>CM022948.1:52296130-52718970 GCA_012931725.1 Litsea cubeba
ACCTTTGAAGTGAGTTAGGAAGCGTGTCCTAGATGGCCCAATTTGGATTGAGTCCTCCGGCAGAGTGGAGTAACCAATCGAAGGCCGTACCTTTTAGGGTAACTTGCAAAGAGGCGGATCTTGAGTGCATCTTGATCCGCGATAGCTCCCGTCAAGATCTTGAAGTGGATGACGTGGCTGTCTGGCTGATCCTTTCCCCGTATATGTTTGGAGAGTAGGATGCTTGAATTTGGTGGGGAACGGGACCGAGTCCATCCATAAAGGATATGGTGGCTTGATCCCATGCTCTTTGAGTATATCCTCTTCTTTTTGCTTTGGCGAGGATACCGTCTACGTCCTTTTTAGTAAGGGCGCGTGACTCATTTTCTTCTCTATTTACCTCGTCGTCTTGATGATTCGGAGGAGGTTCATTGTTCGCCTGATTTGGAAAGGCGAGGAGAAGGTTTTCCATTAGAGTTTCAATCCTCGGCTGGCCCTGTTCCAACTGCTGGATGCGGGTGATCGCATCTTCTGGAGGTGGATTGCGGGGTGGTGGCTCAGAATTTGTAGCCAAGACATTCATCCTTCGTGATTCGAACGAAGAAACTGTCCTGGTGACTGAGCTGGGGCTCATTCTTTTTGAAGAGGAGCTTGAGGAAGGATCACTCTGCTGTCCTTTGCTTGAAGGAGCAGGGGATTCTTCTGAATGTCTTCTTGTCCTTGAGACGCTGCGGGTCATTGGACGTCGGACATGGATTTTTGTTGCTGATTTTTGGCGCCTTCTGGTTTTTCCAACCATATGGACGGCAGCAACTTGGTTGGGTCTTTCTTTTTTCGACCCATTTGGGAGAGACTTGAAGTGTGGGAGGCTGGGTCCTTTGCTTCTGTAGTCTCTTTTGTCGGTACGACGCGCGGCGGCGTATACGACGAGCAATTTGAGCTTTCGGTCAGCTCTGACTGGGCTCTGACGATGAAGGATGTACTCCCTCGGGCGCAGCAGCCGAGCCTGTCTTCTCTGTAGCTGGGCAAGGACAGGATGCGAAACCCTATCCTTCGCCTGTTGCAGCGAAGCTTTGAATTTTTGAAGTTCGGCCCCTGTAGATATGAAGGGTCGAACTGCAGATTTGTAGGCCTTAGCAGGTGCTTGTGGAGGCCTTGTGATGCATGACTTGATTTTGGGCTTGTAGGAACAAGCCGGCTCATGCTGGGTTGACTTGGAAGTCAGGTTGGAGATGGGTCTCTCCTCTTTCATGTAAGCAAGAGGATAGAACTGGTTCTCCTTGAGTGGGGCCAGGAATGCTGGCTTAGTGGATGTCCGGGACCTTCTTTGTTTTGGTGAAGGTCTTGGGGACCAAGTCTTGGGGTAGACCTGGTTGTTTGCAGGTTGAGGCTTCGTGGGGCTGCCACGGGCTTCAGGTCTTCTGGTGCTCGCCTTTGGTGTCACGGTAGTGACACGTGAGAGGCGAGTTTCTGCTTCTTGGAGGGAGCAGTTTGTTTCCTCGGGAAGTGGGAATGGTCCCAGCGTCCCGAAGACGATAGTCCGGGGAGTCGAGGTCGACCCGGAGTTCAGAGAGTTGCCGAGGGAGTTGACACTTCGGCAGCTTGATGGGGCGCTTGTAGGTGCGCGTGGTTTGCTTCTGTTGAAGCATAATTTGGTGCTTGTCCTCATCGAAAGTAATGGTTAGTGAAGCTGCCATTGTTAGTTTTTTTCGAAAATTTCTGAAACAAGACCACATCCATTAGTAATCACAAGAATATAATGATCATAAATGGGAAGTTCTATGGTTTCGTCTTTTCAAATTGCTCGAGGTAGATGACCCAAACAATATGAGGAAGGCAAAATGCCATAGAGGGTACAATTGTTTCTGATCGCAGGTGTGGTAAGCCCGGAATGGGCATCCCAGTGACTGCTAGAAGCAATTGTTGAACTTAAATTCGACTTATCGAGAAGCAGAGCTTGCTCGAGGTAAGAATAATATAAAGTTGGAGTTACAGATGTACCGGTCGCAATACAGTAGACCCTGAAAGGGCGTACTAGTACCGCTAGACACAAATGTTTTTGAGACCGCATCTATGAGATGAGATTCTCTGTTTTGAAAGGTCAAGATTGGATTCATCAAAGAGAGCAGATGGTATTCCAATCTGAACACGGGCTCAGCGATTTCCGCGAGCGCCAGTGCTCAGAAAGAAATGAACCATGATTTCTCGGATCTGAATCTAAAAATGACGAGTTTTCTTTTGAAAGGCCAATATCGGGTTCATCAAAGAGAGCAAAAGGCACTCCAATCTGAACACGGGCTCAGCGATTTCCGCGAGCGCCAGTGCTCAGAAAGAAGAAGACCAAGATTTCTCCAATCTAAACCCAAAATGACGGAAGTTTTTTTTTTTGAAGTTTTTGAAGATTTTTTTTTTGAAGATTTTTTTTTTTTTAAAAAATCTTTTTTTTATTTTTTTTTTTTTATTTTTTATTTTTTTTTTAAGATTTTTTTTTGAAAATTTTTTTTATTTTTATTTTTTATTTAAAATTTTTATATTTTTTTTTTATTTTTTTTTATTTAAAAGACGAGAGAGTACACATAGGCCTCCTAACCCGGTCTTATGAAATCTTGATTGATAGAATTGCCCCCAGGTAAGGGTAGGATTACTTAATGAACCCGTTTGGAGGACCCTTGCCTAGAACAGTCAAGCTGTCTCCACACTCTGGACAAGGCTTTTCTTTGAATCAACCATGATCAAAGAACACAGTTGGTTTAACCTTAGTGGTCTATGTCTTTTTTTTTATATATTTTTTTTTTATTTTTATGAATTCATCGAAGAGAAACCATGGCCCAAAACCTTAGTCGAACAGGCTCAACATTTCTGCAAGCGCGATGAACGATAGGAACAGATCAAGGTTTCTCAATTTTGAATCCAAATTGAGAAATCTAAAAATTTTTTTTTTATATATATATATATATATATATTTTTTTTTATTTTTGATGAACTCATCGAAGAGAAACCATGGCCCAAAACCTTAGTCGAACAGGCTCAACATTTCTGCAAGCGCGATGAACGATAGGAACGGATCAAGGTTTCTCAATTTTGAATCCAAATTGAGAAATCTGATTTTTTTGTTTTTTTTTATATATATATATATATTTTTTTATTTTTGATGAACTCATCGAAGAGAAACCATGGCCCAAAACCTTAGTCGAACAGGCTCAACATTTCTGCAAGCGCGATGAACGATAGGAACGGATCAAGGTTTCTCAATTTTGAATCCAAATTGAGAAATCTGATTTTTTTGTTTTTTTTTTATATATATATATATATTTTTTTTTATTTTTGATGAACTCATCGAAGAGAAACCATGGCCCAAAACCTTAGTCGAACAGGCTCAACATTTCTGCAAGCGCGATGAACGATAGGAACGGATCAAGGTTTCTCAATTTTGAATCCAAATTGAGAAATCTGATTTTTTGTTTTTTTTTTATATATATATATATATATTTTTTTTTGATTTTTGATGAACTCATCGAAGAGAAACCATGGCCCAAAACCTTAGTCGAACAGGCTCAACATTTCTGCAAGCGCGATGAACGATAGGAACGGATCAAGGTTTCTCAATTTTGAATCCAAATTGAGAAATCTGATTTTTTTGTTTTTTTTTTAAAATTTTTTTTTTTGAAAAGAGAAAGAATGGAAATAAATTCAAAGAATTAGAAATTTCCAAACAAAAAATCTCATCTCATTTTTTTTGCAGAATTCAACATAGGCCACCAATTATAAAGTAGCCAAGGAATCGAGAAAAGAAATATAAGCATAGAGCAAAATATATGATATGCAAATATTTCATTTCTAGCATCGTGTTCTCAAATAAACGAGTCCCACCGGGTGATGCCAGGTTGATGGACCGCGCTCCTGCTCGGTTCCTACCGAGGTCGGCGGACGTGGGAGTCCGTCGGGTCCGACCCTTTCGTAACCGGGGGGCAGGGGCGTGCATCAACATTTCTTTTTTTTTGTGGGTGTGCCAGATTTTCTATTTTTACTTGGAATTGCAAGTGGTGATCCGGAGATCAACCTTCGCAAGTAAAAAGGAAATCAACTTCTTTCAAGTTTTCCATTGCACATATATTTAAGAAAAGAGACATTTTTCTTGGTTTGCCGTGAAAGGCGATTTTTTTGGCATTTATAGCCGATTTTGGCGTTTATAGCCGATTTTTGGCGTTTATAGCCGATTTTGGCGTTTATAGCCGATTTACAATCCTTATCAACAATGAAAGACAAGAATTGTGATTTTTGTCTCTTTTAAAAAAATACAAACTACAATGAAAAGCAAGAAAAGGAGGATCTAACTTCTCAGGAGATTGTGGGGGACTCGTTTAGATTGACGGTCGCAAGCCATATGTGGACTTCGCCATCATCCATGCAGATGAGAACAGAGGATGCTATTGATTCGCTTGGCTTGGCTATAACCTCGGGTTTTTTAGAAGACAAAGACCAAAGGAAGGTCCTATGTCCAATAAAAAGCCGAGTAGACGGGCTGAAAAGCCATATCTAAGCCATTGGAGGCAGGAGGAGAAGGCAAGGACCTTGGGGGGGGGTACCCCCCAAGGGACTTTTGTCACCTTGTTGCGGTGGCCGGTGTAGAACTTCCGCAGAGTTTTCTCTCTTTTTCCTTTCTCTGGATTTCTGTCTGTGTGCTTGTGCTTTTTTCTCTGATTTTTCTGATGCTTTCTGATTCTTGTTGCTGATCTCCTTTCTTCTTGGAGAGCCCTCCTATTTATAGGCTTTTAGGTAGCCTTTTAGGTGGGTTTATGGGCTTTTAATGTCATTAAGCCGCATAATGGGAAGAGTTACAAAATTGAATTGTTTATTTTGTAACTCCTTTTTCTTGGCTTCTGATTGGCCGGAGGAGATTGAGGGCATTTAATCGCCTTTAATCGCCATGATGGGAGGAGTTTCATGGGTTAAATGCCATGAATCTCTTGACTTGTAACTCCCGAATGCTTGCTTCTGATTGGGCCGTCCAAAGAAATGGATTAATGACTGTAATAAAGCTAGTCAATTAATCGCATTAAGTGGTCGCCGAGCAGCTGAAGAGTCGCGGGCCGTGCCACGTCTTTTGGAATTCTTCTGTCGATGATCATCGATGGATCTTCATGTAGATCGACATCAGATGATCATGTAATTTCAGGCGTTTGTTGCCAACAGCGGATCGGTGCCATCTGTCCTGTCGATTTCTCGATCGGTCGGGTGGAAAGCACACTTTTTTGGTTGACCGGGTGGCGATCAATACTGTCTTTGATACTCTTGATGATTTACCCATGTTTTGGACGGATGTCAGAGGACTTGGTGTCTCAAAAGCATGAATTTTGGAAAGTACCAGAGGCTGGGCATCTCGAATCGCGAAAAAAACGGCGAAAACCGGGGTTTCCGGGGCTTTCCCGGCGACCCCGGGGTCCATGGTCGCCGGCGACCCTGGCCTAGGGTCGCAGGGGCCTGCGACCTTGGGCCAGGGTCGCAGGGGCCTGCGACCCTGGCCCAGGGTCGCAGGGGTCTGCGACCCTGGGGGGTTTTTCCCCCTTTTTGGTCCCGTTTTGCGTCCGTTTTTGCTCTTTTTTGATTCTTTTTTCTTCTGTACTTTTCTTTGACATTTTGATCATTTATTGGCCTGATTTCTTTGTAGGAAACCTGATGAGAATCCTTGCATTTTATTTTGCAAAGTTTCCAATTTCCTGAGAAAGCCGAAGACTTTGTCGCGCAGAGCTGCCGATTTTCCGTCAGAAGCTGAAACTGGGTCAAACGATGTCGGAATGACCTGAAATTTGGTGTGAAGCTTGCTGAGCAATAAATAAGACCAACCATAGGATTTTGTTTGAGTTTTGAAGCCGTTTGGGGTCCTATCACCTGTAGACTTGCTTTTTGTCGCGATGAAGATGTCGCGGTTTGATGTGCGGTCAACCGATGTCCGATTGACTTGAAATTTGACAGGGAACCTATTGGAGTCATTTTAAGATGATCCATAGGTTCTGTCTTGGAAACCATGGTCCCGGAGAGCTTTAACCGCCGAGAGGCTTGATTTGGCTGTCGGAGAAGCGAAGTTAGGCCAAATGATCTTGAAATGGCTTGAAACTTCTTGTGTACTCCTCTTTTGGCTGTCTGGAAGAATCTTGCAGTTTTTGTTTGATTCTGACAAGATTTTATTTTTGGAAGCAGCATTGCCTATTTATGGCAGGTTGCGACTTCATGTAGCTCTTTGGATCTTGAAAAGGCAAAGTGACATTTTTGGTGTCAACAGTGAATCAGGGCACTCTCCCTGTCGCGAGCTTCTATTATGGCAGTCCACTTGGCAGCGACTTGTGCCTGCAAATGCTCAAGACGTTTCCTGGCCTCATCGACCTCCCTATCAAGGATGTTAAGGTCATGTGTCAGCCCGATGATGGTTAGCTCTTCTTTATTCCTCTTTCGGACTGCCACCTTCCTACTTTCTGTAGCCTCATCCAGGTCAGACTTAGCCTTATCAGCAGGGTCCAGGAACATCTCCTTGAAGAACTGGTCATCAGCCAAACTCACGGTCTCAAACCACTTGTCACCCCAGTGCAATGATCCTATCAACGATCGCCTGGCACCTGTGACATCCAGACCAGCCTCTTCAGCATCACTGAGAATCTCCTGCACATGCTGGATCATGCCAATCCGACTTCCAAGTGCCCAGAAAAGAGAGTCTCAATCCAAGAGCTCACAACTCGCACCACCACCTTCTTCGCAAAAAGAAGAGATGGCCCAGCTGAGGATTCGCCCAACTCCGTTGGTCGGCTACTCATGTCATCATCTGTTGAAAGAGTAACAAAAGAACTCTTTCCAGCTGAAGCTGCTCCTGCTCGGGAAGGAATCTCAGCACGAGGAATCTCCTCAATATTGTCAGAGCTGGTCCCAGGAATCTCTACCTCTGGATCAACCTCTGGCATCTCTTGCTCTGGAAGCGACGGATCCTCCTCTGCCACTTCAAAACCTGCAAAGGAAACACAAAAAGGTATGAATATGACCCTGTTTGAAAATCATTATCAGAGTTATAACTACAAAATACCTTCTTCGACGACTGGCGGAACACTTTCCTCCTCCATGAACTCATCGAAAGCATCATCAACATTTGCGTCCATCGATGGTTCAAAGTCATCGGAATCCTGTGGCAAGTCAGCTGACAAAAAAAAAAATGTGTTAGCAAACCAAGTCACAAACAAAAAAAAGGGAGCAAAAGAAGTCGTACCAATTGGAGATTCTGGATCTACTCCAGAGTCCCTCGGTTCTTCTTCAGGTGCCTCAACAGGATCCATCACCACCTCATCGGTTGGGACCTCAGGCATCACCAAGTCTTCCTCTGCTAAAAAAAAAAGAGACGAAAAACAGAAACAAGAAGCAGATCATAACATGGAAAAAGTCCATGAAAGGAAATGAAAAGAGAAAAAGGAAGAATCATACCTTCACCGACGGTCTCTTCTTCTCGGCTTCTCTTCTCCGGAGGCTCGTCAGCATCCACTGGCACATCCTCATTGATGGTAAGAGGAACTTCCAAGTTAGGAGAGTCCTCATGCTGCTCCTTGCTGCTATGATGACTCCTCCTCCTCTTACCTCTGCGGGCTCGCTTCTTAGAAGAACCTACCCCGCTGTCAGAGTCAGGTTTCCCACTTGACTCATCACTGGATGGTCTGCTCTTGCCAGTAGACTCCACGGAAGCTTGCCTCTGCGCCGCTTGCATCCAAGCGCCAAGTTCGGCTTCCTCCTGTTCTAGCTGCTCCAAAGCCTCGTTAGGTATTTCTCGAACAGCTTCAGAACCGATGACGCCCTGGTCACCGAGAAAGCCTATCTTGTGCTTCTCTCCAGAAAGGAAGGCCCAAACTTCCTCTCGCCGGATGCCATCCGACTTTCCAAGGCCCTTTCCAGATACCAGCTTCACATCAAGCTCCTTCCTGGAAAGTCCCCGATATGCCGAGAAGCTCTCCGCGAACCACTTCGCAAAGCCGGCAGTCCGGGAAGTCAGCAAAACAGGATAAGAAATCATGGCTGTAGTGTCTTCAGCACTATAGAAAGCCCATGCATTTCTCCCGTCCTGTAAGCCTCCAAAGCGCTTCACCATGCTTGAAGGCGCTCCAACAACACCTTGAGAAAAGCCCAGCTGCAAAGCAAAACGAGAGGGTACATACGGTTGGATGTCGACGAAAAGATGTCTACGGTACACCATCGTGCCGACACGTATGCTGAAAAGCCACTCTCTCTCTGCGTTTGTCAAGGAATAATGCCTTCCCAACCCCGCCCTGGTAGAGTCTCGGGAGGCACCAAAATCAAAAGCCTTCTTCCGCAACTCCGGAGAAAGCTTTACTGAAGATTGCCCCATCTCGACGTCCCTGAACCGTCGGATCCTCATACGGGCAAACAAAAGTGATTCAGACACGGCTTTGCCCTTAGCCAGTCGAATCATCAGAGGATCATCATCCTGTGCAGCACCCAGCCGATGGAAGCCAGGACAGTGGTATACATACCACGAATAAAAGATATGGGCTGAAAATACCCTATTCATGGGAAGCCCAAGCCGAACCAGAAAAGCAGCAGCCTGCAGTTCGGTACACAGGTAGGAGTAAAGAGCTGGCACCAAAGCAAGCTGCTCTCCAAACGCCATCTGACAAGCCGAGAAAATACAATGCGGTCTGATGTGCGTTCCATCTCCTCCAGCAAATACAGCCTCACCAAGCCAATAAGTGAGGTAAACAGCGAGATCTCTCCGCAGTGCAATGTCAGGACATATGGCGTTTGTGCTTGCACAGAAATCTCTCAACTCTTCTTGCATGGCCAAGATCTTCTTTGAACTTGGATCCTGAGCTCCAGCTTCCTGGGTCATGCTATCAGAAGGCTCCCTACTATTAAAGAAGTTGGGGAATGAAGAGCAAAAACTCTTCCAACTGCTGGATCTAACTTTCGAACCCCCCTTCTCCTTCAAAAAATCATAGAAGGTGACGAGCTGAAAGTAGAAGCCTGAACTCCTCAGACTGCCCCTCGAGGACGCTGTCAATCGGCATAAACTCCTCATAGAGTTTGCCGAGGATGGGCAATCCGGTAATGGCGCTCAACTCCTTCAAAGAAAAACCAATCTCACCATTCGTCACAACGAAGGTATTGGTTCGAGGGAGGAACGACTCCAGCATAGCCATGAAGGCCTCGTCGGAAAAGATCACGGTCTCCCTAAAAGCGCGGACCGCATCAAAAATCCCGGCTTCCTTCAAAACGGCGCCACCAATCAGCAGGACGCGATCAGTCCACGACTTCCACTCGGAGTCAGCATTGAAACGACCTCGAAGTCGAAAAGGCTTGATCCAATTGCTGCCGTCACCACTGAAAATACCAAGGCCCACCGGTCTCAAATCGACCGACGGATAATCAGAGCCCTGGTAGCCGCTGGATGGCATCAACAAGTCCATGTCAACAGGCGACCTCTCCGTATATCCAGGAGAACCGCCGACAAAAACCCCGGTCTTGATTACATTTGTCCTTCTCACCCAACTTGGAGGATCTTCCCTCTTAGGGCACGTGGGGGCAAGGCTCAGAATCGAGACGGTGCGATCAAACATCGACCGGGTAGTAACAGTCTTCTTCTCACCATCTGCTGTGAAGGAAAACTGAAAAGATCTCCTCTGGTATGTAATGTCGTCAGGGACTGCATCACCAAAGAAGAAGGTAGGCTTGGGCAAAACGCTCTGATCTTCCATCAGCCATGGACGACTGCTTACCATGATCTTATAGAATTCCTCTCCCTTGAGAGTGATCAGTCGCTGCCTCATCTCATCTCTGTTGAGGGAGTCGCACTCTTCCAGGTTTCTCTCAACATACTGGACCTTCTCGAAAGCCTGCTGAACGGCCGGATTAGAGGATCTAGAAGATCGACGAGGTACGCTTGTAGCAGGCTCTTTACCCTTGTTCGCTCTGGAGGAACCACCTGAAAAGGATGGAAAAGAAAAAGATCAAACATCAAAATGACAGAATCTCGCTAAAAAAAAAATCTGGCGAAATTTTGACATGATGACGGGACAATTCCGAAGAAAAGGAACTATCCCGAAAGAAATAGAAAGCTTGAAGATGGGCTCAACATCGCTGCGAGCTCCGAAACTCCAAACTTTCGAAACCTAAAAGTCTCCGCAAAATCAGGAAGGGCTCAACATCACTGCGAGCTCCAAGTTCCCAAATTTGCAAAAACTTTAAGGTATGCTATCACATCATGCTACAAATTTAATTTACAAATTAAAGGCATGCATGAACATCTAGATTTGCGAAAAAAAAAATGCATTATCATGATGAGCAAAAAAAAAAAAAAAAAAGAAAAGAAAAGAAACTTTCTCAAAAAAAAAAAAGGGAAAGAAAACAAAAAAAAGGAAAGAAAAGAAACTTTCTCTAAAAAAAAAAAGGGGAGGAGAAAGAAAACAAAAAAGAAACGAAACTCTCTCAAAAAAAAAGGGAGGGAAAGAAAAAAAAGAAAAAAAAAAAAAAAAGGGGGCTGGCCCACAGGCCGTGCCCACAGGCCACGTGGCCGTACGGCCAGATCCGTACGGATCTGTCCGTACGGCCCACAAAAAAAAAAAAAAAAACAAACATGAAAAAAAAAAAAGAAAGAAAAGAAAGAAAAAAAAACACGTGTAAAAAAAAAAAAAAGGGGAAAACACGTGGAAAAGAAAAAAAAGAAAAAAAGAAGAAGAAAAGAAAAAGAAAAGAAAAAAAAAGAAGAAAGAACTTTTTTTTCCTACAATGGAGTTTTCTTGAAAAAGAAGAACTTACTTGAAGCCATTGATGGAGAAGAAGAAGAAAACTCTTGAAGATCTTGAAGAAGAAAAGCTCTTGGTCTTGAAGCCCTCTTGAGATTATTGCAAAAGAAAGTAATAAGAGCAAGAGATCCAACCTTCTCCTTGCTTTTATAGAGGAGAGCAAACCAAAGAAGGAAAGAAGAAAGAGGTAAGTGTTACTAATTAGTAACCTTACCAAAAGAAAGAGATTAGAAAGATTCTTTCCCAAAAGAAAGATATCTTGAGAGATTTTCTCCCAAAAATCAATCTATGACGGATTCTTTCCCAAAAGAAAGATATCTTGAGATATCCTATCCCAAAATAAAGGGATCTTGAGAGATTTTCTCCCAAAAATCAATCTATGACGGATTCTTTCCCAAAAGAAAGATATCTTGAGATATTCTATCCCAAAAATAAAGGGATCATGAGAGATTCTCTCCAAGTAAAGATATTCTTAGATATTCTCTATCCAAATGAGATATTTTTGGATATTCTTTACAAAAATGACACCATATGAGATCTAAGCTATTTCAAAAGCTTAAGGTCCCATGGGTTAGCCCATATGAGCCAGGTTTGACCACCTAGGCACACACAAAAAATAAATAAATAAATAATAAATTTTGGGCTTTTTGTCAAAGAGAAATCCCTCTTACCGAGAGCATACAAAAATGGTTCCATGCCTCTTTTGAGTTGATTGGACCATACAAAAGAAAATTCCAAGCCCCATGAGCTTCCAAAAATCAAACCATCCAGCCTCATCTACCAAATTGAGCCAAATTCTTGAAATTGACATTCCATCAAACCAAACCTGGTCCCCTAACTTGCCACATACAGCCTGTTAGGTCACAAGACCAAGACCAAAAACCAAAACCTGATCCCCTAACTTGCCACATACAGCCTGTTAGGTCACAAGATCAAAACCAAAATTGATCCCCCAACAATCCACATACAGCTTGTTGGGTCACACGATCAAAACCAAACCCGACCCCCTAACCTGCCATATATAGCCTGTTAGGTCACAAGGTCAAAACCCAAATTCACATCCCTGATGTCATCTTCAAAACTTTGCCTCGAGATGGTACGTGATCCCTTTCACTACCATAAAATTCCCCTGGAAACTCAAAAGGCTACAAATACCAAAAAGAAAGACTGCTCAAAGACTCTTGGTCAAGTCACAGGCTCTCCTTCAAAAATCTCTTCGAGGCACATCGACTACAAAAGTTAAGCAACTTGCCGCTGTACCTCGAGGGGGCATTTGTTGACACCAAAAATGTCACTTTGCCTTTTCAAGATCCAAAGAGCTACATGGAGTCGCAACCTGCCATAAATAGGCAATGCTGCTTCCAAAAATCAAATCTTGTCAGAATCAAACAAAAACTGCAAGATTCATCCAGACAGCCAAAAGAGGAGTACACAAGAAGTTTCAAGCCATTTCAAGATCATTTGGCCTAACTTCGCTTCTCCGACAGCCAAATCAAGCCTCTCGGTGGTAAAGCTCTCTGGGACCATGATTTCCAAGACAGAGCCTATAGATCATCTTAAAATGACTCCAATAGGTTCCCTGTCAAATTTCAAGTCAATCGTACATCGGTTGACCGCACATCAAACCGCGACATCTTCATCGCGACAAAAAGCAAGTCTACAGGTGATAGGACCCCAAACGGCTTCAAAACTCAAACAAAAGCCTATGGTTGGTCTTATTTATTGCTCAGGAGGCTTCACACCAAATTTCAGGTCATTCCGACATCGTTTGACCCAGTTTCAGCTTTTGACAGAAAATCGGCAGCTCTGCGCGACAAAGTCTTCGGCTTTCTTAGGAAATTGGAAACTTTGCAAAAAAAAATGCAAGGATTCTCATCAGGTTTCCTACAAAGAAATCAGGCCAATAAATGGTCAAAATGTCAAGGAAAAGTACAGAAGAAAAAAGAATCAGAAAAAAGCAAAAACGGACGCAAAACGGGACACGAAAGGGGGAAAACCCCCCCAGGGTCGCCGGCGACCTTGGACCCCGGGGTCGCCGGGAAAGCCCCGGAAACCCCGTTTTCGCCGTTTTTTCGCGATTCGAAGGGCCCAGCCTCTGGTACTTTCCAAAATTCATGCTTTTGAGACACCAAGTCCTCTGACATCCGTCCAAAACACGGGTAAATCATCAAGAGTATCGAAGACAGTATTGATCGCCACCCGGTCAACAAAAAAAAAGTGTGCTTTCTACCCGACCGATCGAGAAATCGACAGGACAGATGGCACCGACCCGCTGTTGGCAACAAACACCTGAAATTACATGGTCATCTGATGTCGATCTACATGAAGATCCATCAATGATCATCGACAGAAGAATCCCAAAAGACGTAGCACGGCCCGCGACTCTTCAGCTGCTCGGCGACCACTTAATGCGATTAATTGACTAGCTTTATTACAGTCATTAATCCATTTCTTTGGACGGCCCAATCAGAAGCAAGCATTTGGGAGTTACAAGTCAAGAGATTCATGGCATTTAACCCATGAAACTCCTCCCATCATGGCGATTAAAGGCGATTAAATGCCCTCAATCTCCTCCGGCCAATCAGAAGCCAAGAAAAAGGAGTTACAAAATAAACAATTCAATTTTGTAACTCCTCCCATTATGCGGCTTAATGACATTAAAAGCCCATAAACTCTCCTAAATGGCTACCAAGAGCCTATAAATAGGAGAGCACTCCAAAGGAATCCAGATCGGAAAAAAAAAGAGACAGACACACAGACAGAGAGAAGCACAGAAATCCAGAAAAAGAAAAAAGAGAGAAAACTCCGCGGAAATTCTACAACCGGCCACCACAACAAGGTGACAAAAGTCCCTTGGGGGGTACCCCCCCCCAAGGTCCTTGCCTTCTCCTCCTGCCTCCAATGGCTTAGATATGGCTTTTCAGCCCGTCTACTCGGTTTTTTATTGGACATAGGACCTTCCTTT
This sequence comes from Litsea cubeba, assembly GCA_012931725.1. Taxonomy (NCBI): domain Eukaryota; kingdom Viridiplantae; phylum Streptophyta; class Magnoliopsida; order Laurales; family Lauraceae; genus Litsea; species Litsea cubeba. Next base: position 52,309,862 of record CM022948.1, read on the forward strand.
GGTCTTTGTCTTCTAAAAACCCGAGGTTATAGCCAAGTCAAGCGAATCAAATAGCATCCTCTGTTCTCATCTGCATGGATGATGGCGAAGCCCACATATGGCTTGCGACCGTCAATCTAAACGAGTCCCCCACAATCTCCTGAGAAGTTAGATCCTCCTTTTCTTGCTTTTCATTGTAGTTTGTATTTTTTTAAAAGAGACAAAAATCACAATTCTTGTCTTTCATTGTTGATAAGGATTGTAAATCGGCTATAAACGCCAAAATCGGCTATAAACGCCAAAAATCGGCTATAAATGCCAAAAAAATCGCCTTTCACGGCAAATCAAGAAAAATGTCTCTTTCTTAAATATATGTGCAATGGAAAACTTGAAAGAAGTTGATTTCCTTTTTACTTGCGAAGGTTGATCTTCGGATTACCACTTGCAATTCCAAGTAAAATAGAAAATCTGGCACACCCACAAAAAAAGAAATGTTGATGCACGCCCCTGCCCCCCGGTTACGAAAGGGTCGGACCCGAGGGACTCCCACGTCCGCCGACCTCGGTAGAACCGAGCAGGAGCGCGGTCCATCAGGGGAGAAGATGCATATCTTGCCAAAGAGAGAGAGTGCATGGTCAAAGGGGGAGAGTTGAAAGAAGACTAAGCTTGGGAGTTAAAGAAGTTGCCTGGGTAAAGAAGAAAAGAAAGCTTAAAGAATGATCAAGCTCCAAGCATCAAGGAGAATGAAGAAAATGAACAAGAGCCCAAGCTAAGTGAAGAAAGCATCCTAGAGATTTCAAGACTTGTCCAGCTAAGGGAGAGCTGAAGACTTAATGTGTAAATTCGGTGATGAGTGAGTTGCCATCAAATTGCAAAGTGGGAGATTGTTGGGAATTTTGTGTATTGCAATTTGATGGATGCATTATCATTTTAATCATCATTTGAGTTTTCACATATGCATTGATTTTAAAATACTTGAAATCTTGATTTTCAAATGCATTGTTTTAAATCTTTTTAGAATTCATGGTACATGCATGTTTTGATTTTATACTTGGATGCAATTAGTTTTGAAAAGAATTTTTATGAATCAAGCAAGCCATTGTTTTAAAAGTTTGAAATCTTTTTGGCTTTTTATGTTTCATGTTTTTTTAGGCCTCTTAGTTTGATTTAAAACATGATTCCATGCTTGATTTGTTGGCCCAAAAGTCCCCAAATAAACATACTTTAAATATGCAAAATATAGGGATTTTGGTCCAGGGACCCGGTCGACCCACAGTGTGTTCGGTCGACCGACCCCATGCTTTCGGTCGACCGAAAACACAGTAGGTCGACCGAAAAAGATGGCCGTTGAGCCTTTCTCTAAACGGTCATTTTTAGGACTGTTGAAGCCCAGGTCGACCCGGGAAAGTGCAGGTCGACCGAAGACTCGCAGAAACCCACTTTTTGGGTATAAATACTAGTTCATCCCTTAAAAAAAAGAGGAACTTTTAGGCCCTCCTTGAGGTGTTTTGAGGCCAAAGAAAGGGGGATAAGCTAAGGGAGGCTAGAGGGTCATTAAGGAAAGCTAAAGCTTGGATCCATTAAGTTAAATCAACAAGTAGGCTTTACTTTCCTAATCATATGTTTTCATGCTTTGTTTTAATTATTGGTAAATCTTTGTTAGCATGCTAAACTATGATTTATTGTGTCCTTAACATGTTTATGTTTTGAATTGATTCATTGTTTTGGATGCACCACCATGATTCAAACCAAGTAGGACTCTAATTGGTATAACTATGTGAATCTTATTTTGGAATCATCTTTGAAATCATATGTAACATGATTCCTATACTTGGTTGAATATTTGGTTGTTGTTTTTCATTATGAGAAAATTACTTTCAAATCTATCTTATGTTTTGGATTCAACAACTTTACAAATCACATGTATTTTGTTTTAAAGTTTCACAACTTGTTTAGCTTTGATTGGTATATCATCTTCAAGTTGTATTTTTAAATACATGAGATTTGTCCCTTTATTTCAATCAAATCTATTTGTATGTTTTACTCTTTCAAATGCTTTAAACATACATTAAAGCTTCATTGTTAATTTGATTGAAATCCATATGCATCACATGTTTTGTTCTTTGATTTTCACAACTTGTCTAGAATACATAGGTATGTCCTTTACAAGTTACTTTTAACATGTGATTAGCATTTCCTCAATCATAAATGTTTTGAGCTAAAACTTTTAAAAGCCTTTGGCATACATTTATGAGCTTTTATTTTCAAATTGATTGAGGACATCATGCATACACTTTAAGTATACATTTTTGCATTATATAGTGTCTGTATGAATTAGATTTTCACTTTTATATGCGCCTATTTAAGAGGCAATGTATTGAGCCAAAATTGTAATCTCCATCAAGTGTATCATAGACACTACTTAGAGAGATAACCAACCTTTTGGTTGAAGAGGTTATTGCTTAGCCTTGAAAAGCATAATGGAAAGGTTATTGCTTAGCCTTGAAAAGCATAGTGTTAAAGGTTATTGCTTAGCCTATTGAAAAGCATACATAGTGGAAATCCGGTGGGGTGTGAGGAACACAAGCCGGTAGTGGATGTAGGCATTGAGGCCGAACCACTATAAATCATTGTGTTATGGTGTGTGCTATGTGGTGATTTTGTTTATTAGCTTCCGTATTTTGTTTGTTAATCATCACAAGTGACTAGTTAATTTAAAGAAGTTAAAATTGGTCATAATTGGTCACTAATTAGTAGCTCACCCTATTCACCCCCACTCTAGGGTAAGGATCCAGGACCTACAACTTCTTTAGGACGAGTTCCCCGACTGAGAATTTCCTCTCTCTGACCCTTTGGTTGTAGCCCCTGGCTAACTGCTGCTGATAGGTAGCCAGACGGACGGCCGCTGCTTCTCTACGCTCTTCGGCTAGGTCTAGTTCTCGGGTCAAGCTCACGTTGTTATGGCCTTGGTCGAAGAGTTCCAACCTCAAGGTCGGGAGATCGATCTCAAGCAGAATCACGGCTTCCATACCGTAAGCGAGGGAGAAAGGTGTCGCCGAGGTGGAGCGTCTTGGCGTCGTCCTATATGCCCACAGGACGCTCGGTAGTTCTTCCACCCATCTTCCTTTGGCTCGATCAAGCCTCTTCTTGAGTCCGTCGAGCATCACCTTGTTGGAGATCTCGGCTTGACCGTTACTCTGGGGGTATGCTGGGGTAGAGTAATGATTTCTGATGCCGAGCCCTTGGCAGAAGGTTTTGAAGAGGTTGGAATCGAACTGAGTCCCGTTATCCGAGATCAAAGTCCATGGAATTCTGAACCTCGTGACGATGTTTTTCCAGACAAAATTCTTTGAATCGTGCTCGGTGATGGAGGAGAGTGCTTCTGCTTCTATCCACTTGGTGAAATAATCGGTGGCTACTATCAGCCACCTCTTATTTCCTGGAGCTCGGTGGAGAGGTCCTACGATGTCCAGTCCCCATTGGGCGAAAGGCCACGGGCTGGAAAGTGGACTCAGATCCTAGGCTGGCTGGTGGAGGGAGTGTGAAAACTTCTGGCACTTTTTGCACTTATGGGCATATCTCTACGCATTTGTCTGCATGTATGGCCACCAATAACCCTGGCTGATAGCCCGGTATGCCAGCGATCGTCCACCGATATGGCTTCCACAGATTCCTTCGTGCATCTCGTAGAGGAAATCATTGACCTTGTCAGGGTGGACGCACTGAAGGTAGGGGCCAGTGAAGGACTTCCTGTAGAGCTTGCCTTATGGGCTCTACCAAAACCGAGTTGCTTTGAGCCTGATTCTACGAGCTTTGTTCTTGTCTTCCGGGAGCTGGTCATTTTTAAGGAAGGCGATGATTTCGTCCATCCAGCTCGGGCCGAGGTTGACGCATAGAATCTGCCGAGGTGGAGGGAGCTCCGTGCTTGGCCTCTCTAGTTATCCTACCTCGACAATTCTTTTCCTCCCGGCCTCAACCGCTGAAGCTAGGCTAGGAGGGCGTCGGCATGAGAGTTGGAGTCTCTGCCAATACGTTTGACTTCGGCCTTTTGGAACTGTGAGAGGAGCTTTCTTGTGTGCACTAAATATGCAGCCATCCTGTCGTCGCGAGCATGGTAGTCTCCGGTCAGCTGGCTTGTTACCAACTGTGAATCGCTGAAAACCACCAGCTGTTGAGCTCCTAGGATTTTAGCGCTATTTAGCCCGGCTATTAGGGCCTCGTACTCTACCTCGTTATTGGATGCTTTGAAGTCAAGGGTGAGGGCTTGCTCGATAACCAATCCTTCTGGAGATTGAAGGACTATGCCGGCGCCAGCCCTCTTGGAGGTAGAGGATCCATCAACGAATACCTTCCAAGCAGAGGCGAGGAATTGGTTCCAGGCCTGCTCTTCTTCTGTCCCAGTGACTTCGTCCTCATGCCTCTTGTCCCCCCAGTTCGGTGCCGAGCGGGGTCGGTGCCGAACTCGGAGAGGTGAATTCGACGATGAAATCTGCCAGAATTTGAGCTTTGACCGCCGTTCTAGGTTGATATTTGATGTCGTATTGCCCTAGTTCGACGGCCCACTTCGAGATTCGGCCGGAGAAGTCGGCCTTCTTGAAGACCGCTCCGAGTAGATGTTCTGTCACGACTACGATGGAGAAGGCTTGGAAATAGTGGGAGAGTTTGCGAGAAGTGCTGACAAGTGCCAATGCGAGCTTCTCCATTGGGAGGTACCTAGTCTCGGTGTCAAGCATGATTTTGCTCGTGTAGTAGATCGGCATTTGTTGTTTGTCGTCTTCTCTAAGGAGAACCGAACTAACCGCATGATCCGAGACCGCGAGGTAGAGGTAGAGTACTTCTCCCTGTTTCGGAGTCGAGAGTAGGGGAGGTGAGGAGAGATAGGCTTTGAGCCTTTGCAGTGCTTCGTCGCACTCCGATGTCCAATGGAATTTCAGATTTTTTTTTAGCGGTTGGAAGAATAGCCTACATTTATCTGATGATATACTGACAAAACGGTTGAGTGCGGCAGCCATGCTGGTGAGCTTCTGGACCTGTTTCGTCGTCGTTGGACTTTGTATTCCAAGGATCGCCGCGATCTGAATCGGGTTGGCTTCAATGCCTCTCCTGGTGACCAAGCTTCCAAGGAATTTTCCGGAGCCGACGCCGAATGCGCACTTAGAGGCGTTGAGCTTGAGCCTGAACCTCCTTAGTATGTCGAACACCTGACTCAGGTTGGCCAAGTGGTCCCGGGACTGCTTGGACTTGACGACATGTCGTCGATGTAGACCTCCACCATTTTACCTAGCTGGGCCTGGAACATCTTCGTGACCAACCTTTGGTAGGTGGCCCCTGCGTTCTTTAGTCGAAAGGGCATGACCTTGTAACAGTAAATGCCTCTGGGCATTATGAACGCGGTCTTCTCCTCATCAGGCTCGTACATTGGTATCTGGTGGTAGCCTCGATAAGCATCGAGGAAGCTCATCCTTTTGTGGCCTGCGGTGGCGTCGATCAACTGGTCGATTTTTGGGAGTGGGAAGCTGTCTTTGGGACAGGCCTTGTTTAGGTCGGTGAAATAGACGCAGACTCTCCACTTCCCAGTTTTCTTTTTGACGACCACTGTGTTTGCCAGCCACTTCAGGTACTTGATCTCTCTGATTGCCTCCGCCTCCAGCAGCTTTTCAACCTCTTCGACTACTGCCTCAGAATGTGGTACCCCCGCTCTGCGTGACTTCTGCACCACTGGTTTGTGTTGAGGGTCCACGCTGAGCCTGTGGCACATGACCTCGAGGTCAATGCCCGGCATCTCGTAGGGGGTCCAAGCGAAGACCTCCTTGTTACTGAACAGTAGACTGACGAGTTCGGCCTTTTCCATCTCGGCGAGCTGACTGCCAATCAAGAAGTGGCGCTCGGGATTGGCGCGATCGAGCCTGACCTCGGTCAAGTCCTCGACACTTTTCTTCTTAGGAACGCGGCCGACCTTATCAAGCTCGTCCTCCAGCTAGGCCATATTCACTTGCTGTGGCTCCTTTTCTCCGGGTACTACGACCATTAGACACTGCTTGGCCGCCTGCTGGTCGCCCCTGACAGTGACGACCTTTATTCTGCTGTTCTTATCCTCTAGGGGAAATTTGAGTTTCTGATGGTGGGCGGAAGATATTGCTTCCATGCTGTGGAGCCATGTCCTCCCCATTATGGCATTATAGGGAGATGGCGCATCTACCATAAGGAAGTCAGCAGTTATGGAGGCTCCTTCGACTTGGACCGTGAGGGAGATCTTCCCCTTGGGATTCACTGGTTTGGCGCTGAAGCCTATCAGGGGAGTCCGTGCCTCCTCTAGGTTTTTTTCTCTAAGGCCCATTCTCCTGAAGCAATCGAAGTAAAGGATCTCGGAAGAGCTCCCGGGGTCGACGAGGATCCTTTGAACTATGCAGTTCTTGAGTTTGAGGGTAACGATCAGCGGATCGTTATGGGGGAGCTGGACTCCTTCCAAGTCTTCCTTAAAGAAATAAATCCTGGGCTTCTCCTTCCGAGCTCTTTTCGAAACTGGCTCGAGCTCGGCAGTCATCACATGTTTGCCGTGTGCGGCCCTCGTGGCCTCGGCTCGGGCCTAGTTACTCCTCTTTGGGGCGGGAGCTAGGTGGATGACACTGATAAGTTTTTCCGACTCGTCACTAGAGTGGGCTCCGTCATCCTGGCGCTGAGCTCGGCTGGTGTTCACTCCTCCCCCTTTCACATACTCTTTTAAGTGCCCCTCCTTGACGAACTTCTCAAGGTGCGATTTGAGAGAGTAACACTCTTCGGTGTTGTGCCGATTCTGCTTGTGGTAGGCACAAAACTTACTTTGGTTCCGGCTGGCGGGGTTACTCTGCATGGGCTGCGACTAGCTGAAGTAGGGCTGGTCTTTGATCTTGTTCAGTATTTTATGGATAGGCTCCACGAACACTGTGTGAACACTTGACTTGGACTTCTTGCCATCATCTGTGTTAGGAAACGAGGCTGTTGCCGAACTGGTGGAGGCTCTGTATCGATTCCTCTCTTCCCTCTGAAACGCCCTTTTTTTCCTTTTTGGTGAAGGATTTCTTGGGGGGGGGGGGGGTGTGGCGGTCATGCTGGGTGGCTTGATCTTCGGCTCTGGGCTGGCCTTTGGAAGTGGTCTTAGAGACGCCGAAGCTCTCCTTGGCTCTAGCTTCGTCTTGCTCTTGGGCAACGTACTTATTTACCCTAGCCATTAGCGCTTCCACCGAGGTTACGGGGCTCCCAACCAGTTCTTTGTGAAGGTCATTGCCCAGCAACAGCGCGTGCTTGAAGGACATGATCGCCACTTCGTCATTGGAGTTCTCGATCTGGCTATAGACAGTCCAGAATCTCTTAGCGAACTGGGTAATGCTCTCGTTCCACCCCATCTTGAGGGCCATGATGTCACCATCTGTCTTCAGGATGACTCTGTGGGCTTGGAACTTCCCCAGGAAGGAGTTCCGCAACTGGTGCCAACTCGAGATCGATCCTTCTGGGAGACTGCAAAACCATTTGAGGGGGAGGTCTCCCAAACTCGATGAGAAAACTCTACAGTTCAGATGGCTGACATCACCCCATACCGACATCTTCTGAGTGAAATGTCGGAGATGCGCTGCCGGATCCGAGGTGCCGTTGTAATGAACGAACCGTGGGACACTGAATCTATTAGGCAGGAGGAAATCCTTGATTTCTGGGGAGAAAGGAGAAAAGCCGGCGTCTCCGTGGTCGTACGAATCCGGAGGGTTGCGAGAGAGAACCTCCATATTGCGCCGGATAGCCTATCTGACAAGCTTGTCAAGCAGCGCTTCTTCGCCTTCTCCATCCTCGAAGGGGAGCTCGGACCTTCTCTTCGAGCTCGGACCCTCGTCCTGAGCCCGGCGCTGCCTCTTGCGCTCGAGGTGTTGCCTGAGGTCGATCTCGGATCGATGGGTCGGGTCGATCTCGGATCGATGCCTGGGGTAGATCTCGGATCGATGGGTCGGCCTACTCCTGGAAGGTTGGGGGCCGACCTTCGCCTCGTGCTCAGGCTGCTGCTGGAGCTACCGAATCAGCTTCTCTTGTTCTCGGATTATGATATTCTGGGCCGCTACGACCCCATCGCCAGTGCAGTGACTGCTGACTGCCACCGGCTTGTCCTTTTGAGGACGCTCATGTCGCCGTTCATCCCACTGGGTGGGGGGCATAACTTCCTCCTCCGGGGATGAGTCTTCGATTCGCTCCGGGAACGGGACCTGAACGAAGAGATGTGTGTCCGGGCACTCTTCGACTGCAACTGCATCAGATCTCACCTCAGACCGTCTCTGAGAAGGAGCGACCGGCGACGGGCCCGTGGGTGGTGGCAGTTAGGTCATTGCCCTCGCGGATTCTCCACCTCTTGCCTTTGAGGATTCTCCGCCTTTCTTAGCCTTGGGGGGCATAGTGTTTAGGAAGATAGGGTTTGTACTTTCCCACAGACGGCGCCAACTGTAAGTGCCTAAATATTACGGACTTTGTAATGGGGGTTACGTTGAGTCTGATGCTCCTTTGAAGATGGTGAATGGCCTGAGAACCTGAGAGAGAAGAAGATAAGACGTCAAAGGACCCTGGTCGTGGGCAGCGCAAGGCTCTCCGATGCCTAAGTCAGTGAGAGGATTGAGCAGTAGGATAGAGATAAGGGAGAAGAGATGCAGAGTAACAGCTCTCTGATTATGGTTGTGCGTACCTGTGATGGAGATCATTCCTCTATTTATAGAGGAGGAAGTCTACGTTGCATGGCGGGGCTCATGATGACGTCCTACCACTCCCATGGGTACCTGTTGGAAATAGGGTGGGCCTCTAGGATAGGTTTCAAAAACTTTTGACCCACTTGACACAGGGATCAACTATCCATAAGGCTATAAAACCCAATCCAAGATCTATGTCCTCAATCTCAGTCATCATGATCAGTAAAACAATTTATCTAGAAGATAAAAACAGCAACATATAAGCAACAAATAAATCTACAACATGCATGGAAGTAGATTATACCTTTGAAGCTCGGTTGTGCTCTAATGGAGAAGTTGCGTCTTTCTTTGATGATGAAACACTTTCACTAATCAAATAGGGATCTCCAAGACCTCTTGATCTTCCACGCTATGACCCGTATCAGATTCTCCTTTTTCACAAGAAGATGGTGGGATCTCCAAGAGAAAACTACTAGGAACTCTAGGGAGGAACTAGAAAGAGAACTAGAAGAGGGGGAGGAGGAAGAGCATGTGCAACTATTGCACAAAAGGGCCTTGGGCGTGAATCCCTAGGTGGTTGTATGCATGGGACGTCCAAGGCCCTCTTATCCTCTTATTTATAGCTTTTGCAAGCCCAACTTACTAATTTCCATTAGAAGTCTTACTTCCAAAAATTAGTAACTATCTCTTCTTAATTAAAATAGAAGTCTTACTTCCATTAATTAATTAGTAACTTACCATATCATAATTAGAAGTCTCACTTCAAATATGATTAGTAACTTTCCAATTCCTTTCTAATTAAAATAGAAGTCTCACTTCTACTAAAATTAGTAAGTCTACTATTACCACTATTAGAAGTCTCACTTCAAATAGAAATAGTAACTTTCCTTTTAGAGTTCAACTAGAATTAGATACTTTCTAATAATTGGGCTAGCGTGGGGACCACTAGGGATTCCTTAGAAAGCTGGCTCCAACTGGGACTCGCGACCCCACATCTCATGTGTAATCCGGGCCCACAGTTAATTGCAAAATAACTCCACTATATAAATGCAATTGAACTCCAGTCTTAGGAATATTACATAGAAGACCCTAAACTTCCACATTACCACAAGTAGACCCCTCTATCAATATCCATGGATCAATTGGACCTGTCTTCCAAACTTGATCCATATCTTATTATCCTTGAGCCCCAATTAATTATAATGATCATAGGTACCTTTCCAATTAACTCTTAATCGGAATGGGTGCGCACTTACCAATGATAAATCCATTAATTGGCAGAAGGGGATATTAGAGATAGATTCCCTCTTGACTATTGAATGTTCCCACAGCTCTACTACCATGTACCCAAGTCACCGAGGTGTTGACCTACAGTTGGCCTCACTCATTGGTGACTCAAAGCAAATGAATAGATAGAAACTTGAGTTCATTAATGTCTCAGGATTGAGAGCCTATTGCTAGGGAATTATGAGAGCAGACCTTAAAGTAAAGACAGTGTTTATAAGGTGCTTCTCATGGTCCTTCAATACATCCAATGTACCAGCACTTTGATCCAGAATCTTCTATTCTGATGATTGAGACAAATCACACTATCTCATAGTGATCAAAGTACTGCAACCTTATCAGTATGAGATGTCCAGTCTCATCACTGGTTGTGATAATATATTTTAAGTATAAGATTTGTCATACATGTCTCCTGTATGTGGATCTCATCCATACACATGTATTACATCTAATATACTTGTGGACCCCGGTTCATCTCATGAACCATCATGTCATTCGTATTGGTTATGTGCAAGTATATAATAAATCACCATTCATCTCATGAAAGGAAAGCATGAATATACTGATAAATAAAGAAATTAATCAATTTATTATATCATCTACTGGATTGAGTCCATAAAACTAACAATCTCCCACTTGGGCTCAATGCCAGTTAGAGTTGCATCTCATGCACATCCCTTTTACATATAGCTCAAAAACTTTGGTAGTCAAAGGCTTAGTAAATGGATCTACTTAGATTGTTCTGCAGAGGCAATCTTGGTGATCGTACATCACTTCTTTGCACAATCTATCTGACCATGTATAACTTCCTCTGTACATACTTTTTGGCTCTTGGGTTATTTGGACTTAGCGACTGCCCTTCTGTTATCACAGTAAACTGTGATCGGCTGTCCTGCCAAAAATACCACTTCCAAATTCCATAAGGAATCTTTTGAGTCAATCTGCTTCCGTAATTGCTTCTCAAGTAATTACAGCATAAACACATACCCAGAAGTTGATTTCCTGGAATCCTGATCTGACTAGAAGTCAGTATCTATGTAACCAACTGGTAATCAACTCATCACTGCTATGACTCAATCATGTGATCTCTGGTCCTTCTCAAGTATTCGAGAACACATCTTACAACAGTCAATGATAAAAACCTGGGCTAGACTGATATCTGCTGACTAGGCATACTGCGTGACAGATATCTGTTCTAGTACAAAGCATAGCTTATCGTACCAGAACCTTATCTATGTACACATCATTGGGATAAGCCTATCATCCTATTTTTCTAGTCTCAATGGAAATTGATTCCTAGGATGTACCTGGCTTTTCCAAAGTCTTTTATTATCAAAAGTCTTAGCCAACCAAAACTTTTACTGTTGATGATATCCCTATATCACTCCATAGGGGAAGGATGTCGTCGACATATAATATCAGAAAAAACTACCCTGCATTCTTGACTTTTCATTTACACTTGACTTATCCGGATTCTGATAAAAATCAAGTGATTTGATTTCCTTGTCAAAATGGATTTTCCTGTTTTTGGGATACCTGCTTTAATCCATAAATGAACTTATGCAGCCTGCAAAACTCTTTGCACTTGGTTATTAGCTATAAAACCATCTGGTTGCATCATATAGATGTCTTCCTCAAGATTGCCGTCGTGAGACGCTGTCTTGACATCCATTTGCCAAATCTCGTCACCGAGATGAACCGCAATGGATAAGAGTATCCGGATGGAACTCTTCCATTTGGCTCTCATTTTCTTTTGCAGACTTACTTGCACCCTAATAGGTTTGCTATTGGCAGGCAAGCCCACAAGTATCCAGACCTGATTAGAGTACAAAGACTCCACCTCAGCTTTCATAGCATCTAACCAACGTCCCAAAACTATGTCATTAATTGCTTTATCATAGTTATAAGGATCTTGTTCCGGTTACACGGGACTGCCTTGTAAGACTTTCCCTAGACCGAGAACTTGTCAAGGGTCCTGACAATACTCCCACTACGACAAGGCACTGGTGTAACTACTGGGTCAAATATTTGCGGATTTTCTTAAAGTTTGGTTATTCTTGGATTTGGAATTGTTCTTTCTTAAATTTCTTCCAAGATAACCATTTCTAAAGATTTCCAGTTAATCTTATAATCTCCCTCCAGAAAACCGCATTGGTACTGTGAAGCACTTTTTGCTCTCTGGGATTATAGAGCAACCAACCTTTAGTTCCTTTTGGGATAGAATATAAACATATATACTTCCGACTTCGATTCCAACTAATCCGTCTATCCTTCAGCACGTGTGCCAGACAACCCTGAAAACGTTGTAGACTAGGCTTTCGCCCTGTCCATAACTCCCTGGGAGTCTCAAGTATAGACTTAGATGGAATGAGGTTTAGTATATATATTTCAGTTCCATATCCCAAAATATAGGTAATCCTAGAAACTCAATCATAGACTTGATCATATCTAAAAGAGTCTTGTTCCTTCTTTTTACTACTCCGTTTTGTTGAGGCAAAACCAGGAGCAGAGCTACTGGGATCAAATCCCATTTTCTGATAAGTATCCCATAAAATTAGCGAAGAGATATTCGCCTCATCGATCTCATCGAAGAGTATTTGTACTTTTACCTAATTGCTTTTCCGCTTCCGCTCGAAACTCTTTGAACTATAAAAATCTCGGACTTGCGGTGCATAAGGTATATGTATCCATATCTCGAGTAATCATCGGTGAAAGTGATAAAATACTCGTATCAATCTCTCACTCTAATATTATGAGTCCATACACATCAGTAAACACTAACTCCAATAAATCTTTGGCCCGACTGCCCTTAGATGAATAAGGGTCTTTTGGTCATTTTGCCTTCCAGACAGGATTTGCAGATAGGCATTGATTCTACCACCAATGTAGGCAAGATACCATCTTTCACTAGCCTGTCAATCCTGTTTAGGTTTATATGACCTAGCCTCTTAGGTGCCAAAGTTAGTTGGATTAGATGAAGGTGACTACCTCTTAATGATGGTCTATTATTAGCATCAGCGTCATGTATCTCATACATTGTGGGAGTTAACAAATAAAAGCCATTGATTACCTTGTCAGAATATATAAGAGTACCGCTCCTCTTTAAGACGATTTAATTACCAAAAGTAACTGAATAACTCTTATTCATCATACTAGAAATTAAAATTCCGTCTTAAAATGGTACATATAATGTATCTGACAAAATCAACTTAGTATCTGAAAATAACTAAGTTACTACTCCTACTGACACTGCTTCTGCCTTGGCTTCCGATCCCAGGTTAATACTGATTTCCCGGTCATTAATCCTCCTGGTTACCTGTAACTCCTACAACATATTACTGATGTAATTAGTTGCACCAAAGTCTACAAACCAAGATTCTGAAGTACTAGTTGAAAAACTATCTTCAGAAATAAATGACTCAATCATACCTGAGGTCTTTTCCTTTGACAGAAATCGTGGACAATTCCTCCTCCAATGTCCTGTCATACCACAGTGGAAACACTTTCCCTTTGCTCCCGTACCCTTGATCTTGACCATACCACTAGTGGAACCATACTCCACCTTAGGACCTTTGATGACTGATTTCTTCTTGCTATCCCGGTCTTTGCCTTTCGGCTTAGACTTAGCAAATGACTTTTCTGTCATGAGGGCAGTTGGTCTTTTCTTCATGATTTCCTCAAACACTACCAGCTGGCGAGACAGCTCAGCTATGGTCATTTCCAATTTACTATAATTGATCTTGAAATGTTTGAATGAGTCTGGTAGTGATTGAATGATCATGTCGATCTGCGTTTCTGTATCAAACGTAGTCCCCAGTACATCTAACTCATTCAATGCCAACTTCATTTGTAACAAATGTTTTTGTACTGGGGTTCCCTCGGCCATCTTTGTCTCCATCAGCACTTTTAGAGCAGCCTGCCTAGCAGGCCTAACCTGGTCTACAAACATCTCCTTTAAGTTCGATATAATATCGTATGCTGACTTATAGGATTGATGTTGTTCTTGCAAAACAGTAGACATGGATGCCTGAATAAAACATCTGGCTATCTCATTGTTTTTTGGTCCACTTGGTGTAAAAGTTTTTTCACAATCTGTGGTGCATCAGGCTCAGGCTCAGGAAGGGGGGGGGGTATTAGAAGGACATATATGCAACTTGAAGATGTCAAGATAATATCCAGGTTCCTTTTCCAGTCTACATAGTTGGATCCCATCAACTTGTTCTGGTTGAGGATGGTCGCAAGTGGATTGAAAGTATTCGAATTCATGCTGTATTGATTAAAGCACATAACCATACATTCAATGAAAGAATATAAATGACATTAGGGTTTAGTATTCTACCAAATTCATGTGGGAATCCTCATAAGCACTGAATTTAGAATACATCGGAATCCCAATCCCCTAGGGCATGCCTCCTTGGGGAGTGCAAATGCCCCATAGATTGGTGCGGATCAAAGTCGTCAAATTAGGATTAAGACTAACTATCCTTGATCCCCAATCATTCATTATCATCTAGGTATCTCATACCAGATAATGTATGACTCCCGATTTGCTTTGGTCTCTAAAATACATGAGGCAAATCCTTGGGGATACTACATCATTATTTTAGTTAAGTGTGACCCACCAACTAATATTGCATGACAACCGCGATGGGCAGCTCCTCCTTAGGGAGTGAGCCCCCACCACGTCTCATCAATACTATCCATAGGAGATCCATATCTAGTAACCAGATAAATAAAAGCCCTCCGTGGGGAACGGGCACTCTCTTGGTGGCGCGAGGCTAATACTTTCCTTACAATGAACCTATGGTGGAAAACCATGGGGATTTATTAATTTAAATGCCCCGCTCCCACTTAATATTTTAGAATTGAGGATTTCCTTTTAAGGTATTAGGGCCCACATATATAAATATATGAATCATCAAATCATCTCATGATATGATCTAAGATTGGTTCCAAGTCAAGTTATTTTAAGGAAAGACCAGTTTCTTAAATTAGTGTTGCCAATGTGTCCATCTCATGGGTCATCGACACTAATTAGAACTCTTTCCAAAAATTAATTTGATTTGACCAATATTAGTAACTTGCTATGTTTGGATCAGATTTGGAAACATTCTAAATAAAGCATTCAACTATAAATAGAAAACGCTAAAATTAGAAACTAGTCCTCTCCTCCACATGGCCCATGCGGAATAGACTTCTTGGACTTCTAGACTTTCCAAAATTTTGGAATTGCTCAAACTCTTCGGGAAACTCCAAAACACCTTTGGCAATCTTCAAAACTCTTTTGATTAGGAGTCCAACTTCACTTTCCTTCTCAGTCTCGGACATCGCCAGAATTTACAAATTTAGAAAATTACATAAATTCCTATGTCTCTACGATGAGACTTACATGATAATCTATTAATGGAAATAAAAAGGCACATAGGGAATTTCACCATGCCTTGCCCTGAACCGGGAAACCAAGGAAACCATGATGCCCTTTACAACTTGCCAATAATAAACATTCAACCATAAAAGAAAGTAAAAAGACTTGTGGGCCATATGGAGAGAACATGATAACCTGCATGTTAGTATCTCATACTAGCAAAGCAACTCACAAAGCCGGGTTACCAAACAATAATGGAAAGACAGGATGCCAAATATTGCCACTACTATGATTCATGCCCCCTACGCAGAGGGGGTCCGGGGGTGTCCCCCGGCGGGGGTCGAGCTGCCCGGTCGGTCTGTTCGGTCGACCTGCCAGAGGGCTCGGTCGACCGGCCTCAGTGTCTTCGGTCGACCTGCCAGAGGGCTCGGTCGACCTGCCTGACGGAAATCTGCAAGTTGGGTTTTTGTATTTCGTGTCCAACCATCTCCAAAACTCTTCTAAAGATTCCCAATGGCTTCCTACCATCATTCCATCATTGTTAAACCCTTATGTGACTATCCAAACATGGAGATACTAATTGTCCAAGCAAAACCATCAAACTGATCCGTACATAGCCCTTGATCTATCCTCTTCGCATCTCATGTAAAGATTAGATCAAGCTTACTGATCTAACATGATAAGAGATGAGGTAAGGCTCTGATACCAATTGTTGGAAATAGGGTGGGCCTCTAGGATAGGTTTCAAAAACTTTTGACCCACTTGACATAGGGATCAACTATCCATAAGGCTATAAAACCCAATCCAAGATCTATGTCCTTAATCTCAGTCATCATGATCAGTAAAACAATTTATCTAGAAGATAAAAACAGCAACATATAAGCAACAAATAAATCTACAACATGCATGGAAGTAGATTATACCTTTGAAGCTCGGTGCTCTAATGGAGAAGTTGCGTCTTTCTTTGATGATGAAACGCTTTCACTAATCAAATAGGGATCTCCAAGACCTCTTGATCTTCCACGCTATGACCCGTATCAAATTCTCCTTTTTCTCAAGAAGATGGTGGGATCTCCAAGAGAAAACTACTAGGAACTCTAGGGAGGAACTAGAAAGAGAACTAGAAGAGGGGGAGGAGGAAGAGCATGTGCAACTATTGCACAAAAGGGCCTTGGGCGTGAATCCCTAGGTGGTTGTATGCATGGGACGTCCAAGGCCCTCTTCTCCTCTTATTTATAGCTTTTTGCAAGCCCAACTTACTAATTTCCATTAGAAGTCTTACTTCCAAAAATTAGTAACTATCTCTTCTTAATTAAAATAGAAGTCTTACTTCCATTAATTAATTAGTAACTTACCATATCATAATTAGAAGTCTCACTTCAAATATGATTAGTAACTTTCCAATTCCTTTCTAATTAAAATAGAAGTCTCACTTCTACTAAAATTAGTAAGTCTACTATTACCACTATTAGAAGTCTCACTTCAAATAGAAATAGTAACTTTCCTTTTAGAGTTCAACTAGAATTAGATACTTTCTAATAATTGGGCTAGCGTGGGGACCACTAGGGATTCCTTAGAAAGCTGGCTCCAACTGGGACTCGCGACCCCACATCTCATGTGTAATCCGGGCCCACAGTTAATTGCAAATAACTCCACTATATAAATGCAATTGAACTCCAGTCTTAGGAATATTACATAGAAGACCCTAAACTTCCACATTACCACAAGTAGACCCCTCTATCAATATCCATGGATCAATTGGACCTGTCTTCCAAACTTGATCCATATCTTATTATCCTTGAGCCCCAATTAATTATAATGATCATAGGTACCTTTCCAATTAACTCTTAATCGGAATGGGTGCGCACTTACCAATGATAAATCCATTAATTGGCAGAAGGGGATATTAGAGATAGATTCCTTCTTGACTATTGAATGTTCCCACAGCTCTACTACCATGTACCCAAATCACCGAGGTGTTGACCTACAGTTGGCCTCACTCATTGGTGACTCAAAGCAAATGAATAGATAGAAACTTGAGTTCATTAATGTCTCAGGATTGAGAGCCTATTGCTAGGGAATTATGAGAGCAGACCTTAAAATAAAGACAGTGTTTATAAGGTGCTTCTCATGGTCCTTCAATACATCAAATGTACCAGCACTATGATCCAGAATCTTCTATTCTGATGATTGAGACAAATCACACTATCTCATAGTGATCAAAGTACTGCAACCTTATCAGTATGAGATGTCCAGTCTCATCACTGGTTGTGATAATATATTTTAAGTATAAGATTTGTCATACATGTCTCCTGTATGTGGATCTCATCCATACACATGTATTACATCTAATATACTTGTGGACCCCGGTTCATCTCATGAACCATCATGTCATTCGTATTGGTTATGTGCAAGTATATAATAAATCACCATTCATCTCATGAAAGGAAAGCATGAATATACTGATAAATAAAGAAATTAATCAATTTATTATATCATCTACTGGATTGAGTCCATAAAACTAACAGTACCGTCATATCAGCCCACTATGCATTAAATGGCAGTCCGATCAGCCCATAATGCATTAAATGCTGGTCTAATCGGACCTTACCATAGCTGACTTTTGGGCCTAGTCCCATCGGGCCTGGCTTGAAGCCATACTCTGATGGGACGTAACCGTTGGATGCCGCTCTGTCAAGAGTGAGGGGCGGCCAAGATGGCTTTGTCAGATCCAGCTGGGTACCCTTGAAAGTACAGCCGCTATCGTCCATCTCGGGTAAAGGTCTGGCTCTGGTGCCGAGCCGAGTGGTCGAAGTGAAGGCTTTATGTTGAGATCGGGGGTTCCCAAGATCAGAGGCGGTCTTGAGCTCGGATAGCGCTCGAGCAGCGTGTGCCGAGGTTAAGGCATGATTAACAGACGTGAACGCCGAGGTTAGTATAACCTTCGTGTTTCGGGAGACATCCCCACACAGTAGTAATGAAGAACGACTAGCAGAATGAGGAAGACGACTCCAAATGAATGAAAATAGTAGCTTACCTTCTTCGGTTTGGTGGGCGAATGGAACGGCGAGAATTGGTAACAGACGCAGAGAGAGAGGAGAAGAAGGAAGAATTGGTAACAGAGGGGTCTCGTTAGGGCATATTGGTAAACGATATCGTCAAGGGGGGCAAATTAGTCCAAAAAATATGTACGAACCACCAATTGGGGGTTTTTATGTATTTGTTGATAAATTCATATAATTCGGGTTTAAGTCTTCTTTTTTGGCAAAAATCCCTAGATTTTACGTGTAAGATTTAAATATATTATATGATAATGAAAAGCACGCGAGTTTTTTATAATTTGGACCCACAGACTTGCGTCATGTAGCTCAATGTATATGGATATGAATGTGTTGTGTTTTACATATGCATATGAACTAGATATAAATTATGTGACATGTTTTGAATCATACTACCAGTTTGGATGAGGTTCTATTCGATATTACAATTATTTTGAGCGAACGATTTACTCTTACCTTATTTTTTGTGGAAAAAAAATTAATTAAGATGCTTTTTGGAATTCCTACCTTTAGGGCCTGTTTGTAGGCATATAAATATGGAGGAATCCACGGTGAAATAAGGTTGACCAAAGGATCATTAGAGAGGTGACGGGTGAAGGCGATGAATGAAGGATATAAGGTGGAGATGTAGATGGGACCTCAACTTGCCGAAGTGTTAAATCACTAGAATAACGGGTATCCATTTCTCATTTTTCTTGATCCAATTTCTAATAAAGGGGAGGTAATTTGATCGTCATTGTTGGATATTCACAATTAGTAGTTCGTGTTTCACCACATATAAAAACACAATCCTAGGTTTTCAATTCCATGATACAAAAAAGGTCCTTGTGGCATTTTAGCCTGACAAGATCAATAAAATAGATAGAAAGAAGGATGAAACAGCTTAAAAATCACTTGAATTCACCACGATGACAGAAATCATGTAATACATAAACTAGTGTTAAAATTCATAATACATGAAAAAGTGACTTTACCTTATTTGAGTCTTTATCAGAAAACAAAGATGTTGTTTGGGATGGAGATGAAAATAAAAAACTGAAGGGGAGAAGATAAAAAGGGGAAAAAGGAGAGGAGGAAGGGGACATTGAACTTTAGTAATCAATAAACAATAAAGAGGTCTTTACCTATTAGTTCTCCTTGGTTTTTCCAATTTCATTACTAAAATTCAGATACTATCGTTAGAGTCACTTGACTCTGGTCAACAGTTTTTCTAAACTATTTTGTACCATATCTCATGATATCATGGAATACTCCCATAACAGCATGGGATTTATCAGTTTCAATATCATATCCATTCGACAACCAACAAGTACAATCATTTTTTACAATTAATGAAAGATGGCAGTTTGTGAAAAGTAATTATACATTTGACCACTATTTAATTTCTCCAATTTTATCATTCTAAAAATAATTTTCCTATAACACTGCTTAGGAGCCACTACACTAAAAACGAAAAATTGGAACGGATTACCGTTCTTAATCCGTTCAGCAATTCCTAAACCGTTCCTAATCCGTTCATCTGTTCCAAAAATAGGAAATTGGAACGGATGAACGGATTAGGAACACAAGGATTAGGAACTGTAATCCGTTCCAATTTTCCATTTTTGGTGTAGTGAGCCATGACATCATAGGACCGACAATCCCAAGATATCATGGGGTTTATCAGTTTATATGACATACATTATTTCCATGATACCATGTCATTGGAACAAAAAAATTTGAAAAAAAATATTGACCAGAGTCAAATAATTTTGATGACATTATCTAAATCTTAGTCATGAAATTGGAAATGTTGAATTTAAGGAGGGATAATGTGTCAAAACCGCTTAAATCAATCATTGGATATTCGCTTTACGCAGATGCAAACAAAGATATAAACAAGAGTTTTTTGTATATACCCCCCTAAGATTTTATAAGATCTGTAAATAGGACCCTGTGGTTTTAAGATTTGTAACCTCTACATTTTCATTTCAATACCTTTCATTTCCACAAAATTAGTATTCATGATGAGAATGAGTAACCAACATGGGATTTATGTTGCACTTTTATAAAAATGGCACTTCTGCCCGTACATCCTAAAAATACCATTATTTTATCCTAAGTCCAAATTGTCTCTCTTAATAACTCGTTAATGCAATGACTCGTTAATGCAATGAAGCCTAATCATGTATTTTGAGACTTTCATCAATCTACACTACAACAAAATACAGTTTTCCCGACACTATTTGCCGACGCGGTGAGAATTTGCATTGGTAAAAGTCTTATTTCCAACGCATATTTAGACTGCGTTGGTAAAAGTCACAGAAAATGCTGCTTTTACCGACACAAGTAAGACCGCGTTGGCAAAAGCTATTGAAACCACATTGGCGCCAATAAAAAAAAACCCAAAAGAGAGGGAAAGTTTTGCCAACGCGTGTTTTTCTAATGGCGACGTAATAATGCGTTGGCAATTATCTTGCCTACTGGCGACGCACAAGTGTGCGTTGGGAAAGGTCTAAGTTTTTATTAACACCATTGCCGACGCATGAGCTGCGTCCGCAAAACCCCATCTTTGACAAACTTACCTTTTCCGACACTATTTTCCGACGCAGTGAGAATTTGCGTTGGCAAAAGTCATAGAGAATTGCTGCTTTTACCGACACAAGTAAGACCGCGTTGGCAAAAGCCGTGGAAAAACTTTTCCTACATTATTTACCAATGCAGTGAAAATTGGCGTTGGCAAAAGTCTTATTTTCGATGCATATTTGGACTGCGTTGGCAAGAGTCACAGATAATTGTTACTTTTACTGACACAAGTGAAAGTCCTGGGGATCCTAACCCTAGAGGGGGGGGGGTGAATAGGGTGAGCTACTAATAGTGACTAACTATGACCAATTTTAATTTTCTATAAACTAACTAGTCACTAGTGATGATAACAAGCACAATGCGGAAGCTAAATACATACAATCATCACAAGAGCATGCACCACAACACAATATTTATAGTGGTTCGGCCAACGTGCCTACATCCACTACCGGCTTGTGCTCTCACACCCCACCGGATTTCCACTAATATGCTTTTCCAATAGGCTAAGCAATAACCTCTTACAAGATGCTTTCCAAGGCTTAGCAATAACCTCTACAATGTATGCTTTCCAAGGCTTAGCAATAACCTTACAATGATGTTTTTCTAGGCTAAACAACAACCCTTACACTATGCTTTTATATGGCTAAGCAATAACCTTACAAAGAAATGATTTCTCAAAGAAAGTGTCTTCCAAAGAACACTCTAAGAGATTACAATTAAAGCACAATTACAATGCCTCTTTAATAGGCTAATTTGAAAGTGAAAACTAAACTCACACAACACAATAATGAGTGCAAAGATGTATGCTAATGAGGTGTGTGTGTGACAACTTCAATCAAGTTTAAAAAGTAAAGTCCAATGAATATATGCTCAAAGCAATTCAAAGATTAAAGCACATAGAAAGAATTGATTGAAGTTTAAATGCAAATCACATGAACAAATACTAACTTGTTGATGATTTAAAAAATCAAGGCTCACAAGTTGTATGAAATTAATTTGGCTTAAACATGTGATGCATTTGTAGTGTTGTTTTCAAAAACAAGATTTAACAAAGGTTTTAAAAAGATTGAAAACAACAATGATGATTCAAACAAGTTAAATTAACATGTTATAAAGAAATCAAAGTTTCAAACATAACATGTTTAACAAAGTTTAAAACTAAACTAAGTTTGAATCAAAGAAAAGAATTCATTACAACTTAATATCAAAGATTGAATGGAAGTAATGAATTCATTTCATCATAGTTATCATGCTAAAAACATTTACCAAAGATTTAAAACCAAGCATGAAACATATGATTAAATTAGGCAAAGCTTACTTGGAGATTTAACTTCATGATCCAAGCTTTAGCTTCCTTAATGACCTTCTTAATCCCCTTGGTTCATCCCCTTTATCTTCTCTTCAAACACCTCCAAGAAGGTTCCAAGTTTCCTCAAAAGTTCCAACCTTTTTCAAAGGGAATGAAGCCTTTTTATACACAGAAAACAGAGTTTCTGCGTGTCCCCTGTCGACCCCATGACAGGCCCGGTCGACCCCATCCAAACGGTCAGAAAAATGACCGTTGGAGAGCCAAACGGCTCTCTGCCCAATCGACCCGCAGTGTACGCGGTCGACCGGGATGTGTACCCGGTCGACCGGGTACACTGGGCCCTGGGCCACTTTTCCCATTTTGCATACTTTTGCAATTTTCAAAGATTCTTGATGTGGGACTTGTTGGGGCCATTAAATCAAGCTTGAAACATGATTTAAATCAATCTAAGTATTTTTTAAAATCATGAATCATAAAAAGCCACAAATCATTTGAAACTTTAAAACTTAGGCTAAGCTTGAATTTTGAAATTCCTTTTACAAAATCAATTGCATCCAAAATTAAAACCAATTCATGCATAAAACTTGAGTTTTACCATATTTAAAAACAATGCATGGATAAAATAAGATTTCAATGTTTTCTAAAATAATGCAAGTGTGAGAAATCAAATGATGAATAAAATGATATGCATCCATCAAATTGCAATACACAAAATTCCTAACAATCTCCCCCTTTGCAATTTGATGGCAAACCTTAACTTAACACTAAACCTCACACTAAGTCTTCAGCTCCTTGGCTTGACACGGCTTGAAATCTTCGGATGCTCCTTCACTTAGCTTGGGCTTTAGCTCTTTTGATCTTCATTCTTCTTGTCCTTAGCTCCAAGCTTTCTTTCTTTTATCTTCTCTCCCCCTTAGACCAAGCACTCTTTCTCCTTGGTCTTTCTCTCCCTTTGCCATTGAATGCTCTCTCCCCCTTTGATCTTTCTCCCTTTTTGGGTAGCTAGAGCATTTTCTCCCCCTTAATCCTTTCTCCCCCTTTGCCATTAAATTGCAAAGGTAGCAATTGAAGAAAGGTACCTACACACATGAAACAAGGAAAATACCTTTAGTAGCACCTGTTAACAAATGAAATCGAAAATGAAATACTTAACAGGCTATTATGCATGTGAGTAAGTTATAAGGGAATAGCAATGGTGAATTTGATCATCTCTAATGCTTCCTTAGAAGGTTTACTCCCCCTCAATCCATAATCTTCTTTTGTCATACTTTTGACAAGAATATAACTATTAGATGCACGAAGAAGATGGTTTAACCAATTGAGGGATAACTTCAAGGGAAGGATTAGATATCAATTGATAATGATTAACTATAAGGCTCAATGATCAAATTACCAAATTGGAGAGAAACCAATTGACCTATAAGCTTAAGAAAAGTTGAAGAGCAAGGTCAAAAGGTTAATCTATCATGGATACCAATTGAAATAAGAACCATATCAATTGAGATTTAAGAGTATGACTTATTAGCTCAATCACTCTAAAATGGACTTAAGGAATGTAACTAGAAGGATTAATCCAAGTTAGAGCTATCCATGATGATAAGGGGTTTACTAAACATAGCATCAAATAATATAACTATGAAAATCATATGCTATGTAAATTTTGAAATCATTTCACTCAATCATAAAATATGACTATCAAGTGTAAGATTAGTGAAATGAAATTCAAACCATGATGCCTACCTCAATCATTAACCAACCAAGATTATTAACACATAAACATGGTGGTCACGAGATTTAACCAAATAAGCAAGAGAGGTGGCAAACATGACCATTTATGAAGCTAATGGAATGTGACATGGAACAAAGACATATTACTATCAAGTTTTAATCCAATGTGCACAAGGTTTATCACAAATATATAACATCAATTGGAAGTTATACTAATTGAAAATGATATCATTTGATTACCAATTGAATATGGAACATGTTTAAGAGCAAGCATGTGACAAACACAAAATTCCAACAAGCAACATAAATGAATATTCATCACTTTAATGATATAACTATTGAGCATAGTGATGAACATGAGAAATTGTATTTTGAAAATATATGACTTATAAGAATATGCAATTTCCAAAGTGTCAATCATATGAATACAACATCTAAGAAATCCATCATTCAAGAGATATAACTATGTAATTCAAGAAATGAATTTCAAAGAGGTTCATATGATCAAACACTACTATGAGGTTGAAACATGTATAAGTATGACAAATACACATGAATCAAACATCATAACCATCCATTTCACAAAAATGACTAGAAAGCATAAAGGATGGATTTGGGTTCTAGTATGGTTACTAAAAAAAAATAATTAAAGAACACAACCATACATGGAACAAATAAAACATTTGCATAAAGAATGTAACTAAAAGAGCAGACATGCAAATAGTCTATCACAACATTCATTTCCATTAAAGGATGACATAAGCAAAAGCATAAGGAAATGAAAACATGGAACATGCTTTGATGAATACAACAAAAAGTTTTAAAGCATTTCCATTCATGCAATCTTCAAATCATAAACAAAATCTAACAATGGGCATAATGTATATGAAAAATAAAGAAAGCACCTTATCAAACATCAAATTGTATTCTAAGCAATATCACTACCAAGAATCATACAATTTGATTTAAAAACCATTCAACTTGCATTTTAAAAGATATAACTTAATTGGAAAACATACAAGTTGATCTTTTCAAAGTAATTTTCCATGTGAAAGTATAACTTAAAAATTCATGGAAAAATTAAATTGATTTAAGTCATTTGTTTTTCAAAATAATCTAACTAAGACATACAAACAAATGATATTGCAACATCAATCGATTATGAAAGATCTAGCTATGAAAGCTTTGAACCCATAATCAATTGAACATGTAGAAATGCAAACAAGATGTGACTATAAAAAGCAAATCTAACATGTGAGAAATACAATCAAATGATTTTGAAAACCATGATATGTGACTTAGGGAAGTACATGAAGACAAAATCAAATGATCATAAAGAAACAAATGCATTTTAAAAAAATGTAACTAAGAAAGAACATAAAATGCAAATGCAATCATGACCAACAAAAAGATTTAACTATTAAGGTTAGGTTGGTCAATGAGGTCCAAGGCCCTAAGGTTTGTCTATTTGTCTAACTTTGGGAATCCACCTAAGGTCTTGGGATGGATGAACTTTGAGGTCTAACTTAAACTTCTCACCAACTCTAGGAGATTTAACTTGATAAATTATTAACTTAGACTTATCACCATGAGATATAGATTTAACTAAGTTTAGCTTAGATTGGTGATTAGTCTTTTGGTGAGTTTGCTTCTTTGGGGTTTGAACCATTTTTCTTTTCTTCTTATCTCCTCCCTTTAATTGACTTTTGAATTTCAAATTTATCTTTGCAACTTTCTTCAAAAGTTCTTTCATTTGTTGAGTTAAGGGAGGTAGGTTGAGAACCTTTTTATTTATAGATTCTTTTAAACTTGATTTAACTTGTTTAATCTTTTTAGAATCTATTTTAGGAGACTCCTTCTTAATTGATTTTACTTGTTTAAGCTTCATGGAGTTCTCCTTGGTTTTTGGTGTCTTATCCATCATAGAATTTGATTTACCTTTCTTTGGTTCAAATATGGATTTAGACACATTGCTTCTTCTTTGTTTGCACTCAAACCTAAAATGTCCTTCAATGCCACAATAATTACATTTAGACATGGGCAAAGAAGTGTGAGTGCTAGAGAATGAGGACTCACCTTTCACAAAAGTGTTGGTGAATTTAGGGTCATATGAGGTATTCCTATCAAATCCAAGACCCGTCCTATCTCCTTTTGATTTTCCCAATTTAAATAACTTTTCCAATCTTTCTTCACTTTGGGTAAATTTGCACTCATACTTTTGTTTGTAGGTTTCAAGTTGAGTGACTTGTTCTTTAAGGGTTGAATTTTCATTTTTAGCTCTTGTTAATTCAATTTCAATTCCCTTAAAGTTGTTTAGCTCTTCATGGGCAAGATTTAATTCATTTTTAAGTTCATTAACAACATTAGATCCAAGTTCTAGAGTTTTTAAATTACTTTGAGCATTAGACAAGTTTTCATGAGAAATAGTCAACTTGGATTTTAAATGGACAATGTTTTCATCTTGTCTTTTTAAAGTATCTCTTAGATTTAAATTTTCATTTTTAAGATTGTCATAACCTATCTTTAATTCTTTTAATTCATCTTGAGCATTATATAGGTTATGCAAAGAGATCATGAACTTAGATTCTGCACAATTTATTAATTCTTCTTTTTCTCTAAGTTCATCTTTTGAAGAGACTAATTCTTGGTTTAGTCTTTTAGATTCTTCTTTTAATCTTTTATTCTTCTTAGAAAGCTCTAAGGACCATGTGTACAATTCCTCATAAGCTTCATTTTCATCATATTCTTCTTCTTTTAATTTAGATTTAGATTCATTAATTTTAATGTTAGAATCTCCAATAGATGGAAGAAGGAGGGGTCTAGAGGAATCTACATAAGAATCTACAAAGTCTAAACTAGTGGAATCCATTCTTATGATTTTCATGGAGGCACAACACTAGGGTTTTAACTCTAGGTTTTTACACCTAATCAAGAGTTTCAAACACTTGATCCTAATATAGAGCACGAGGCTCTGATACCAATTGAAAGTCCTGGGGATCCTAACCCTAGAGGGGGGGGGGGTGAATAGGGTGAGCTACTAATAGTGACTAACTATGACCAATTTTAATTTTCTATAAGCTAACTAGTCACTAGTGATGATAACAAGCACAATGCGGAAGCTAAATACATACAATCATCACAAGAGCATGCACCACAACACAATATTTATAGTGGTTCGGCCAACGTGCCTACATCCACTACCGGCTTGTGCTCTCACACCCCACCGGATTTCCACTAATATGCTTTTCCAATAGGCTAAGCAATAACCTCTTACAAGATGCTTTCCAAGGCTTAGCAATAACCTCTACAATGTATGCTTTCCAAGGCTTAGCAATAACCTTACAATGATGTTTTTCTAGGCTAAACAACAACCCTTACACTATGCTTTTATATGGCTAAGCAATAACCTTACAAAGAAATGATTTCTCAAAGAAAGTGTCTTCCAAAGAACACTCTAAGAGATTACAATTAAAGCACAATTACAATGCCTCTTTAATAGGCTAATTTGAAAGTGAAAACTAAACTCACACAACACAATAATGAGTGCAAAGATGTATGCTAATGAGGTGTGTGTGTGACAACTTCAATCAAGTTTAAAAAGTAAAGTCCAATGAATATATGCTCAAAGCAATTCAAAGATTAAAGCACATAGAAAGAATTGATTGAAGTTTAAATGCAAATCACATGAACAAATACTAACTTGTTGATGATTTAAAAAATCAAGGCTCACAAGTTGTATGAAATTAATTTGGCTTAAACATGTGATGCATTTGTAGTGTTGTTTTCAAAAACAAGATTTAACAAAGGTTTTAAAAAGATTGAAAACAACAATGATGATTCAAACAAGTTAAATTAACATGTTATAAAGAAATCAAAGTTTCAAACATAACATGTTTAACAAAGTTTAAAACTAAACTAAGTTTGAATCAAAGAAAAGAATTCATTACAACTTAATATCAAAGATTGAATGGAAGTAATGAATTCATTTCATCATAGTTATCATGCTAAAAACATTTACCAAAGATTTAAAACCAAGCATGAAACATATGATTAAATTAGGCAAAGCTTACTTGGAGATTTAACTTCATGATCCAAGCTTTAGCTTCCTTAATGACCTTCTTAATCCCCTTGGTTCATCCCCTTTATCTTCTCTTCAAACACCTCCAAGAAGGTTCCAAGTTTCCTCAAAAGTTCCAACCTTTTTCAAAGGGAATGAAGCCTTTTTATACACAGAAAACAGAGTTTCTGCGTGTCCCCGGTCGACCCCATGACAGGCCCGGTCGACCCCATCCAAACGGTCAGAAAAATGACCGTTGGAGAGCCAAACGGCTCTCTGCCCAGTCGACCCGCAGTGTACGCGGTCGACCGGGATGTGTACCCGGTCGACCGGGTACACTGGGCCCTGGGCCACTTTTCCCATTTTGCATACTTTTGCAATTTTCAAAGATTTTTGATGTGGGACTTGTTGGGGCCATTAAATCAAGCTTGAAACATGATTTAAATCAATCTAAGTATTTTTTAAAATCATGAATCATAAAAATCCACAAATCATTTGAAACTTTAAAACTTAGGCTAAGCTTGAATTTTGAAATTCCTTTTACAAAATCAATTGCATCCAAAATTAAAACCAATTCATGCATAAAACTTGAGTTTTACCATATTTAAAAACAATGCATGGATAAAATAAGATTTCAATGTTTTCTAAAATAATGCAAGTGTGAGAAATCAAATGATGAATAAAATGATATGCATCCATCAAATTGCAATACACAAAATTCCTAACAACAAGTAAGATCGAGTTGGCAAAAGTTGTGGAAAACATATATATAATTATTTTGCCTACTAGCGATGCACAGGTCTGCGTCCGTAAAACCCCATTTAGTATAATTCTTTTTTGCCAAAATAATATGAGCATTCCATTTTAATCACTCTGATTTATTCCCAACTCTCTACCACTTTCATGGGTTTTTATTTTTTAATTTTTTATTATGGGGGCAACTACAATAGCTTCTAGCGGAGTATGGTGGGAACTTTTTTGGATAAGTCCCACTTGTGCCCATATATGGATAATCAGAGGTGTTCAAAATGATCAAAACAATTTAATTATGAGGTATCCCAATTTTTTGTTTATAATTGAGTTGGAACCACTGTAAGATTGACCAAACATAAAACCATGGCTAAAAAAATGTTGTTTTATTAACTTTTCTTTATGTGTCCAATCGTACGATGAGATAACCTCCATTCAAAATGACATTTAACGATACCTTATAAACGTATCATAGTTATTCATCGAGGGTCGGACTCATATATAAGGAAAGCCTCCACCCAACTTGAAAAAAACACATAAGGCCTGTATTTTGAGTCCGTAAGTCAATTTTAATTAATTTTTAGCGGCGCTCGTAGCATTGGCTGCCTGTATAAATCCCACTCTAATGGCGCCTAATTCTAGTAGAAATTAAAATTTTTTTAGTTTTTAGCGTCTAACTTTTTGAGGCGACCTATGCTTTTGAGGCTAAAGATATATTTTTAGCGGCTAATATTATATTGGGTGAACTAAACCTAATTTTTTGGTGGGCCATAGGATCTCCCGCTAAAAGTTCCAGCATTATAAAAGACTCACGCCTGTGTATTCTCCTTCCATTCTTAAACCCTTCTTCTGAATTTCTTCTTCTTACAACTGCAGTGCCAAACCCTTCTTCCAAACATTGTTTTTCTTCCAACTGCAGCAGGCCAAATCCTCCTTTCGAATCGTCTTCTTCTTGCAACTGCAGCCAGACAAACCTTTCTTTGGAATCGTCTTCTTCTTGCAACTACAGCAAACCAAGGTATGATCCCTCTCTCCATCTCTCTTTATGCCAGCCAGTCCTCCCTCTTCCCCCACCGCCCCTGCCTCCACCCGCCCAGACCCTCTTCCCGCCAGCAACCCTCCCACCCAGTAGCTCTCTTTGTTTGGTATTGTATTGGTCAACAGGAGAAGAAAAAGGGGCCTTCATGCTAAGGAAATCTAGAATGGCTCATATGGATCTGATATATGAGTCACAATTACAAGCAAAATCGTCTCAGATCTATGATCTACCCACCCAGTGGGCCGTGCCAATGCCTGATGTCCAAAATAAACCCCCCCTTGATTGACGCCCAAACTGTGTGAACCCTTAGATGAGGGGCCAGATGGGACCTAATCACCATGGATCCACCACCATCAAGGTCGCCCTTGGGTCCTCCTCCTGATCCCCAGATCAGATCTGCGATCGAGTGGCCCACCTGGGTCCCACAGTCAAACACACGGACAGTCCCAAACTGTTTCTATGGGATGGCAGTGAATCTAATTCCATCAAAAGGAATTTTGGAGACGAGATAGGGCTTGGCTATGGTCAACATAAATATTGGAAGATTGCTATAGTAAGGCAATCATGAGAAGATCAATTGAATCATCCCTAATATCCCAGATCTCATCACCAAAATATAATAACACAGAATACAAATGCAGAGATCCAAATTTGGCATAATACACAAGTAGATAAGAATCTCTACTCACCATCATTGATCTAATCTGAGATCTTTGTCCATAAAAATTATCCAAGTTGTTAGAGTGGATGCGCCTTGCATGTCATACGCAGATTCTCAAAATCTTACAAGAGCAGGACTTGGGACATGTTCAAGAAGAGTCTTAAACAGTGATTGTTGCTGTCCATTCTTCCTATTGCATTCCCTTTTGGCCATCCCTCAAGCCTTGCAACTCTGGTTTTGGTTTGCTGGTTGCGTGTATGAGGATAAACCACTCTCACAGTAGTTTGTTTTTGTTGTTGTACAGCTTTTACTTTCTTCCCTTATTTTCTTGTGAGACCCCAATCGATGATCCAAATTGATGAGAGAGACAGATGGGGCCCACATCCTCATTGGGCAATGTGCCAAGATTACAACTTGTCAAACATAAAAACTCCAGAAAGAGGCACAGTGTGAACGTGGCCATTTCCTTCTAATGAAGGACATGCTTCACTAAATGCACTACAACCCCTACCCTACAATATTACAGCACAATCAAACAAAAATCACACTTCTTAGTATGCCAAAGTAATGAAACCTACCCAACAAATGTGTTTGAATTATATTAATTTTTGTTTGTGCACCTTCACTGTAACTTTGAATTGCATTTTTTTTATGGTAGGTCAGAAAAGCTTTACCAAACCAAGAGATTGCTTTGGTTTTTGGAATTGAATTCCTAATATTTTTTTGTGCAAGTGCTGTTATGATTATTACTTTTACTACTACCATTTGAGAATACTAATGAAAATTATGAGTTATCCATATTGCTGAAATAAATCATCTTAGATGGTTTGGTTGCTCATGAAAACTTACTGCAGGGTAACTGAGTTCCAAGGATCTAAATTGGTTGTTATTACCCATAAGTCACTCTTGTTTTGTTCTTGGCTGTAAAAAAAATTAATAAGTGATGAGAGTGCAACGAGAAACTTCCTGTGGTGACTAAGAAAGTGCATAATTACCGGTCGTACTTCATTAGAAGCTCAAGTTCATATTGTGCCATAGAAACCCAAGTTGCTTACATAAATAATATAGGGTTCGTTTGTCCTTGAGTTTCTCATGAAAATAGTGGATTAATATATACATTTTTCTTTATATCTTGGCATTCTCTATATCTATTCTCATTGTAAGATTTTGAACATCAAGTTGGGTGCATGAATCTATATCTTTCCCTCTCTTTCTACACTCGATCCAAACAAACCATCTTCCTTTTGTTCCTCTGTTGTTTCTCTTGTACACTT
Source organism: Litsea cubeba (assembly GCA_012931725.1). Lineage (NCBI taxonomy): Eukaryota > Viridiplantae > Streptophyta > Magnoliopsida > Laurales > Lauraceae > Litsea > Litsea cubeba. The sequence goes on from CM022948.1 coordinate 52,341,628, forward strand.
TCTTTCTTTCTTTTTTATAGGATTTCTCTTGTACACTTTTTTAGAGTTTCAGTACAGTTGTATTCAACCAGATAGATTATTATGAGCCCAGTAAAATGCATCATAAATCAGCATATGGTTTCAAATGGGACTCATCATGTGATGAATGAATAAAAATCACTCCTTTAAGTGTATGACTACCAATCATCAATTAGTACAGTCCTAAACCGAATTGACAATGGGTTGCTAGAACCCATTCCCACTGTGCTTCCCATTCCTTTTTTTTTTTATTTCTTTTTATGATGAAACTTGGATGTAGGTTACAAACTAGATGGCTATGCAAAACATAAGATCATAGGTAGTGGAACATATTATCATAGTCATCATGTGATTGATTGTATTCCAACTCAAAGCATTCAAGGTCATCATGTGATTGATTGTATTCATAATCATATGCACATGTGTTTGTGTGTTCTCTCTTTAATAATTTGATTAGCTTATTGATTATTCATTTTTAAGATATGGACAAGACTTGGACGACACTGGATAGTCAAGATCGCACGGCGAGAATGAGTCGGCAGTATCGTGACGGGGTGAAGTCATTTATTGAATTTGCAAAGGCGAATGCTGGGGATGCTACTGAGATTTGGTGCCCGTGTAGGATTTGCAAGAACAATCGCCGGTATGACTGCGACACTGTGAACTTTCATATTTACCATTGGGGTATGCAAGCATCCTACAAGACCTGGATTTACCATGGAGAGATAACACCTCTTATGGATGACGTTGTCGAATCGGAACATGGGGGTGATAGTGATTATGAGGATCGGGATGAATATCAAGAAATGATGGAAGACCATTACATGGGAAGTTACACCAACGCTGAGGCCATCCAAAATAACACAATGCATCACTTTGAAAGGATGTTGGATGCTTCTCAGCGCCCTCTGTACTCAGGTTGCTCTCCAGACAACACTCTACTAGATTTTGTCATTAAGATGATGGAGCAAAAGGTGGAGGGAAAGTGGAGTAACAAATCGTTCAACAATGTGATGCAGATACAGAAGGCACTCCTGCCAGACGGTAATTTGGTTCCAGATTCAATTTATGCAGCGAAGAAGATACTGCGTGACTTGGGTCTGGGATATGAGCACATTGATGCTTGTCATAATGATTGCACATTGTTTTGGAAGGAGAACATAGATTTAGAAAAATGCCCGGTATGCGGGGAGTCCAGATACAAGCTAAATGATAGGAAGGGAAAGAAGATCCCGCATAAGGTTTTACGATACTTCCCGTTAATACCAAGGTTGCAGAGACTTTACTTGTCTAGAAAGACTGCCACACACATGAGATGGCGCAGTGATAAACGCAAAGATGATGGGATAGGTAGGCATCCGGCAGATTGTGAGGAATGGAAGGGTCTTGATAAGGAACATCCGGATTTTACGGTGGAGACCCGTAATATAAGGCTGGGGTTAGCCTCTGATGGGTTCAACCCTTTCGGGGACATGAGCACGTCTTACAGTATGTGGCCTGTCATACTAATGCCGTACAACTTGCCACCATTGATGTGCATGAAGGAGCCATTCTTCATGATGTCATTGCTTATTCCTGGACCACATCAGCCTGGTAATGATATTGATGTTTATCTTCGACCCTTGATTGATGAGTTGAAGGAGTTATGGGAGAATGGTGTCGAAACTTATGATGCCTCTAGCAAGGATAGCTTTAAAATGCGTGCGGCTTTGTTGTGGACCATAAACGACTTCCCTGCATATGGTAACTTATCTGGGTGGAGCACCAAAGGGTACAAGGTTTGTCCCAATTGTAATGAAGACCCTTTATCGGTCAGGTTGAGAAGGAAGATTGGTTACACGGGCCATAGATCTTTCTTGCCTAAAAGGCACACTTGGCGACGTAGCAAGGACTTTAATGGGAAGGTGGAGAATCGAGTGAAGTCATTGGAGTTGCCGCCGGTGGAAAAGATACAAGCACAATTGGATCGGCTTCCATATACAAGGTTTGGGAAGCACTCTAACTATAAAAAAAGACCACGTGACCCTGAAGACTTAAACTGGACAAAGAAAAGCATTTTTTATGAGCTACCGTACTTTAAGAAACTAAAGCTTCGACACAACATTGATGTTATGCACGTGGAGAAGAATATATGTGAAAGTCACCTCTGCACAATGGTGGGCTTAGACAAGAAGAGCAAGGACACAGAGTATACCCATCAGGATTTAGAAGATCTGAATATTAGGCCAAAATTGCATCTACGAAAAAGAAGCAATGGAACACAAGAGAAGCCCCGTGCGTCCTACACATTGGGCCCGAAGGAGAAATATGGTTTTTATCAATATTTAAAATCGATCAAGTACCCAGATGGTTATGCTGCGAACCTCTCGAGGTGTGTGACCTCAAAGAATGGGAGATTAGCGGGCCTGAAAAGTCATGACTGCCATGTTCTGCTACAGCGTCTTTTTCCGATTGGTATGCGTGGGTACGTGAACAAAGAGATATGCACAACACTATTTGAGCTGGGTAGCTTCTTCGAGAACGTTTGCTCAAAGACTTTGAAATGGAGTCATATGGAAGAATTGGAACATAAGATTGTCCTCATACTGTGTAAGTTGGAAAGGATTTTTCCTCCGGCATTCTTTGATGTGATGGTCCATTTGGCAGTTCATTTACCGCGTGAGGCTATGCTCGCTGGACCGGTGCAATATTGGTGGATGTATCCAATCGAGAGGTGATTCCCTTCGTCATTCTTTAAATTGTTGATTGGTATTGAGAGGTGATTGTGTTTACCATTCTTTAAATGTTTTTATCTTGATATTGATTTATGTGTTTGAAGGTTTCTGGGAACATTGAAGGGCTATGTTACGAATCGAGTTAGGCCAGAAGGTTCGATCGCCGAGGCATATATTGCCAAAGAGAGTGTTAATTTTATGAAGATGTACCTAAAGGGAGAAGTTCCTGAAGAACGGAATGACGATGGGGGTGAACAAGGCCCAGAGTTGGGTGTCTTCGCCCAATGCGTCTGGCCCTTTTCACCTATCATGAGGGCTCCTAATGTGTTCGACAGGGAACGCAACATGGCCCATTGGTTTTTGTTGTATAACACTCCCGATGTCATACCTTATCTTGAGTAAGTGGTTCAATTAAACTAATTATATGCATTAATTGTAAACTTTCTAATATTCCTATATGTCACACTGATTATGCTGAGTAGAGAGCACAAAAGGCAAGTGAATGAGCACGGGGGATGCAACATCACCAATTTACAACGGGAAGAGTTTTCTGGATGGTTCAGAGATCATGTACGTATAACATATGCATAATAAATGTTACAAACTCAAAACATGGAAATCCAATTTGAATTAATTTTAAGAAACTAATGCAGATAAACCAACTCAGATCTCGAGGGTCTCCAGAAGCAACAGATGCATTGTGGGCATTAGCAAATGGTCCTAGTTGTTTGGTGCATCAATACTTAGGTTGTAAGATTAATGGTGTCCGGTTCGTCACCATAGACCGCGACAATCATCAGAAGAGCCAGAATAGCGGGGTGGTCGTCGAGGGGGACCACAATGAGGAAAGCATTGACTTTTTCGGTTACTTGACCAACATTTATGGATTGTCATACATCAATGGTTCTGAAGTTGTTTTGTTCAAATGCCAATGGTATAATACTGGTCATAAATCTAAAATAAATATCGACCCACATGTCACAAGCATTTACGTTAGGGATCGGTGGTGTTGGAATTTGAGATGACTTGAGAAGCTTTATGAAGAATTGAAGTGATTAGTATCTCAAGCATTCTTTTGAGTTGGAATTATTGTCAACACAATGTCACAAGCATGATTTAATAGGTTAGTGTTGATAGAGCTTAAAAGAGAAATCAGAGTTGAAACAGTTCAGGAATTCAGAATTCCTGAAGCAGAGTGTGCGGTCGACCGGGCACCCCATGCGGTCGACCGAGAAAGAGAAACCTGCAGAAAAAAGTTTCAGGTAGCTCCCAGCTATTTTCGTTACACAGTGTGTCGTCGGTCGACCGGGACCCCAGGATGTCGACCGAGCACGATAGTTGTCTGCTTCCAGATTGTGTATGATGTCGACCGAAGACAGCAGGATGTCGACCGAGCACGGGAACCAGAGTTGCGCAGAAACAGAAGTCTTGCACGAAAATTCAGCATTCTTATTTATTTCGTTTGGGACTCTTTCTAAACGAATTGTAGCCTATTTTGAACACTCTTAAAGGTTACCATAACCTATATAAAGGCATGTTTGGTTCATTTTTAACAAGACACCAAAAAGAAAGAAGAGAAGAGAAAAGAGAAGAAAAGAGAGAGAGTTTTGGAGAGAAGAGAGTGTTGTTGCTGTGTGCAGTCTTGTTACAAGTTTCTACAGCAAGTGTGGATGAGGATGTGCTCTTGAAGATGGTGTTTCGTCCATAAGATAAGTGTCTCTCTGTTTATGCTTTAATTTTCAATTTGTAAGGGATTGAGAGAGAGAGAGATTGTAGAGGGGAAGGGCTGTAGAAAAAGGTTTCTACTTTTAATCTGTAGAACATCAAGTTGGTGCTTGGTGTCTGGGGTTTGGTGATCCTATCTGTTGGTGCAGATAAATTGTAAAGGGAGTCGGTGCTTCCTAGATAGTTGGTGCTATCTGAAACTAAAGGGAGTAGGTGCTTCCTAGATAGTTGGTGCTATTTGAAACTAAGGGTTGGTGCTCTTTGTCGTTGGTGCGACTAAATAGATTCAGATCTGTCCCGGATTGGTGTTCGGACAGTCTTTGAACCGTGGACGTAGCCTTTCGGTGAACCACGTTAAATCTGGTATCCTTGTGTGATTTGATTTGATTTTGTTGTTAAATTGGACCTGTTTTTAAGGAATCACTGATTCACCCCCCCCCCCCCTCTCAGTGATCGCGATATCTAACAATTGGTATCAGAGCGTAAGGCTCCCTTGATAAGCTTAACACGCTAAGGGTGATCTCTTGTCAAATCACATGGCAACCAATACAGGGAATAAGAAAGCACCTTTGTTTGATGGTTCTAATTACTCATTCTGGAAGATCAGAATGCAGGCTTTCATTAAGTCACTTGGCTATGATATCTGGGAGACTGTCAGAGTCGGTTACAATATTGCCATTGTACCCAATGATGCTGCAACGAAGAAGTTAGCAGACAATGACTCTAAGTCACAGAATGCACTCTTTAGTGGCCTTGTGGACAGCGAGCTGGTCAAAGTAATTGCATGCAAAACAGCCAAGGAAATATGGGACAAGTTGAAAAGCATTCATGAAGGAGATGAGAAGATCAAAGAAGCAAAATTGCAAACCCATCGCTCTCAATTTGAATCTCTTCGCATGGAGGAAAGCGAGAATGTTGACTCATATTTGCAACGAGTGAATGAAGTCACGAATGACATTCGTGGACTAGGGGAGGAGATTAAAGAACCAGTCATCGTCAAAAAGGTTCTAAGATCTCTTCTTCCCCGGTTTGATTCAAAAGTCTCAGCCATAGAAGAAGCCAAGGATCTGAATGAATTTTCCATGGATGAGTTGCATGGTTCACTCACTGCCTATGAGATGCGCATAGGTAAGACGTCTTCATCTGATAGAGAAGCGGCCTTCAAAGTTCAGAAAAAGGGAAAAGAGACTGCTGGTCATGATTCTGATACTGATGATGATGAGCTTGAGGCTCAATTTGTTAGAAAGCTGAAGAAAGGAAGCAATGGAAAGTACAAAGGGAAGCTACCCTTTAAATGCTTCAATTGTGGCGGTGTTGGTCACTTTGCTGCGAAGTGTCCGCTGAAAGAAAATAATGATGATGACTCTTATGTTGATAAGAGTAAGTGGAAGAAAAATTTCAGAAAGAGGGGCAAAGCAAAAAGCTTCATCAGTCAATATAATGACAGCACGTCTGAAACTTCAGACGATGATGAATCAGCCGAGGCAACTGAAGCTCTCTTCATGGTTACCGTTGAAGAAGAAGAGGAGCAAGAGCCGGAAGAGGAAGAGGAGGCTGAGGTCAATCTCGAAGAAGAACTCATTGCCGCACTTGAGGAGCTTAGCATGGAACGAAAAACAAGTAAGAAAAATCTGAAACTTCTTCATGAACCTGAAAGTTCAATTATTGCTTTGAGAACTCAAGTTGAAGAATATAAAAGAATGGTGGAAGTCCTTGAAAATGAAATTAGTATCAAAAAGGAAGAGGCTATGAAACTAGAAACTAAAATCGCTAGAGCAAAGGCTGAAAACTTAGAAAGTAGCCGAAAACTCAAAGCACTCCAAGCGATTGAAGGGACAATGAAACTCAATGAAATTCTGAAAGTTCAAAAGCCCTTCCACAATAAATTTGGTATTGGATTTGAGACCGGAGAGTCCTCTAAAGCTGCATCTTCTTTGTTTATGAAACAAAGTGCAATACCTCTCAAGGCTACAAAGCATCAAATTCAGCCTAGTATTGAGACGGTCAATAAGAAAAGGTTTGTGAAGATTAACCAGCCACCTAAGAATGGAAGAATGTTTAGATTCTATGGTTATTGCTTTCATTGCAATAGATATGGACATAAAAGAGCTGATTGCAAATTCTATGTAAGAAACAGCCCATTTGTGACTAGGAACCCTTTTTCAATCCTAAACAGCCACAAAATTGAGTGCTATATGTGTCATAATTATGGACACTTGGCTAGGGATTGTAGGTTGCCTATAGCTAACCAATTTCAGGTTGAAAAGAAACCCAAGTTAGTTAAGGCATGGAGGGCAAAGAAAAGAGAAGGTAATTCCAAAGAATCTCTCATTGTGCAAACGGCATTCAATGCACAAAAGAAGACAGCACCATGGGTCCTTGATAGTGGTTGTTCAAGCCATATGACAGGTGATAAGGAAAAATTCGTCAAATTACAGCACTATGAAGGCGGGTCAGTGAAGTTTGGTAACAATGATGGTGCCAAAATCTGCGGAAAAGGTGTTGTTCAGCTAAAGGCAAACAAGATCAGATCAGACGAGGTCTTATATGTGTCTGGACTAAGACACAACTTGCTTAGTGTGAGCCAGATCTGTGACAAAGGCCACGAAGTTGTCTTCACTAAGAATGGTTTTACTATCAAGAAGTGTAGCAACGGCAAAACAGTGGCTACTGGATCTAGGACTGCTGGAAATCTCTATACATTGTCAGATGGAGCTGAAAAGACTTGCTTGATGAGTCGGACAGATGAAAGTTGGTTGTGGCACAAACGCCTTGGGCATCTAAACTTTGATAACATGTCAAAGATTTGCAATTCAAAGGCTGTTAGAGGTATGTCAACAGTTGAAAAGCCTTCCAACCCCATTTGCGATTCTTGTCAAAAGGGAAAGCAAACGAGGGTAATGTTCAAGTCAAAGGAACATCATTCAAAGAAACCTCTTGAGCTAGTGCACACTGATCTCTGTGGACCGATGCAAACTCAAAACACCAATGGAGATAAGTATTTTATGTTATGCATTGATGATTATACTCGTATGACATGGGTATTGTTTCTTAAGCATAAACATCAAGCACTTGATCATTTTAAAGTGTTTAAAGCACAGGTTGAAAATATGCTTGGAAAACATATCAAGATTTTAAGGTCTGATTGAGGCGGTGAATTCACATCTGAAGAGTTCACTAACTATTGTGAGCACCATGGCATTCAAAGACAGTATTCAGCCCCTAGAACTCCACAGCAAAATGGAGTCGTGGAACGGAAAAATCGCACCGTTCAAGAGATGGCTCGTACAATGCTAACTGAGAGCAAGCTAGCCGACAAATACTGGAAGGAGGCAATACATACGCCTATATACATTCAGAATCGATGCTTGATAAGGCCACATGAAGACAAAACTCCTTATGAGCTATGGTTTGGGCGAAAAGCAACAGTCAAGCACTTCAGAGTCTTCGGTAGCAAGTGTTACATCAAGCGTCTTGAACAAAATCCGGGCAAATTTGATGAAAGAGCTGATCAAGGTACATTTCTGGGTTATTCCTCATCTAGTAAGGCTTACAGATGTCTTAACAAAAGGACCAGAAAAATCATAGAAAGTGCTGATGTTAGAATTGATGAAAACTATGAATCAAAGAATGGAACTCATTATGACAGTCCCGTTTATGAGGACTCAAGTGAGATTGATGATGAAGTGGCTAAACCTAATGATTCTGAGAAATCAAAAGATGACTCAGAGGATGCTACACCTAGAAAGAAAAGCACTTGGGTAGAGCAACACCCTAAGGATCAAATCATTGGAGATCCTGAGGCAGGTGTTAAAACAAGACAAAGTGTAGTTAGCAATTACTCACTTGTGTCCACCATTGAACCCAAGACTGTGGCTAAAGCCAGTCTCGATGAAAGTTGGTTAAAAGCTATGCATGAGGAGTTGGAACAAATTGAGAAGAACTCCACATGGGAACTAGTCTCTAGACCTACCGATAAGAATGTTATTGGTACTAAATGGGTCTTTCGGAATAAGCTGAATGAAGATGGTCAGGTCATACGAAACAAAGCAAGGTTGGTTTGTAAAGGCTATGCTCAAGTTGAAGGCATAGATTTTGAAGAGACCTTTGCACCGGTGGCTCGTCTGGAAGCCATTCGTATGTTTCTTGCATTGGCTGCATACAAAACCTTCAAGGTATTTCAGATGGATGTAAAGTCAGCTTTCTTGAATGGATTACTTGAAGAAGAGGTCTACATTGAGCAACCTGATGGTTTTACTATTAGCAAAAATTCAAACCTAGTGTGCAAGTTGAAAAAGGCTCTTTATGGGCTGAAACAAGCGCCAAGGGCGTGGTATGCAATGCTGGACCTATATCTCCGCAAGATCGGTTTTGGAAAAGGACTGGTTGATAGCAATCTTTATGTCAAAACAGAGTTGAGCAAACAGTTGGTTGTTATTATTTATGTCGATGACATAATCTTTGGTGGCAACGATGAAGAAATGTGCAGGAATTTCGCTGAAGAGATGAAGAAAGAATTTGAGATGTCAATGCTTGGAGAACTAAAGTTCTTCCTTGGTTTACAAGTTCAGCAGCTGAAACATGGTATCTTCATATCACAGATGAAATACATCAAGGAAATGCTGAAGCGTTTTAACATGGAAGACAGCAAGCCAGTGAGCACACCAATGACAACGAACACAAAGCTAAGCAAAGATGATAAGGGTTCGTCCGTTGATCACACCACTTATCGTTCTATGATAGGAAGCTTGCTTTATTTGACTGCTACAAGACCGGATCTTCTGCAAGCAGTATGTATGGTGGCTCGATTTCAAGCATCACCAACTGAGACGCACCTCACAGCAGTAAAAAGGATATTTCGATATCTGAAAGGTACCATGGAGCTTGGCATTTGGTATCCTAAAGGCAAATCCTTTACTCTTGTTGCATACTCTGACGCCGATTGGGCTGGATGTATAGATGATCGCAAGAGTACAAGTGGTGGTGTATTCCATCTCGGTGACAGGTTGGTGGCATGGCATAGTAAGAAATAAGATTCAGTATCCCTTTCTACAGCGAAAGCGTAATATATTGCAGCGGCAACTTGTTGTACACAAGTGTTATGGATGCGGCAAATGCTCTCTGATCTAGGAGTTCCGACAACGGATCCTACGCCGATCCTCTGTGACAACACAAGTGCAATTCACATCTCCAAGAATCCTGTTCAACATTCTAGAACGAAGCATGTAGCAATTTGCTATCACTTTCTCAAGGAAAAGGTTGCAGATGGTGAGGTAAAGTTGGAATATGTCCCAACTACTGAGCAAGTTGCTGATATCTTCACAAAACCTCTGCCAAAAGAAGTCTTCGAGTATCTCCGAAAAAAATTAGGAGTTACTCACTCTCCTAATCCTTAGGAGTTGTGCTTAAAAGGGGGAGCAAAGTATTCCTTGAATATCCTATTCGCTCCTTCGTTGGTCCCTTTGGACTTGTTGTCAAAGGGGGAGAAAGACTTAAGTTAGGAGAAAGCTATGCTTAGAAGAAGTTATGCTATGATAACTTTGGGGAGATTGGTATCAAGAGTGTTAGAGATCTTGATTTTTTTAAAGACAGGGGGAGACTATAGTTCTGAAGAAGCTTCATGAAGATCAACTAGTTTAATGTGTTCTAAGTGTTGAAGTTCCAAAAGTGTTGCCAACAATTCCAAAGGGGGAGATTGTTGGAATTTGAGATGACTTGAGAAGCTTTATGAAGAATTGAAGTGATTAGTATCTCAAGCATTGTTTTGAGTTGGAATTATTGTCAACACAATGTCACAAGCATGATTATAATAGGTTAGTGTTGATAGAGCTTAAAAGAGAAATCAGAGTTCAAACAGTTCAGGAATTTAGAATTCCTGAAGCAGAGTGTGCGGTCGACCGGGCACCCCATGCGGTCGACCGAGAAAGAGAAACCTGCAGAAAAAAGTTTCAGGTAGCTCCCAGTTATTTTCGTTACACAGTGTGTCGTCGGTCGACCGGGACCCCAGGATGTCGACCGAGCACGATAGTTGTCTGCTTCTAGATTGTGTATGATGTCGACCGAAGACAGCAGGATGTCGACCGAGCACGGGAACCAGAGTTGCGCAGAAACAGAAGTCTTGCACGAAAATTCAGCATTCTTATTTATTTTGTTTGGGACTCTTTCTAAACGAATTGTAGCCTATTTTGAACACTCTTAAAGGTTACCATAACCTATATAAAGGCATGTTTGGTTCATTTTTAACAAGACACCAAAAAGAAAGAAGAAAAGAGAGAGAGTTTTGGAGAGAAGAGAGTGCTGTTGCTGTGTGCAGTCTTGTTACAAGTTTCTACAGCAAGTGTGGACGAGGATGTGCTCTTGAAGATGGTGTTTCGTCCATAAGATAAGTGTCTCTCTGTTTATGCTTTAATTTTCAATTTGTAAGGGATTGAGAGAGAGAGATTGTAGAGGGGAAGGGCTGTAGAAAAAGGTTTCTACTTTTAATCTGTAGAACATCAAGTTGGTGCTTGGTGTCTGGGGTTTGGTGATCCTATCTGTTGGTGCAGATAAATTGTAAAGGGAGTCGGTGCTTCCTAGATAGTTGGTGCTATCTGAAACTAAAGGGAGTAGGTGCTTCCTAGATAGTTGGTGTTATCTGAAACTAAGGGTTGGTGCTCTTTGTCGTTGGTGCGACTAAATAGATTCAGATCTGTCCCGGATTGGTGTTCGGACAGTCTTTGAACCGTGGACGTAGCCTTTCGGTGAACCACGTTAAATCTGGTATCCTTGTGTGATTTGATTTGATTTTGTTGTTAAATTGGACCTGTTTTTAAGGAATCACTGATTCACCCCCCCCCCCTCTCAGTGATCGCGATATCTAACAGGTGGTATGAAGATGATCATTTTGTCTTGCCAAATCAGGTAAATCAAGTGTTCTATGTCAATGACAACAAATTAGGCCCAAATTGGAAAGTCGTGGAACGGGTCAAGCATCGGGGTGTTTGGGATGTGCAAGAGCGAGATGAGGAAAAAGAGCAAAATGTGATGAACGAGCTGTACCAACAGGAAGAAGCCATTGAAACTGTCTCAGTATCTGTTGCCGAGGATTTTTCCTTTTGTTACGCTAGGGATGACATTGAACCAGATATCATCCCTGAGGATAACGAACTTGTGGCCGATGGTGATGAGCCAATTGCTGATGGTGGTGACGAGGACGAAACATTGGCAGAGTATATAAATGAAGAGGAAACTGATCAATCCGACCCTGAAATTGATTCTGATATGGAATTATGATATGTAAAGTTTATTTCTTCATGTGTGTGGACAGGGATTACATGCAATGAAATCATTAATTTTACTTTTATTTGTTTTCCACTATTACGACTTTTTTTAAAATTTTTTATGTGTTTGATCCCTTTATATATTTATGATCTCTTTGTCATTTTTTTATCATAGTGGCCCAAAAAATGCCGAAAAAAAGAAAATCGTATGTTGCACCTGGCGCATTGTCTCAAAAGAAGAATGCTTATGAGTTAGCTAGAAATAAGAATATTGTAAGTAACATGGCCCGAATGAGTGAAATTGGCGCACGACAATTGGTACAAGCAATTCAAAATCCATCTTTGCGTCAACTCTCTGTTGAAGACGAGCATGATAACATCGACAAGGAGTATAGACCATCCGGAAGTAGTGAGGAAGAAGATGAGTTAGAAGAAGAGGTTGTTATATCCAATATCAAAATTTAAACACTTGTGATATTTCTTGCATGTATACTAACTTATTGTGTTTTTTGTAATTCTTGATTTTATCCTAACTTATTGTGTTATTCAGTTCGCACACATGGACCCAGGGAGACGCAGACAATGCCAATCACAAGGGACTCAGGTATCGGTCCCAGATCGTACTACCAGTCCGCGTGAGATTAGTGCCACCCAGCCAGATGTATCTAGCCAGCCTACTACGGACAGCATCGTAGGTAAGAAATATTTGACCCTATTATCTTTTCAAACTTATTAGCCCGATTTCATTTTTTTATGATTAATAATTTGGATTTGTTTATGCTGGTTGTAGCATCATCCTCTCGGCGTGTACGGGGTAGGGTGGTGGGCCATGAGTCAGAGAAGAGGATGAAGATTCTAGGCAGTAGGCTTTCTGTTCCGCTAGGTGCACAATCAGGGGCATTTGAGGGTATAAATGCCTCTACATTTGCAATCGAGCTGGGGAGTCATATTCGCAGGCTTGTACCTTTGAACAAAGAAACATGGGGAGCAATTGATGATGGGTGCAAGGAGGCAATCTTTACTGCAGCTGCGGTAATAAAACAATCTTATACTTCCTAATCTATATTCATAGGCTTTACTGTTTACTTTTCACACTTGTGGGTTTGAAATGACAGCAAAAGTATGACTTTGGCGACTGGAAGACCGATGCAAGTGTGGCAAATGCAGTCGGAAAACTAGCAATGCATACTTATAGGGAGTTTAGGGCGGAGCTACACAAAAAATATAAGAAGTTGTTGGAAAATGGCCACGATCCGAAGCAGTTCCCATATGATACGCAGAGGGCGGCCCAGTGGGTCTAGCTGATAGAGAACAAATGGGAGACACCAGAGTGGAAGGTATCTAAATTATATTTCTTGATTTGCTTTCGGTACATGGTTTTAATTAGTCTCTACACTATATATTGTTGTTGTTTTAACTATTGTTGTTGTTTGAAACTCGGGCCTTTAACCAACCCGGTAGCAAAATGTATGATAGCTCTTCGGTCTGTTGTTGAAAACATTGCTCATGGAAAACTTGTTAAGTAGGCCACAACACCATTGCTTGTTGTCAGTGGGACCCAGAACTTTGATTTTAAATGCTTGGATATTTTCTTAGATTAGCTTTATATAGACAGGTGTGTGCATGCTAATATTTACCTTTGATGGGATGATTTGGGATGCTCTCGTCATTACTTGTGATAGGCAATGAGATGATTTGGGATGCATATGCACTTGTCATTACTTGTGATAGGGAAGACTATGGACTTTAATTTCAAATGCTTGATGTTGGCTACTAGGCTTATTCCTTTGGGTTCACTTCTTTTGATGTTTTTTTGTTACTTGATAAAGGCAGTTGATGAGATAAGTAGGTTCCACTCACATCACTTTTGAAATGATAAAAGGTAAGAAGACGAAAATGAATGAGAACTCTGTATCTCAGTTGTTTTGAAACTCTCAATAAGGTTGCAATGTTGATGATGCTCTGTATTAGCAAAGTAGTGGACTGAGGTCAATTACATTGTTGCAGAATCACTTATAAATTTTTATGGCTATGATTCCTCAAATCTCTTTTAAATAAGCTAACTACAATATCTATTACTTCTAATTTTCAGCGTAAGTCACAGAGGAATTCAGAGAGCCGGAGCAAAGTGAAGACGCTTCATACAACTGGGTCTCGATCATTTGCAGCCCAGTTCTCGATCATGCAGGCAGATGAGCAGCAGGCTCCTCCCTCTCAACCTGATTTATATCGTCAGCAACACTATAGCAGGAAGAAGAACAGATGGATCACAGATCATGCTGAAGAGACACATGTGAGTTGTTTCATTAAAAATATTATTGTTTATTGTTTATTTCAGTTGCCTAACATATATTAATTACATGACATATTTGAATGTTTCATATTGTAGCGAAGAATGGAGGAGGCACTGTCTCAGCCTGAAATTAACTCTCCAGTGGCTGAGCAACAGGTGATCGAGAATCTGCTAGGGAAGAGGGTCGCGAGGAGGCAAGGGTACCGATCGAGGGGCCCATCATCATCTTCTACTGGTATCTTGATGTCTTCTGAGATGAGCACCCTACGGCAGCAACTAGCTGACTCTTTGAAAGCACAAGAAGAGTTGCGGCGACAGTATGAGGACTCACAGAAACAAATGCAAGATGAGTTGCGGCGACAGTATGAGGACTCGCAGAAACAAATGCAAGATCAGGCAGCTTTGCAAGTTCACATGCAGAGTCAAATTCAGTTGTTGCTTTCCCGGGTCGGTATGGATGGTTCGGGTCCTCCGAAAGATAAGGATTTTATGGTTTTATGAATTGGCATGGGTCATCCCCTCCTAACTGCTGGTTGTGTTTCATGGTGTACTTTGGATGATTAGATTTTAGTTAGTATTTACTTTATTGAGATATTTGACTTTTTTTGACGTGGGATATTACATTTTATGTGGCACGGACAAGTTTTATGATTGGTTTAAGTTTATTGGTGACTCATTATTTTTTATTGTTTCATGATGAATGTGGGATTATTTGTTGTTTATCAATGCTTATGCTTGTGCAATGTTGAAAATATAGATTTGAACAGGAAAATATTGTACAGGAATTTTTTTTTCAATTATTTTTTAATTAATAAGAAAAGCTATTTCCCAACGCACTCTCTGCGTCGCTAAAAGTAAATTTCTGCCCTCATTGGAGAAATTTCCCGACACGTCAACACGTCGGGATATGTATTGTTATAATTTGAAGAAGCTTTAAATGATTTGAATGGTAATCATGGTTGTAATTGTTGTCAATCCATGTCAACATGATGAGAGGATGAAGCTCAACTATGCAATGGAAATCAGATGGAAATCAGAATGGAAAAAGAGCTGAAAAGTGTACAGAAAACAATTTTTCTGTAGCAGAGTGGCCGGTCGACCGGGCACTTGGCCGGTCGACCGGGCAAGAAGGAACCTGCAGAAAACTAGTCTCAGTTATTTTGTAACTGATTTCTGCACAGGGTGTTTAGCCGGTCGACCGAGCTCTTCATGCGGTCGACCGGGCAAGAAGAAATCTGCAGAATACAGGTCTCAGTTAATTTGTAATCGATTTCTGCACAGTCTGTTTGGCCGGTCGACCGGGGCCTTCATGCAGTCGACCGGGCACGGGTTTCCTGATATACGCAGAATTAGTAAACTTCAGCTAAAAGTCAGGGAAAGTTTGTAGATCGGTTGGGACTCTTTCTAAACAAATTGTAGCCGAATTTGGAGACTTGCTAGGGTTATTAAAACCTATAAAAAGGCTTGATTAATTCGTGATTGCTATAGAAGAACAGAGAAGAGTTTTAGAGAGAAAATTGAGAGAGTTCTTGAGAGAAAGAAGAAGCTGCTGCTGTGTGTTGTTGTGGTGCTGTTGTGGTGACGTTTTCTACAGCAATTGTGGACGAGATTGTGCTCTTGAAGATGGTGATTCGTCCATGAGTTAAGTGTCTCTCTTTATGCTTTAGATTTCAATTTGTAAGGGATTGAGAGAGAGAGAATTGTAGAGGGGAAGGGCTGTAGACAGAGTTTATCTTCTATTCTATTTTTACATCAAGTTGGTGCTTGGTGTTTGGGGTTTGGTGATCCTATCTGTGGGTGCAGATAAATTGTAAGAGGAGTAGGTGCTTCCTAGATAGTGGGTGCTATCTAAAACACAAGGGTTGGTGCTCTTTGTCGTTGGTGCGACTAAATATATTCAGACCTGTACCGGATCGGTGTTCGGACGGTTTTGATCCGTGGACGTAGCCTTTTGGTGAACCACGTTAAATCTGGTGTCATTGTGTGGTTTGACTTGTTTTGTTATTGAATTGGACCTGTTTTTAGAAATCACTGATTCACCCCCCCCCCCCCTCTCAGTGATCGCGATATCCAACAATTGGTATCAGAGCGAGGCTCCCTTGATCAGTTTAATACGCTAAGGGTGATCTCTTGTCAAATCACATGGCAGCCAATACAGGGAATATGAAAGCACCTCTGTTTGATGGTTCTAATTACTCTTTTTGGAAGATTAGGATGCAAGCCTTCATCAAATCTCTTGGCTATGATGTTTGGGAGGCTGTCAGAGTCGGTTACAATGCTGCCACCGTACCCAATGATACTGCATCGAAGAAGTTGGCAGACAACGACTCCAAGGCGCAGAATGCACTCTTTAGTGGCCTTGTGGACAGCGAGCTTGTCAAAGTAATTGCATGCAAAACAGCCAAGGAAATTTGGGACAAGTTGCAAAGCATACATGAAGGTGATGAGAAGATTAAAGAAGCCAAATTGCAAACTCATCGCTCTCAATTCGAGTCTCTTCGCATGGAGGAAAGCGAGAATGTTGACTCGTATATGCAACGAGTGAATGAAGTCACGAATGACATTCGTGGACTAGGGGAGGAGATTAAAGAGCCGGTCATCATCAAAAAGGTTCTAAGATCTCTTCTTCCCCGGTTTGATTCAAAAGTCTCAGCCATCGAAGAAGCCAAAGATCTGAATGCATTTTCCATGGATGAATTACATGGTTCTCTAACTGCCTATGAGATGCGCATAGGAAAGACGTCTTCATCTGATAAAGAAGCGACCTTCAAAGTTCAGAAAAAGGCAAAAGAGACTGCTGGTCATGATGTTGATTCTGATAATGATGAGCTTGAGGCTCAATTTGTTAGAAAGTTGAAGAAAGGAAGCAATGGCAAGTACAAAGGGAAGCTACCCTTTAAATGCTTCAATTGTGGAGGTGTTGGTCACTTTGCTGCGAAGTGTCCGCTAAAAGAAGACAATGATAATGACTCTTATGCTGAAAAGAGTAAAGGAAAGAGAAATTTCAGAAAAAGAGGCAAAGCTAAAAACTTTCTATGTCAACAAGATGACAGCACGTCTGAAACTTCAGACGATGATGAATCAACCGAAGCTCTCTTCATGGTCACTGTTGAAGAAGAAGAAGAGCTAGATCCGGAAGAGGAAGAGGAGGCTGAAGTCAATCTTGAAGAGGAACTCATAGTCGCACTTGAGGAGCTTAGCATGGAACGCAAAACAAGTAAGAAAAATCTGAAACTTCTCCATGAATCTGAAAGTTCTATTATTGCTTTGAAAACTCAAGTAGAAGAATATAAAAGAATGGTAGAAGTCCTTGAAAACCAAATAAGTATAAAAAAGGAAGAGGCTATGAAACTTGAAACTGAGATCGCTAGAGCAAAGGCTGAAAATTTGGAAAATAGCAAAAAACTCAAAGCGCTCCAAGCGATTGAAGGGACTATGAAACTCGATGAACTACTGAAAGTTCAAAGACCTGCCCACTTCAGATTTGGTCTAGGATTTGAGAAAGGTGAATCCTCTAAGATTGCACCTCCTGAAAAGAAAGAGTTTGTGAAGCAAGTCACTGCACCTTCTAACTCTATGAAGCCCACTCAACCTAGAAAGGAGTCCATTCCTGTTAGAAAGGTAATGAAGACTAACCAGCCACAAAGAAGATACAAATTCTATGGTTATTGCTTTCATTGTAATATGTTTGGACATAAAAGAGACGATTGCAAATTCTATGTGAAATACAGCTCACTTGTGACTAGGAACCCTTTTTCAATCTTAAGTAGCCACAAAATTGAGTGCCATAAGTGCTATAATTATGGACACTTGGCTAGGGATTGTAGGTTGCATATTGCTAACAAATTTCAGGTTGAAAAGAAACCCAAGTTAGTCAAGGCTTGGAGAGCAAAGCAAAGTGCAGAAAGTCCCAAAGAATCTCTCATTGTGCAAATGGAATTCAATGCACAAAAGAAGGCAGCACCATGGGTCCTTGATAGTGGTTGTTCAAGCCATATGACTGGTGATAAAGAGAAATTCATCAAATTACAGCACTATGAAGGCGGTTCAGTGAAGTTTGGCAACAATGATGGTGCCAAAATCTGCGGAAAAGGTGTTATTCAGCTTATGGCAAACAAGATCAGATCGGAAGAAGTCTTATATGTGTCTAGATTGAGACACAACCTGCTTAGTGTGAGCCAGATCTGTGACAAGGGTCACAAAGTTATCTTCACAAAGAATGGGTTTGCCATCAAGAAGAGTAGCAACGGCAAAACAGTGGCAACTGGATCAAGAACTGCTGGAAATCTCTATACATTGTCAGATGGAGCTGAAAAGACCTGCTTGATGAGTAGGACAGAGGAAAGTTGGTTGTGGCACAAACGCCTTGGGCATCTAAGCTTTGATAACATGTCAAAGATTTGCAATTCAAAGGCTGTAAGAGGCATGTCTACAGTTGAAAAGCCTTCCAATCCCATTTGCGACTCTTGCCAAAAGGGAAAGCAAACGAGGGTTATGTTCAAGTCAAAGGAGCATCATTCCAAGAAACCTCTTGAGCTAGTGCACACTGATCTCTGTGGACCGATGCGAACTCAAAGCACCAATGGAGATAAGTATTTCATGTTATGCATTGATGATTATACTCGTATGACATGGGTATTGTTTCTTAAGCATAAGCATCAAGCACTTGATCGTTTTAAAGTGTTTAAAGCACAGGTTGAAAATCAATTGGAAAAACGTATCAAGATTTTAAGGTCTGATCGTGGAGGCGAGTTCACATCTGAAGAGTTCACTAAATATTGTGAACATCATGGCATTCAAAGACAGTACTCAGCCCCTAGAACTCCACAGCAAAATGGAGTTGTGGAACGGAAGAATCGCACCGTACAAGAGATGGCTCGTACGATGCTAAGTGAAAGCAAGATGGCTGACAAGTATTAGAAAGAGGCAATTCATTCGGCTGTATACATTCAAAATCGATGCTTGATCAGGCCACATGAAGACAAAACTCCCTATGAGCTATGGTTTGGAAGAAAAGCAACAGTCAAGCACTTCAGAGTCTTCGGCAGCAAGTGTTACATCAAGCGGCTCGAACAAAATCCGGGCAAATTTGAAGAAAGAGCTGACGAAGGTATATTTCTGGGTTACTCCTCTACTAGCAAGGCATATAGGTGTCTTAACAAAAGAACCAGAAAAATCATAGAAAGTGCTGATGTGAGAATAGATGAGAATATTGAACCAAAGAATGCAACTCATAATGACAGTCCAGTTTATGAGGACTCGAGTGAGATTGATGATGAGATGGCTGAATCTAATGATTCTGAGAAATCAAAGGATGACTCAGAAGATACTACACCTAAGAAGCACAGCACTTGGGTAGAGCAACACCCTAAGGATCAAATCATTGGAGATCCTAAGGCAGGCGTTCAAACTAGACAAAGTGTAGTTAGCAATTACTCACTTATGTCCTCCATTGAACCCAAGACTGTGGCTGAAGCCAGTCTCGATGAAAGTTGGTTGAAATCTATGCATGAGGAGTTGGAGCAAATTGAGAAGAACTCCACATGGGAACTTGTTCCTAGACCTACTGATAAGAATGTTATTGGTACTAAATGGGTCTTTCGGAATAAGCTGAATGAAGATGGTCAAGTCATTAGAAACAAAGCAAGGTTGGTTTGTAAAGGCTATGCTCAAGTTGAAGGCATAGATTTTGAAGAGACCTTTGCACCGGTGGCTCGTCTGGAAGCTATTCGTATGTTTCTTGCATTGGCAGCATACAAAACCTTCAAGGTATTTCAGATGGACGTAAAGTCAGCTTTCTTGAATGGTTTACTTGAAGAAGAGGTCTACATTGAGCAACCTGATGGTTTTCTCATCAGCAAAAATTCAGATCTAGTGTGCAAGTTGAAAAGGGCTCTTTATGGACTGAAACAAGCGCCAAGGGCATGGTATGCAAGGCTGGATCTCTATCTCCGCAAGATCGGTTTTGGAAAAGGAATGGTTGATAGCAATCTGTATGTCAAAACTGAGTTAAGCAAACAGCTGGTTGTCATTGTTTATGTTGATGACATAATCTTTGGTGGCAATGATGAGGAGATGTGCAGGAATTTTGCTGAAGAGATGAAGAAAGAATTTGAAATGTCGATGCTTGGAGAACTAAAGTTCTTTCTTGGTTTACAAGTGCAGCAGCTGAAACATGGCATCTTCATATCACAAATGAAGTACATTAAGGAAATGCTGAAACGGTTCAATATGGAAGACAGCAAGCCAGTGAGCACACCAATGTCAACGAACACGAAGCTTAGCAAAGATGATAAGGCCTCGTCCGTTGATCATACCACCTATCGCTCTATGATAGGAAGCTTGCTCTACTTGACTGCTACAAGACCAGATCTTCTACAAGCAGTATGTATGGTTGCACGTTTTCAAGCAGCACCAACTGAAACGCACCTTACAGCAGTGAAAAGAATCTTTCGATATCTGAAAGGTACTATGGAGCTTGGTATCTGGTATCCCAAAGGCAAATCCTTCACTCTTGTTGCATATTCTGATGCCGATTGGGCTGGATGCGTAGATGATCGCAAGAGTACTAGCGGCGGCGCATTTATCTTGGAGAAAGATTAGTTGCTTGGCATAGTAAGAAGCAAGACTCAGTATCCCTTTCGACAGCGGAAGCGGAATATATTGCAGCGGCAACTTGTTGTACGCAAGTGTTATGGATGCGGCAAATGCTCTCTGATCTAGGAGTTCCTACAACGGATCCTACGCCGATCCTATGTGACAACACGAGTGCAATTCACATCTCTAAGAATCCTGTTCAACATTCTAGGACGAAGCATGTAGCAATTCTTTATCATTTTCTTAAAGATAAAGTTGCTGATGGAGAGGTCAAGTTGGAATATGTTCCAACAACTGAGCAAGTGGCTGATATTTTCACGAAACCTCTGCCAAAGGAAGTCTTCGAGTATCTCCGGAAAAAGTTAGGAGTTACTCACTCTCCTAAACCGTAGGAGTTGTGCTTGAAAGGGGGAGCAATGCATTCATTGAATATCCTATTCGCTCCTCGGTTTGGTCCCTTTGGACTTGTTGTCAAAGGGGGAGAGATGTTATGCTATGATAGCAAGGAGAGATGTTATGCTATGAAAGCTAGGGGGAGATTGTTGACAGTGCATGGTTGTTATTTCAGAATTTCAGAATTGGTTCCAAGTGAGTGTTGAAAAGAACTTGGAAGAGCTGCAAGCTGGAGTTGAAAGAGTTGAAGAGTTGTTAGCATGTTGACAAAGTTGTTAAAGTTGACAACAATTCCAAAGGGGGAGATTGTTATAATTTGAAGAAGCTTTAAATGATTTGAATGGTAATCATGGTTGTAATTGTTGTCAATCCATGTCAACATGATGAGAGGATGAAGCTCAACTATGCAATGGAAATCAGATGGAAATCAGATGGAAATCAGAATGGAAAAAGAGCTGAAAAGTGTACAGAAAACATTTTTTCTGTAGCAGAGTGGCCGGTCGACCGGGCACTTGGCCGGTCGACCGGGCAAGAAGGAACCTGCAGAAAACTAGTCTCAGTTATTTTATAACTGATTTCTGCACAGGGTGTTTAGCCGGTCGACCGGGCTCTTCATGCGGTCGACCGGGCAAGAAGAAATCTGCAGAATACATGTCTCAGTTAATTTGTAATCGATTTCTGCACAGTCTGTTTGGCCGGTCGACCGGGGCCTTCATGCGGTCGACCGGGCACGGGTTTCCTGATATACGCAGAATTAGTAAACTTCAGCTAAAAGTCAGGGAAAGTTTGTAGATCGGTTGGGACTCTTTCTAAACAAATTGTAGCCGAATTTGGAGACTTGCTAGGGTTATTAAAACCTATAAAAAGGCTTGATTAATTCGTGATTGCTATAGAAGAACAGAGAAGAGTTTTAGAGAGAAAATTGAGAGAGTTCTTGAGAGAAAGAAGAAGCTGCTGCTGTGTGCTGTTGTGGTGCTGTTGTGGTGACGTTTTCTACAGCAATTGTGGACGAGATTGTGCTCTTGAAGATGGTGATTCGTCCATGAGTTAAGTGTCTCTCTTTATGCTTTAGATTTCAATTTGTAAGGGATTGAGAGAGAGAGAATTGTAGAGGGGAAGGGCTGTAGACAGAGTTTATCTTCTATTCTGTTTTTACATCAAGTTGGTGCTTGGTGTTTGGGGTTTGGTGATCCTATCTGTGGGTGCAGATAAATTGTAAGAGGAGTAGGTCCTTCCTAGATAGTGGGTGCTATCTAAAACACAAGGGTTGGTGCTCTTTGTCGTTGGTGCGACTAAATATATTCAGACATGTACCGGATCGGTGTTCGGACGGTTTTGATCCGTGGACGTAGCCTTTTGGTGAACCACGTTAAATCTGGTGTCATTGTGTGGTTTGACTTGTTTTGTTGTTGAATTGGACCTGTTTTTAGAAATCACTGATTCACCCCCCCCCCCTCTCAGTGATCGCGATATCCAACATGTATTACCGGCGTTGTGTATGTGTCGTCAAATATGTATTCCGACACTAGTATGTGCGTTGGCAAATGTATAACCGACGTTATTATGCGTTGGTAGTGAGGTAAATCTATTTTCCGACGCACTTTCTGCATCGCCAAATGTAATTTTCTGCGTCATTGAAGATATTTGCCGACGCTTCAACTAGTCGGAATATGTATTACCGGCGTTGTATATGCGTCGTCAAATATGTATTCCGACGCTAGTATGTGCGTTGGCAAATGTATAACCGACGTTATTATGCGTTGGTAGTGAGGTAAATCTATTTTCCGACGCACTTTCTGCATCGCCAAAAGTGATTTTCTACGTCATTAAAGATATTTGCCGGCGCTTCAACAAGTCGGGATATGTATTACCGGCGTTGTGTATGCGTCGTCAAATATGTATTCCGATGCTAGTATGTGCGTTGGCAAATGTATAACCGACATTGTTATGCGTCGACAATGAGGTGAGGTTAACCACTAAGTTCGATTTTTTGCCGACGCTGTTGACATTGCCGACGTTTGGGACGACGCACTATTGCGTCGGTGAATGACCCTTTTTAGCCGACGCTAAACATTATTACGTCGGGAATGGTTTTCCAGGCATTAGGTAGCCGACGCGGTGCCGACGCACTGAAATGCGTTGGAAAATCCTTTGCCGACGCAAAACCTACATTCCCAGACGTGGTGACTGCGTTGGCAAAACTGTATTTTGTTGTAGTGCTAACGGTAAGCTGTGCATGGATTGGATCAATTATAAGCAACTATAAGCACATGATTTGATTGTCATTATGATCAATTTGAATGTAATGAAATAAGCCTTATATTGATAAAAATAGATTTACCCTGTATATTGTCCTTTTCATTCTGTGTTGCATTAGAAACTTATTATTATACGAGATTATACAAAAATGAATCCTTCCTAGGAGGGAACAAATATTTATCTTTTCGATGAGTGTTTGTACACAACATGGGAGAAGTACGATTATCCTCTTTCACTAAATATAATTAATAACGTTACAAGCTTTAGAAAAAAAAAAAAACAAGTCCAAGCTTTTAAATTTATTCCAAAATACATATAAAAAAATTTGACCCTGATGAATTTAAAATACATGAACTTCCTTATTTTTTATTCATATTTATTTTTACAAATTGAGTCACATGGGGCCAGCTCATATTAGATCAAAATTCGACAGTGTTCTATAAGACATGGGGACATGCATTCTAAGCAGTTCAGATTTTCAATGGCAGGGCCCATTGTAGAGTCTCACTTATTTGTTTTGGATTTCAAAGCTAGAAGAAAATAAGCTCGATTTTGAAAAAAATAAAGAAACAGAGAGGAGAGGAGGGTGATTTAGTAAAAAAACACATGCATACACTGCTACTCTCTACACTCACCATGGTTACTCTCTACACACCCTGTACTTTTCAAAATACCATAACCTCTACTCTCTCAACTTCTCTCGACACTCCCTCTCTGCTCGCCTCCTGCTCTCCCTCTCCCACCCTCCCCGTGTTTCCCCCTGCCCTCCTCCGCCCTCTCTCCGACCCCACCCCCCCCCCCTGCTTTTTATTCATATTTGTTTTTACAAATTGAGTCACGTTGGGGCCAGCTCATATTAGATCAAAATTTGACAGTGTTCCATAAGAGATGGGGACATGCATTCTAAGCAGTTTAGATTTTCAATGGCAGGGCACACTATAGAGTCTCACTTATTTGTTTTGGATTTGAAAACTAGAAGAAATGAAGCGCGATTTTGAAAAAAAAAATTAACAAAGAGGAAACTAGTCTCTCTCCCCGCCCACCCGTCCGTGGCTGGGTAGAAAGAAGCTAGGGATGTAGAGAGTTTAATAGATGTCCTTTTAGAAATATTTTCTACATGGTATTTTGGTAAAAAAATATATATATTCACCGTGCAGAGATCAATTTTCAGTGTGCATTTGGCAGCTCTCTTTTAGTTGTCCTAAAAAGCTCCACTACTCTATCTCGTAAAAGAAGCAACCGACAACTAATAACTCTATTTCATTTCTTCATTTGATAACCCTGGCAACACTCTTGCTTCTCCCTTACACAAAGACGCAATCTAAATATTGCATATCAACTTTCAGATATATCTTTCTGTCCTACGTACTCACATGGCTAAAGTGGTAAGAAATATGTGCTCAATGCCTCCCTTATATAAACAATTATCCTGTGAATCAAGTACAGAATTATTTTGCAAACATTTTCATGAATTTATAAAATAGAATACCTACCTATATAAAAACTTCAAAAAGTTGTTTGCGAAACAAACTATTCAAAACTTGATATGGTTGTGGATAAGCATCAAGCACCTATGATGTCCTGGTGGCATATTGCTAAGGGATCTTCACCTTGCGCCCGACTCCGGATCGATCACCTATCGCATTTGTTATACATTCACGGTGAAGATATAAGGTGCATCCCATGTTTGGCCAGCAGAGTGGAATCAACTATAATTTTTTCAGACCCATGTTTGGTAAGCATGTCAAAGCCCATGGAAAAATAAACAAAAGAAAGCAAGAATAATCCAATCCAAAGCCTCCGATCCAATCCAACCAACCCAATATAATTCCAAAGGAAAATCTCCAAACCAAATAAAGAAACTTCCAACCAAGTAAAAGATGAAAAAAAAAAATACTTTTCACAATGCAAATCAACACAAACCCATTTCACCAAATCTATTTGTGAGCGCTTAGCTCTTCCCCAAATGCAAGTGACTCTTTTTTTTTTTTTTTTAATCCATCTTTTCATGCAGTGGGTTGATGTAGAAATTAAAATGAAAAACAGCACAACAATTTTTTTGTGGCAAGAGATCCAACCGACTCTTCTTCTTTGTATGAGTCTCAGAGAAAAAGGGATGATGACCCATTTTAGTAATCAGTCAAGATTGCGGTTTGTAGAATATTGGAAAATAGGACAACTTCAGTCACTTGTTTGGGTCTGTTACATTGATTGAAATGGGAATGTAGGGTGGCGTTAGCACCATTGATGAGATAGAGACACTACAACAAGCATTACTTTTAGCCACGTTTTTATAAATTCGTTGGTAAAAGTTAGATTTTCCCGACGTTTTCTAATTTCGTCGGTAAAATACCACATTTTCCCGACGTCTTTAATTTCATCGGCAAAAATCATACTTTTACGACGAACTTTTATTTTTCGTTGGTAAATGACTAACTTTTACCGACGTTTTTCGACAAAACGTCGGGAAAGTTTACCATCAAATTCACTATTTTCTTAAAAAAAACATATATCTTTTACGACGAAAAAAACGTCGGTGAAAAAAAATATTTTATTTTACAGACGCAAAAAGCATCGGCAAAACATTTTTTAAATTTTTATTTATTTTTATTTTTATTTTACCGACGAAAAATAACATCGGTAAATATTTTTAGTATTTTTATTTTCTTTATTTTACCAACGAAAAAAGCGTCGGCAAAACATTTTTTCAATGTTGATTTATTTTTATTTTTATTTTACAGACGAAAAATAACATTGGTAAATATTTGTAGTATTTTTATTTTATTTATTTTACCAACAAAAATGAAAGTGTCGGTAAAACTTTTTTCCATTTTTATTTATTTTTCTTTTTATTTTACCGACGAAAAAAAAAACGTCGGTAAATGTTTTTTTGTATTTTAATTTTATTTATTTTAACGACGAAAAAAAATGTCAGCAAAATAATTTTTCAAATTTTACTTTTTTCTTTTTATTATACCGACGAGATAAAACATCGGTAAAATTTTTTTTGTATTTTTATTTTATTTATTTTACCGACGAAATAAAACATCGGCAAAACTTTTTTTCAATTGTTATTTTTTATTTTAGTGATGAAAAAAACGCTGGTAAATGTTTTTTTTGTATTTTTATTTTATTTATTTTACCGACGAAATAAAACATCGGTAAAACATTTTTTCAATTTTTATTTGTTTTTCTTTTTATTTTACCGACACACAATAACGTCAGTTAATGTTTTTTAGTATTTTTATTTTATTTATTTTACCGACGAAACAAAACGTCGGTAACATATTTTTTATTTTTATTTATTTTTCTTTTTATTTACCGATGGGAAAAAACGTCAGTATTAGATTTTTACTTTTATTTTGGTTATTTACCGACGAAAAAAGCGTCGGTAAAACTTTTTTTCAATTTTTATTGATTTTTTTCTTTTTTTTTCTAATAGATCAGATTCTCAACTTGTTATATGATAATGGATACATCCTCTAAGGAATGACATATTATTAAAGGATGAAAACAATCAATCAACCTAATAGAATCCTTGGGCTATGATACGAAGTAACATAAATTAGTAAAATCAGACCCATCGAACAAAACAAAACAATAAATCTCAGTTGGAATCTACGTCTAAGAATCAATTATATGCCTCCTGTAAATGTCATAAATTCAAGCTACAGAATCTCAAGTTCCTATATTCCAACATTCCAATATCATGATAAATCTCAACATACTGTTAGTACCACATTCTTATGAGCACTTGTTTTTGTATTGTCAATTCCGTGTCGAAGAATCCAAGACCTTGCCTCTCAGAATTTCTCAAGGAAGATCAAGTTTGAAGGCAGAAGATCAAGTCTTGGAAGGCCCGGATTCATAAAGGAAGACGTCCATATGTGTGCCAACCTATTTAGGTAAATGGGACTCCAAACCAACCAAGACATGGCCCTAAAAACCCTTAGTTTAATGGCTTATTTAATAGGGTCTTAGAGATTGTTTTTCAGCTTTTTCAAGACTCAAAACAGGCCTCAGAAGTCGGCTAACCGCCATGGTTTTCGGTCACCTCGCGGTTACTTTTCCAGAGAGCAAAAACTCTCTTAAAATGGTTTTTCAGTTACCTCGTGGCTAGCCGTTTGAACAGTAACATCACTATTCACTGTTCACTGTTCACTAGCCGTTTGAACAGTAACACTATTCACTGTTCACTGTTCACTAGCCATTTGTACAGTAATACTATTCACTATTCACTGTTCACTAACCATTTTATGACTGTTGGAAAGCTTTCTATAAATAGAAAAACGCCCCAAATCATCCCTAAGGCTTGGAAAATCATTCCCAATGCCTCCAAGATCATGAGAGCTCATGTACTAACCATTGTGTATCATATTAGAGCTCTCATAGATCATTCCACACACACTATGAGCTTGGTTTGTCAAATCTAAGAGCTTCATTAGCTTTAGGAAAGTGTGATGTGTGGAGACAATATTGCCTAGGGAAGAACTTGAGCTATCATAGTTTATTATCCAAATCCATAGACCAAAGACCTCTTCCCTTGACTGAGCACAACATTAAAGCATCATCATCAACATCAAGGAAGCATTACAAGAGGCATCAAAGCTTGGAGCTGCGGTGACAAGTTTCGAAGAGCATCCTCCGGACTTCGTCAAAGAGGCAAGTGGCAACCTCCAGACTTTGTCAAAAAGAGGCAAGTGTTCTTCACCCTCCATTCAAATTATATCTTTTTGATAGTGGGTTGTTTCTGCGTGATTCAACCACTTTAAAAATTGTGATAGTGGATTGTTTCTATGTGATTCAACCACTCTAAAAGTTGTGTGTGAGGAGTAAATCTTTGTGATCGAACCTCATGAACAAAAATGGGAAGTAGATCTGTGTGGTCGAACCTCGTGAACAAAATTTATGTAGAATCAGTACTTGTGTAGTTTGATTCTTCATAGTGGAACCAGGGGACTGTGTGACCCTTGAGAGTGGATGTAGGTCTGTGTGACTGAACCACTATAAATCCCTTATGTCAATTTCTCTATCTCTTGTGCTTGATTTATATATCTATATGTTGTGGAGAATGATATGAATGATATTTAGTTTAATTGACACACATCCTGGTGCGAAAACAACATTGATCGTATTGGTAAATCAAATCTTGTTTAGCACACAGTCTTTAACAAATATTCATTTGAGCACATTGATATAAATCATAAGTGAATTTGTGAAGAGTGTTGTACTCACACCTGTGCTTACTAATATGAAACTAATTTTCTTATCTTTGATTGTTTAAGCACTCATACATTGAACACATATTCCGCATAAGTTGTATTCTTATTTGTGTTCATTATGTTCTTGTTCTTAGTTAGGATTAAAATTGGAGTAAGTTGTTTTAATTGGAAAAAGAATTCCATTAGTCCTATTCACCCCCCCTCTAGAACACTTTCATTGGCCCTAGTTGCACTTACAATTGGTATCAGAGCGGTTACTCCATAAAGGCTTAACAACCCGGAGTTGATCTTGTTTCATTGCTAGTGCCAATTCCTTAGAGGGACCTCAAGGACAAACCATCCAAGACCTTAGGATGTTTTTCAAAGGAAGATTGTTAGAAAGACCTAAGATCTTGAACCCTTTTGGACCAACCTATTTCTTTTCAATTATTTCATATTGTTGGTCTATGAACTTTTGCATTTTGAGCTTATATAGTTACATTTGTTTTAATGCAAAAATATTTGTAGTCAATTGATTTTGTTCTCATAAACTTTTATAGTTATATCTTTTGGTTCACAAAATCACTTGATTGCATCTTATTGATGTGCATTTTGTATTCATATTGTTATATCTATGAAAATGCATTTCAATGCTCTTTTAATGTGCTTCAATTAATTATGGACTTAAAAGATTTTCTATCCAAATTAAATTAATGGTACATCCCCTGTTTTTCAAAAATTAATGAATTTCATAAGTTATATCTTTTAAAAAAAATAGATATTTTTGAAAAAACAAATTTCCATAGTTTTTGTTTTGAAATGGAAAATTATTCTCAACTTGTATTTGTTTCTAATAGTTATATTGTTTAAAGCACAAGTTGAAAGTTATGAGAATTGAGTTTGTTTCTCTTTAATCTCTTGTATGAGAAATTCAATTCTTGTAATCTACTCGAAACTCAATTGGTTATCTATCTATAGGTATATTTCTCAAAATAAATGTGTTGTTGAATAAACGCATTTTGCAATTGGTTTCAAGTTATATTTTGACAAATGCTCTTAAAAGTTTTGAGTTTCAAAAGCATTGTCAATAAAAGCATTTCCTTGTTTTTTTGGAAATGTATGGTTATTACAAACAATTTGCATTTCTATTTTTATAGAATTATATTTCTTAAAATGCATTGTTTACTTATGATCAATTGATTTTGTTTTCATGTACTTCTCTTGTTTCATAACATGGTTTTCAAAATCATTTGATTAAAATTTCATCATGTTAGATTTGCTTTTTGCTCTCTTTGAGTTATATCTCTTGCATTGCATTTCTATACATGATCAATTGATTATGATTTCAAAAGCCCTCTTAGCTAGATTATTCATGATCAATTGTAATTGTAAATTCATTTGTTTGTTTGTCATAAGTAAGATTTTTTTAAAAAAACAAATGATTTAAAACAATTTAGTTTTTCCATAGAATTCCAAGTTATATTTTCATATGGAAAATTATTGTTTTGAAAAATCATCCTGTATGTGTTTCAAATAAGTCATATCTTTTAAAAATGCAAGTTGAAAAATGATTGTGCCTCATTGATGAGATATGATCAAAATTGATTTTCATTATATGCTTACTAAGTTAGAATCTTTATATGAAAATTAAATTCTTTGATGTACTTGAAATTCAATTGGTTAGAGCCTTATAGTTATACATATTATCTGAATGTATTTTCCAATTGATATCAAGTCATACTTATTCAAGTCAATTTGTATGAGCTCTTATAGTTATACTTTATGATTGGATGAAATGATTTCAAAATATTCATAGCATATGATTTTCTTAGTTATATTGATTGATGCTATGATCAGTTAACCCCATAACATCATGGATAGCTCTAATTTGGATTGATCATAGTTATATTCCTTTTAATTCCATTTTAGAGTGATTGAGCTAATAGTCTTATCCTTGAATCTCAATTGGTATTTCTTGTTCCAATTGGTATCCATGATCGTTTTTCTTCATGGCCTTAAAACTCTTAGAGGCTATTACCATACATGATACCCTGTTATGTATTTCATTTTTGATTTCTTTTGTTAACAGGTACTTATAAAAGGTATTTTCCTTATTTCATGTATGTAGGGGTAAAAAATTTATTTGTTGATGATATGACCCTCTATATGCAAATGCTAAATGGTTCTATGTATGGTTGTGTTGTTTTCTTTTGTTAACTCCATACTAAGAACTATAAAATCCATCCTTGTGCTTGTTAGTCTTTATTTAAGGATGATGGTTATGTTAATTGATCCATGTTTATGACTTCATCTTTGTACATGTTTCAATTTTCATAAGTGTGTTATTGATCATATGAATCTCTTCAAATCCATTTCTTGTTCATTATGATCATAACTATCATTTGATGGATGTTATATTTGTTGAGTTCATATGTTTTACACCTTGGAAATTGCACACAACACCCAATCTTATTTTTATGCAATTTCTCATATTCATCATGATGCATTCAACTTATATTTTTATAAGTGATGAATATTCATGATGTTTAGTGAATTTTGTGTTTGTCACATCCATGTTCTTTTCATGGTTTTCTATTTGTTTGGTATGTCTTAAAATGTGACAAATCTTGTGAACATTGAATTGAAATTTCACTTTAGCATCTTATCTCTCATGTTTGCCTCCTCTAAATTATGATTGTTTTCTTGAAGAGGTTGGCTTCATGATAGTTGAACTTCATTTCATAAAGCATATGAAATGATGATATTTCTCATAGCATATGATTTTCAAGAGTTAAACATGCTTATGGTATGATTATTACCACTATTCTCATGGATTTCTCTATTTTGAAACATATTTATTAGTTACATGATTTCAAAAGCAGTTCAGAGTTTTAGCATTTAAAAAAAAATTATTTAACAATCCATAATTTTTTTTTTGGTTGTATCCTTAACATGTACATCATTATGGAATTGATTTAATGCTTTGGATACTCCACCTTGATTCATTCCAAGTTGCACTCATATTGGTATATCTATTTGAATCATTCGAACATTAACATTTAAGGGAGGAAACGGGAGGACACGGGAGACTCCTTACTTGTTGGCTAGGAGAGTGGGAGGAGACGGGAGACTCCTCACGTGTTGGGTTTGCCAAGCGTAATTCCATGTGTGGTAGCTATGGAACTGACCTGTAATTCTGTGTGATCACGTAAAACACTTCTGTGATGCTTATATCCTCACCAACAAGAAACATGATTCATATACTTGGTTGAATCTCAAGTTGTTGTCCTCCATTACATGTAAATCTCTTTTGATCTTGTATATGTTTTGGAATCAACAATTCATTTGGCATATGTTCTTGATAGGTATATTTTCTAAAATGCAAAATTGAACGAGATGTGATATTGATGTCCCGTCTCATATTTTTCAAATCAGTTGTTTTGTCTTTTTGAAAATAAATATGATTTGAAAAATGAATTTTCCATTGATTTTATGTTTTTACTTAAATGGAAAATTATTTAATTGATTTTCATTTTGGGCCATGTTTAGATACATGCTTTCAAAATGAGATTTTCAATTGGTACTCATCTATTCATCATTATGTCTTTCCATGATTAGCAACATCTTGAGAAATTTGATCAATGTAAGCTTTAATTGTTATATTTGAGAACTCCCTAGTTTCATGCCTTACATCTTCTTCATGCATTACATTGGTATATTCATTGTCATCATATTGACAAAAAAAGAAGAGAATGATGTTAAGGGGGAGTAGACATCTTTAAGATGATCAAATGAGAATTCATATTTGAGGATCATGGAGACACATATATGAATATGATGAATATTTGTTTTTAAGTTTTTTTTTTTTAAAACAAAATAATTTTTAATTGAGAATGCATTAACTTTTATAGGTACATCTTTATGTATTTCTCATATTGCCACATCCATGAGTTTTTAGTTCTGGTATTTTTCTAAGATATGGATGTTTTTATCTTTGATCATCACTATGCTTTGTATTGTGTTTTTCTTTTGTGTGATGATTTTGCAAGTCATATGCTCCTCTATTTGTAAATTTCTTATCTTGATGACTTGTTTGGAATGCAATGTACCCAATTCATCATTTTAGATTATAATCGCTTATTTTGATGATTGAATTCATTTGGTGATTGCATTCATCCTCATAACATTCATTATGCCTTTGTAAGTTAAATTTTTCTAAAGATTGAATGTCATGGTGTTGGATTTTATTTTCTTTAGTATCATAATGCATGTTCCTATCATATGTTTTTAAATGGATTGATTTTCTTTTGGAACCTCATACATTCCTCATAATCATTGTATGTGCTTCATAGTTATATCAGTATGATTATGCAGGTTCATCACTACGGTTAAGTGGTGAAAAAGGTCAATGAAATGAAATTTCATATGATCTTTATTGAGTCCTTACTCTTCAATCGGTTTGTTTCATTTGAAGGACTTAGAGAATCCTTAAATAGATTCATGGAATTGATATGGACTTTCTTAGTTGATTAATATAGTTCAATTCCATCTTAGCATGATTACATCTCTTTATAGTCAAATCTTTTGATATCATGCTTGCTAACCCCTCTATGCTTATAGGTGAATATTTTTATGTCCTTGATATCATAATATGCTAAATATTGATATCTCTCACTTCTCCTTATCTCTCTATAGTACTCCATATGCTTCATCGGGACATCTCTTTGTCAATTTGTGACAAAAAAGAGGGAGAATAAATGGATTGAATCCTGAAAATGGAGAGATTAAACAAAGGGGGAGAGTGTAGAACAAAGGGTGAAAACACACTCTAACTATGAGATTTTGTGACTAACAATTAAGGGGGAGTAGCAATCCCACCATAGAATGTGTATGTCAATGTCTTATGCAGGTATATCTTTAAATGGAATGAATCCTGAAAATGGAGAGATTAAACAAAGGGGGAGAGTGTAGAACAAAGGGTGAAAACACACTCTATCTATGATATTTTGTGACTAACAATTAAGGGGGAGTAGCAATCCCACCATAGAACGTGTATGTCAATGTCTTATGCATGGATATCTTTAAGAGACAAAGCACATTCTCAGGGGGAGTATTTAGAGTCATGAGTCTTTGAGTTGTAATTGTTATATCTTTTGTAAAGATCATGTACTCTTGTAATCTTGGTTGTATTTGAGTCCATTTGTTGTATTTCAATCAAGAATAGGTGTTTTGCCACGAAATTGACAAAGGGGGAGATTGTTAGTACCACATTCCTATGAGCACTTGTTTTTGTATTGTCAATTCCGTGTCGAAGAATCCAAGACCTTGCCTCTCAGAATTTCTCAAGGAAGATCAAGTTTGAAGGTAGAAGATCAAGACTTGGAAGGTCCGGATTCATAAAGGAAGACGTCCATATGTGTGCCAACCTATTCAGGTAAATGGGACTCCAAACCAACCAAGACATGGCCCTAAAAACCCTTAGTTTAATGGCTTATTTAATAGGGTTTTAGAGATTGTTTTTCAGCTTTTTCAAGACTCAAAACAGGCCTCAGAAGTCGGCTAACCGCCATGGTTTTCGGTCACCTCGCGGTTACTTTTCCAGATAGCAAAAACTCTCTTAAAATGGTTTTTCGGTTACCTCGCGGCTAGCCGTTTGAACAGTAACATCACTATTCACTGTTCATTGTTCACTAGCCGTTTGACCAGTAACACTATTCACTGTTAACTATTCACTTGCCGTTTGAACAGTAACACTATTCACTATTCACTGTTCACTAGCCATTTTATGACCGTTGGAAAGCTTTATATAAATAGAAAAACGCCCCAAATCATCCCTAAGGCTTGGAAAATCATTCCCCATGCCTCCAAGATCATGAGAGCTCATGTCCTAACCATTATGTATCATATTAGAGCTCTCATAGATCATTCCACACACACTATGAGCTTGGTTTGTCAAATCTAAGAGCTTCATTAGCTTAAAGAAAGTGTGATGTGTGGAGACAATATTACCTAGGGAAGAACTTGAGCTATCATAGTTTATTATCCAAATCCCTAGACCAAAGACCTCTTCCCTTGACTGAGCACAACATTGGAGCATCATCATCAACATCAAGGAAGCATTGCAAGAGGCATCAAAGCTTGGAGCTGCGGTGACAAGTTTTGAAGAGCATCCTCCGGACTTCATCAAAGAGGTAAGTGGCAACCTCCAGACTTTGTCAAAAAGAGGCAAGTGTTCTTCGCCCTCCATTCAAATTATATCTTTGTGATAATGGATTGTTTCTGCGTGATTCAACCACTTTAAAAATTGTGATAGTGGATTGTTTCTGTGTGATTCAACCACTCTAAAAGTTGTGTGTGGGGAGTAGATCTTTGTGATCGAACCTCGGGAACAAAAATAAGGAGTAGATCTGTGTGGTCGAACCTCGTGAACAAATTTTATGTAGAATCAGTACTTATGTAGTTTGATTCTTCATAGTGGAACGAGGGGACTGTGTGACCCTTGAGAGTGGATGTAGGTCTGTGTGACTGAACAACTATAAATCCCTTGTGTCAATTTCTCTATCTCTTGTGCTTGATTTATATATCTATATGTTGTGGAGAATGATATGAATGATATTTAGTTTAATTGACACACATCCATTTGTGCGAAAACGACATTGATCATATTGGTAAATCAAATCTTGTTTAGCACACACTCTTTAACAAATATTCATTTGAGCACATTGATATAAATCATAAGTGAATTTGTGAAGAGTGTTGTACTCACACTTGTGCTTACTAATATGAAACTAATTGTCTTATCTTTGATTGTTTAAGCACTCATACATTGAACACATATTCCGCATAAGTTGTTTTCTTATTTGTGTTCATTATGTTCTTGTTCCTAGTTGGGATTAAAATTGGAATAAGATGTTTTAATTAGAAAAAGAATTCCATTAGTCCTATTCACCACCCCCCCTCCAGGACACTTTCATTGGCCCTAGCTGCACTTACACATGATGGACCAGCGCATTCTGCTCACTCGGTTCTACCGAAGTCGGCGGACGTGGGAGTTCGTTTGGGTCCGACCCTTTCATAACCGGAAGGGGGTAGATGCGTGCATCAACATTTCTTTTCTGTGGGTGTGCCAGATTTTCTATTTTACTTAGAATTGCAAGTGGTGATCCGGAGATCAACCTTTGCAAGTAAAAAGGAAATCAACTTCTTTCAAGTTTTCCATTGCACATATATTTAAGAAAAGAGATATTTTCTTGATTTGCCGTGAAAGGCGATTTTTTTGGCATTTATAGCCGATTTTGGCGTTTATAACCGATATTTGGCATTTATAGCCGATTTTACAATCCTTATCAATAATGAAAGACAAGAGTTGTGATTTTTGTCTCTTTTTAAAAAATACAACCTACAATAAAAAGCAAGAAAAGGAGGATCTAACTTCTCTGGAGATTGTGGGGGACCCATTCAGATTGACGGTTGCAAGCCATATGTGGACTTCGCCATCATCCATGCAGATAAGAATAGAGGATGCTCTTGATTCGCTTGGCTTGGCTGTAACCTCAGGTTTTTAGAGGATAAAGACCAAAAGGTCCTATGTCCAATAAAATCCAAGTAGACGGGCTGAAAAGCCACGTCTAAGCCATTGGAGGCAGAAGGAGAAGGCAAGGACCTTGGGGGGGTACCCTCCAAGGGACTTTTGTCACCTTGTAGCGGTGGTCGGTGTAGAACTTCCGCAGAGTTTTCTCTCTTTCTTTCTCTTAGATTTCTGATGCCTTTTTCTGTCTGAGTTTCCGGATTTTCTGCAGTCTGTTGTGTGTTTTCTGTGATGTCCTTTCTTCTTGGAGTGCTCTCCTATTTATAGGCTTTTTGGTAGCCATTTAGAAGGGTTTATGGGCTTTTATTGTCATTAAGCCGTATAATGGGAGGAGTTACAGGATTTAATTCCTTTATTTTGTAACTCCTTTTTCTTGGCTTCTGATTGGCCGGAGGAGATTAAGGGCATTTAATCGCCTTTAATTGCCATGATGGGAGGAGTTTCATGGTTTAAATGTCATGAATCTCTTGACTTGTAACTCCCGGAAGCTTGCCTCTGATTGGGCCGTCCAAAGAAATGGATTAATGACTTTAATAAAGCAAGTCAATTAATCGCATTAAGTGGTCGCCGAGCAGTTGAAGAGTCGCAGGCCGTACAGCGTCCTTTGGGATTCTTCTGGCGATGATCATCGATGGATCTTCATATATATCGACATCGTCTGACCATGTAACTTCAGGTATTGGTTGCCATTAGCGGGTCGGTGTCATATGTCCTGTCGATTTCTTGATCGGTCGGGTAAACAGCACACTTTTTTGGTTGACCGGTTGGCGATCAATGTTGATTTCAATACTCTTTGTAAGACCCCGACCCGAGAGACCTCAATTAGAGTTAATTAAGTTGTGCGTTAGCTTTAAGTGTGTTTAGCGGGTTTTGGTTAAGTTTGGGATTAGAATAGCTTTGGGGAATTTGGAGAGCCTTTTTACTTGTGGGACCCTTTGGGGGTTCTTGCTACGAATTGTGTGAGATTTGGGGTTTACCAATGATTTTCAAAAATTGTATTTTTAACCCCATTTGACTTATCTTGTTAATCCCTACAACTTTCACGTTGACATCGTTCCCATTCGAGAGCCCTAAACCCGACTTTTCGCAATTTGAGGGCAATAGTCTTTTTACCCAAAATCTGGACACCAATTTCAATGTCACCAAAACGTACAAAATATATACTCTTTGGAAACTAGAAATTTCGCCGATCAACTTTGTCTTCTTCGTCGAATCCGTTTGAAGCCCCGAAAGCCATTTTTTTAGCCTAAGAAGTCTTTTAAGTTGTGGGCCCCATCCCACTTGCTATATAAGGAGAGCTTTCTTCTTCATTTTCCCCCTTTCTTGCTAAAACCCTTGGAGAAGAGGAAGTTCCAGCTCTAGGGTTTCTACCTTGTTCCTCTTGCTTCCTTTCTCATTAATCACCTCAAGAGCTCTTCTCAATCAAGAAATGGACTCCATGCTCATCTTCCTCACCTCAAGAACTTTCTATTGGTATCATTTGTGAAGACATTCTTCACCATTGGAGCTTCTTGTGAGCTCTCTCTACCTATTTGAAACACTTTTAGGTAAGTGATCCTTCCAATCTTCTAGATTTGTGTTCTCCTAGCCCTAGAGAGACTTAATCTTGGATATTGCAAGCTTCCCTTTTGTATTGTTTGGTTTTGATGGTTTTAGGGTTTGTATTTGGGGGTTTTGTATAGATTTGGTGTCTTGGCTTGGAGAGGTGTTAGTGGCTTGATTTTCTTAGCATTGGACCTAAGGCAAGTGGATGAATGGATTGATTTCATGATTTCTTATTATTAAGATTTGAACTCTTACCATTGCTTTCGCCTAATTTATCTTTATGGGTTTTCATGGTTTTGGAAATATGCATAATGATGGGCTATTCTCTATTAATAGTCCCCTTGGAAAACATGTGCATTATTGTTTTGTTTATAGATCATTTGTGTTCATTTATGGACTTTTATTAATGGAGTTGCCTTGCCTTAAATGAGGTGGAAGTGATGGAGAAGATATGTTTGGTTGGTGTGGTTGTTGAGGGAAGTAAATGACGGATTGAATGGGGCTTGAATGAGGTTTTAGAGACCCTCAAATGTATGATTAATGGGTGCTCAAAAGAGGGTGAAAGGAAAGAAAGAAGAAGGGCCGAACTGTACACAGAAATCAGTTTCTGGACAGTTCGCTCGAGCGACCTTGACACATCGCTCGAGCGAACCTGTCACAGAACCTCGGCCGCTCGAGCGAATCTTGGTCCGCTCGAGCGAACCCCAAATAGAGAGCAGTTCGCCCAAGCGAACTTCCCAGTTCGCTCGAGCGAACTGCCTGTCTGGCATGGGTTAATACCTAAGGACTTGAAACATTATTTTTAGGCTTGGGGAGGTATTGTTTGGAGCCCCAATGCTATGTAAGGACTTGTAAGGCGTTGTATGAAGTCCGGAGGAAGGAGAAACCTCATCATGGAGATTCGGTGAGGATTTCTAGATTGGTCAATGTGTATAAGGACCCGGAATGTCTCTAATTCCTAAAGAGTACCAATTTATATCATGACCGACATACGGGACCCTATTCACACTGATTCAATTCTGGGAACCTCATTGTCTGGCCCGAAAATATATGAGAAACCATTCGTACTCGATTTTCAACCAAACCCTTATTTGGAAGTTGAAACCCATGTGATATGACTAGACTGTCCCGAGAATATTAGAAGTGATGTGTTTAGCTTTTGCTAACCTGTATGTGTCAACCTAATGTGAATATGTATTTGTGCCTATTGGCACCCCGTTCCTTTACTATGCATTTGATTTGATTTCTCGTATTTGACCTATGAGTCGGCACCACTGAGCTTGGACAACCTTGTCGGTTTGATCCACCGACTTGGAGATCCTTCCCCTCCTGATAGTCAGCTGCAGTCTGGAATCCGCAGAGTTTTTACCCGGTTCGCTACCGTGGTCCCGCAGAGTATATATATATATATGTATATTATAGTATTTTATCGTTGTCCCTCCTCACCTTGTGTGACTGAGGTCAATGATCCTGTAAGGTATGCGCTCTCTTCACTTTAGTGAGAGAGGATGTAGCTTTGTGTGGTTGCCATCTTGACAGTTCCTTATTCTTGGTACCTCTATTGTTTTATATCATTCATGTCGTTATTTAATAAATGATGCATTATCTTTTATGAAATTCATTATTTATACACAGGTTTTTCTAAACCCTTGCAAAGTATCATTGTTTTGTTATTGCCATATCTTTTCACCCACCTGCCAGACCGTCGTGTCTGATCCATTTATCTTGGTACTCAGGTCCCGAACTTATTGCCATCGAGGAGGAGCCTGAGGAGGCGGTCGGTGAACTGCAGCACGTAATCGAGTGGCAAGCTGAAGATGTCATGTAGACATTCGGTCTAGCCTTGAGAACGACACATTTTGGGAACTCGTGATATCATCTTTTGAGTTTTATTGGTTGTATGGTCTTTGTTGACCATTATTTTGGGGAAATTAATCAACTGATCTTTTGTATATACAACTAACTTTACTTTTGGGAAATATGCTTAGGATCATTGCTCATTCTGATATCTTGTCGTGTCAATTTATGAATCAGTCTTATTTATGGAATGTAATAGCATTAATATGATTTGCTACACGCTTCCGCAATCTCGAATACATGTTTGATATGATTATATGTGAGATGATATGTATGGATAATCCTCACCGCGGAACCCTGTGGGAAATCACGTGCACGGATAAATATTTTCTTAATTCCGTGTGCGGGTTAGCCAAACAGATGCACGTGGCGCGGCATCATTAGTCCCGATCCCGGATTTGGATTCCCTAACCCGGTCCGGGGTCGCGACACTCTTGATGATTGACCCGTGATTTTGACGGATGTCAGAGGATTTGGTGTCTCAAAAGTATTAATATTGGAAAATACCAGAGGCCGGACACTTCGAATCGCGAAAAAAGGGCGAAAAATGGGGTTTCCGGGGCCCTCCCGGCGATCCCGGGCTCTAGGGCGGGCGGTTTTCCCCCTTTTGTCCCGTTTTGTGTCCGTTTTTGCTGTTTTTTTATTCTTTTTTCTTCTGTATTTTTCCTTGACATTTTTTATCATCTATTGGCCTGATTTCCCTATAGAAATCCTGATGAGAGTCCTTGCATTTTGTTTTGCAAAGTTTCCAATTTTCTGAGAAAGCCGAAGACTTTGTCGCGCGGAGCTGCCGATTTTCCGTCAGAAGCTGAAACTGGGTCAAACGATGTCGAAATGACTTGAAATTTGGGGTGAAGCCTGCTGAGCAATAAATAAGACCAACCGTAGGCTTTTGTTTGTTTTTGAAGCCGTTTGGGGTCCTATCACCAGTAGACTTGCTTTTGTCGGGATGAAGATGTCGCGGCTTGATGTATGGTCAACCGATGTCCGATTGACTTGAAATTTGACAGGGAACCTATTGGAGTCATTTTAAGATGATCTATAGGCTCTGTCTTGGAAACCATGGTCTCGGGGAGCTTCGCCGCCGAGAGGCCTAATTTGGCTTCCGAGCGTCAAAGTCTGGTCAAATGTTGTCGAAATGACCTGAAATTTGACGTGTAGCCCTTTGTAAGCATTTTGAAGCCGTCCATGTGCTTTATCTGATGAGTGATGGACTCAGTGGTTCTTGCCGCCGAGAGGCTTGATTTAGCTGTTCGAGGGTTGATGTAGGGTTAAACATTGTCGGTTTGACTCGGAACTTGATGTGGAGCCTTTTGAATGTATTTTGAGACCATCCATCGGCTCTGATCGAAGATTTGGTGTCTCCAATGCTTTCGCCTCTGGGAGCTCCTTTTCAGCTGCCGGAGAAGCGAAGTTAGGCCAAATAATTTTAAAATGGCCCGAAACTTCTTGTGTACTCCTCTTTTGGCTGTCTTGAAGGATCTTGCAGTTTTTGTTTGATTCTGACAAGATTTGATTTTTTGGAAGTAGCATTGCCTATTTATGGCAGGTTGCGACTTCATGTAGCTTTTTTGATCTTGAAGAGCCAAAGTGACATTTTTGGTGTCAGCAAATGCCCCCTCGAGGTGCAGCGACGAGTTGCTTAACTTTTGTAGTCGATGTGCCTCGAAGAGATCTTGTGAAGGAGAGCTTGTGACTTGACCAAGAGTCTTTGAGCAGTCTTTATTTTTGGTATTTGTAGCCTTTTGAGCTTCCAGGGGAATTTTATGGTAGTGAAATTGATCACGTACCATCTCGAGGCAAAGTTTTGAAGATGACGTCAGGAATGTGGATTTGGGTCTTGACCTTGTGACCTAACAAGCTGTATGTGGCAGGTTAGGGGGCCGGGTTTGGTTTTGACCGTGTGACCCAACAAGCTGTATGTGGAATGTTGGGGGGTCGATTTTGGTTTTGATCTTGTGACCTAACAGGCTGTATGTGACAAGTTAGGGTATCAGGTTTTGGTTTTTGGTTTTGGTCTTGTAACCTAACAAGCTGTATGTGGCAAGTTAAGGGACCAGGATTTGGTTTAGATTTTTTTGGAATGTCAATTTCAAGATTTTGGCTCAATTTGGTATATGAGGCTGGATGGTTTGATTTTTGATAGCTCATGGGGCTTGGAATTCTTTTTTGTATGGTCCAATCAACTCAAAAGAGGCATGGAACCATTTTTGTATGCTCTTGGTAAGAGGGATTTCTCTTTGACTGAAAGCCCAAAAAAATATATATGTTTTTTTTAGTGCCTAGGTGGTCAAACCTGGCTCATATGGGCTAACCCATGGGACCTTAAGCTTTAGAAATGGCTTAGATCTCATATGGTGTCATTTTTGTAAAGAATATCTAAAAGTATCTCTTTTGAATAAAGTATATCTAATAATATCTTTACTTGGAGAGAATCTCTCATGTTCCCTTTATTTTGGGAGAGAATATCTCAAATCTCCTATCTTTTGGGAGAAAATCTCTCATTGATTTCTTTTTGGGAGAGAATCCCTCAAGATATCTTTCTTTTGGGAAAGAATCTTTCTAATTTCTTTCTTTTGGTAAGGTTACTAATTAGTACTACTTACCACTTTCTTCTTTCCTTCTTTGGTTTGCTCTCTTCTATAAAAGCAAGGAGGAGGTTAGATCTCTTGCTCCTATTGCTTTCTTTTGCAACAATCCCAAGAGGGCTTCAAGACCAAGAGTTCTTCTTTTTCAAGATCTCCAAGACTTTTCTTCTTCTCCTCCATCAATGGCTTCAAGTAAGTTCCCTTTTTCAAGAAAACTTCATTGTAGGAAATAGGATAATAGAAAAAAGTTCTTCTC
The DNA here is from genome assembly GCA_012931725.1 of Litsea cubeba. Lineage (NCBI taxonomy): Eukaryota > Viridiplantae > Streptophyta > Magnoliopsida > Laurales > Lauraceae > Litsea > Litsea cubeba. The sequence continues at coordinate 52,383,921 of CM022948.1, forward strand.
TTTTTTTTTGTTTCTTTCTTTTCTTTCTTTTTTTTTTCCACGTGTTTTCTCTTTTCTTTTTACACATTTTTTCTTTTCCGTTTTTTTTTATGCTTTCTTTTTTTTTTCTTTGCATGTTTTTTTTTCTTTTGTGGGCCGTACGGACAGATTCGTACGGATCTGGCCGTACGGCCACGTGGCCTGTGGGCCAGTCCCCTTTCCTCTTTTTTTTTGTTTTCTTTCTCTCTCTTTTTTTTTGAGAAAGTTTTCTTTTTCTTCCTTCTTTTTTTTGTTCTTTTTTCTTTCTCCTTTCTCTCACTTTTTTTTTGAGAAAGTTTCTTTTCTTTTCCTTTTTTTGCTCATCATGATAATGCATTTTTTTTTTTGCAAACCAAGATGTTCATGCATGTATATATTTTTTTGTAAATTGAATTGTAGCATGATGTGATAGCATACCTGAAAGTGTTTGCAAATTTGGGAATTTGGAGCTCGCAGCGATGTTGAGCCCTTCCTGATTTTGCGGAGACTTTAAGGTTTCGAAAGTTTGGAGTTTCGGAGCTCGCAGTAATGTTGAGCCCATCTTCAAGCTTTCTATTTCTTTCGGGATATTTCCTTTTTCTTCGGAATTACCCTGGAGTCATGTCAAAATTTCGCCAGATTTTTTAGCGAAATTTTGTTATTTTGATGTTTGATCTTTTTCTTTTCCATCCTTTGCGGTGATTCCTCCAGAACGAATAAGGGTAAAGAGCCTGCTACCAGCGTACCTCGTCGATCTGCTAGATCTTCTAATCCGGCCGTTCAACAGGCTTGGGACAAGGTTCAGTATGTTGAGAGAAACCTGGAAGAGTGTGACTCTCTCAATAAAGATGAGATGACGCAGCGACTGATCGCACTCAAGGGAGAGGAATTTTATAAGATCATGGTAAGCAGTCATCCATGGGTGATGGAAGATCAGAGTGTTTTACCCAAGCCCACCTTCTTCTTTGGTGATGCCGTCCCTAATGACATGACATACCAGAGGAGATGTTTTCAGTTCTCTTTCACAACAGATGGTGAGAAGAAGACTGTTGTTACCAGTCGACATTTGATCGCACCGTCTTGATCATGAGCCTTGTCCCCACATGCTCTAAGAGGGAAGATCCTCCAAGCTGGGTGAGAAGGACAAATGTAATCAAGACCGGGGTTTTTGTTGGCGGTTCTCCTGGATATGTGGAGAAGTCGCCTACTGACTTAGACATGTTGATGCCGGCCAGTGGTTACCAGGGCTCTGATTATCCATCGGTCGATTTGAGACTGGTGGGCCTTGGTATTTTCAGCAGTGACGACAGCAATTGGATGAAGCCTTTTCGACTTCGTGGCCGTTTCAATTCTGACTCCGAGTGGAAGTCGTGGGCTGATCGCGTCCTGCTGATTGGTGGCGCCGTTTTGAAGGAAGCCGGAATTTTTGATGCGGTCCGCGCCTTTAGGGAGACCCTGATCTTTCCCGACGAGGCCTTCATGGCTATGTTGGAGTCATTCCTTCCACAAACCAATACCTTCGTTGTGACGAATGGTGAGATTGGTTTCTCTTTGAAGGAGCTAAGCGCCATTACTGGATTGCCCATCCTTGACAAACTCTATGAGGAGTTTATGCCGATCGACAGCGTCCTTGAGGAGCAGTCTGAGGAGTTCAGGCTTTTGTACTTTCAGCTTGTCGCCTTCTATGATTTTTTGAAGGAGAAGGAGGGTTTGAAAGTTAGATCCAGTAGTTGGAAGAGTTCTAGCTCTTCGTTCCCCAACTTTTTTGATAGCAGGGAGTCTTTTGATAGTGTGACCTAGGAAGCCAGGGCTCAGGATCCAAGTTCGAAGAAGATCTTGGCTATACAAGAAGAGTTGAGAGATTTCTGTGCGAGTACAAACGCCATATGTCCTGACATTGCACTGCGGACAGATCTCGCTGTTTACCTCACTTATTGGCTTGGTGAGGCTATTTTTGCTGGAGGAGATAGAACGCACATCAGGCCGCATTGTATTTTTCCGACTTATCAGATGGCGTTTGGAGAGCAGGATGCTTTGGTGCCAGCTCTTTACTCTTACCTGTGTACCGAACTGCAGGCTGCTGCTTTTTTGGTTCGGCTTGGGCTTCCCATGAACAGGGTATTTTCAGTCCACATCTTTTATTCATGGTATGTGTACCACTGTCCTGGCTTCTACCGACTGGGTGCTGCACAGGATTATGATCCTCTGATGATTCGGCTAGCTAAGGGCAAAGCCGTGTCCGAATCACTTTTGTTAGCCCGCATGAGGATCCGACGGTTCAGGGACGTCGAGATGGGGCAGTCTTCCGTGAAGCTTTCTCCGGAGTTGCGAAAGAAGGCTTTTGATTTTGGTGCCTCCCGAGACTCTACCAGGGCGGGGTCGGGAAGGCATTACTCCTTGACGAACGCAGAGAAGGAGTGGCTTTTCAGCATACGTGTCGGCACGATGGTGTACCGTAGACATCTTTTCGTCGACATCCAGCCGTATGTACCCTCTCGCTTTGCTTTGCAGTTGGGCTTTTCTCAAGGCGTTGTTGGAGCGCCTTCAAGCATGGTGAAGCGCTTTGGAGGTTTACAGGAAGGGAGAAATGCATGGGCTTTCTATAGTGCTGAAGACACTATAGCCATGATCTCTTATCCTGTGTTGTCGACTTCTCGGACTGCCGGCTTTGCGAAGTGGTTCGCAGAGAGCTTTTCGACATATCGGGGGCTTTCCAAGAAGGAGCTTGATGTGAAGTTGGCATCTGGAAAGGGCCTTGGAAAGTCGGATGGCGTCCGGCGAGAGGAAGTTTGGGCCTTCCTTTCTGGAAAGAAGCACAAGATAGGCTTTCTCGGTGACCAGGGCGTGATTGGTTCTGAAGCTGTTCGAGAAATACCTGATGAGGCTTTAGAGCAGCTAGAACAGGAGGAAGCCGAACTTGATGCTTGGATGCAAGCAGCACAGAGGCAAGCTTCCGTGGAGTCTACTGATAAGAGTAGACCATCCAGTGAGGAGTCAAGTGGGAAACCTGACTCTGACAGCGGCGCAGGTTCCTCTAAGAAGCGAGCCCGCAGGAGTAAGAGGAGGAGGAGTCATCATCGCAGTAAGGGGCAATATGAGGACTCTCCTGACATAGAAGTCCCTCTTGCTATCAATGAAGATGTGCCAGTGGATGCTGACGAGCCTCCAGAAAAGAGAAGCGAGAAGAAGAGACCGTTGGTGAAGGTATGATTCTTCCTTTTTCTCTTTCCATTTCTTTTCTTGGGATTTTTCCATGTCTTGATTTGTTTTCTTTCCTTGCTGCTCCTCTTTTTTTTTAGCAGAGGAAGATTTGGTGATACCTGAGTTTCCAACCGATGAGGTGGTGATGGATCTTGTCGGGGCACCTGAAGAAGAACCGAGGGACTCTGGAGTGAATCCAGAATCTCTAATTGGTATAACTTCTTTTGCTTTTTTTGTGTCTGTGACTTGGTTTGCAAACATTTTTCTTGTCAGCTAACTTGCCACAGGATTCCAATGACTTTGAACCATCGATGGACGCAAATGTTGATGATGCTTCCGATGAGTTCATGGAGGAAGAGAGTGTTCTGCCAGTCGTCGAAGAAGGTATTTTGTAGTAATAACCCTGATAATGATTTTCAAATAGGATCATATTCATACCTTTTTGTGTTTCTTTGGTAGAATTTAAGGTGACAGCGGATAGTACGTTGCTTCCTTCAGAACCAGAGCAAGGGATGCCAGAGGTTGATCCAGAGGTAGAGGCTCCTGGGACCAGTTCTGTCACTATTGAGGAGATACCTCGTGCTGAAATTCCTTCTCCAGCAGCTCCAACTGGAAATAGTTCTTTTGTTCCTCTTCCAACGGGACATGACATGGGCAGCCGACCGACGGAACGGGGCGAATCTTCAGCTGGCCCATCTTTTCTTTTTGCGAAGAAGGTGATGGTGCGGGTTCTGAGCTCTTGGATTGAGACTCTCCTTGCTGGACACTTGGATGCCGGATTTGGCATGATCCAGCATGTGCGTGAGATTCTCGGTGATGCCGAAGAGGATGGTCTGGATGTCACAGGTGCCAGGGCGATCGTTGATAGGATCATTGAGTTGGGTGACAAATGGTTTGAGGCCATGGGTTTGGCTGATGACCAGTTCTTCAAGGAGATGTTCCTGGATCCTGCTGATAAGGCTAAGTCTGACCTGGATGAGGCTACAAAAAGCAGGAAGCAGATAGTCCGAGAGAAGAACTTTGAAGAGCTAGCCATCATTGGGCTGACACATGACCTTAACATCCTTGATAGGGAGGTCGATGAGGCCAGGAAACGTCTTGAGCATCTGCAAGCTTAAGTTGCTGCCAAGTGGGCTGCAATAACAGAGGCTCGCGATAGGAAAGGTGCTCTGATTCGCCGGGTTGCAAATGCCGATCGAGTTCTTGAAAGGAGGTCTCAAGAGAACAAACAATGGCGAACTGCTCGGGATAAGCTTCCCGGTGTGAAAGAAGGATTGTAGCATTCTCCAGCATCTCATGGCAAGTTCCTGAAGAAGCGTGCCTTGGAATCCCTGACAGCTGAGGCCAAAAGTTTGCTTGAGGAGCTGAAATCTTGGCTGGAGACCATTTTTGGTTGAGCTCCTTTTTTTTTTGTTTTTGTAACAGAAACTATCCTTCTTTCCTTTTTTTGGTACCACATGTATTTTTTTGGTACTCTTTTTTTTTTGTAGTGCTTGGGAACACTTTTTTTATGGTACCGCATGTATTTTTTGGTATTCTTTTTTTTTTTTTGTTTTGTTTTGTTTTCCCTACGCTCACTTAAATCTTTTTGTGATGACACTACAACAAAATGCACTATTGGTGACACCCTTTGGTGACAAAAAATCAATGTTGTCACGGAATGCACACAACGGTGACAAAAAATTTTTTTGCTTGTCACGAAAAGTCTTTAGCTTAGGTGCCAAATAGAGAGGAGATTTGGTGACAAAAAAATTTGTCACCAAAAGATCCAATTGATTTGGTGGAAAAAAATTTTTGTCACCAATGCAATGGCCTAATTTTTACCCTCTCCCGCCTCCACAGCCACGTTTTCCCTCTCCAAGCCCTTTTTCCCCTTTCCATCTCTTAATCCCTAAAAGGCTAAAACTGTCTCTCGGTATCATTCTCTCGTTGGTAAACAATCCTTTCCCTCTCCCATCAAATTTTAAGGGGTCAAATGTGAAATATAACATATCTACCGCAGAAATCCATTCATCTCACAACCCAAACCCTAGCCGCTGGCGAGAATAGTGAAAACCCTTCCCTCTCAGGTTCTCTCATCTCTTCGATCTCTCTCTCTCTCTCTCCCTCCCTTGTGTTTTCTTCATCCCCAGCCGGCAGCCTTGACAACACGAAGAACCCCAGCCGTGTTTTCTTCATCTCTTTTGAGGTAAGATCGATTCAACATCATAATCTCTGCATTTTCATCTGTTTCGTTTCTCTGAAGTTTTCAACATCATAATCTCTGCATCTTTTTGTGTTTTCTTCATGTTCTCTCACAGCATTTGATTGTTGTAGTATCTGCAAAGAGGAAAAGGGGGAAATGGGGTTCTTTTATTTTGGGTTTTAGTTATTTGGGTCTTTTGGGTTTTCTTCTGTGTGTTTGTTGCAAATGGCGAGGGGAAGAAGATAGGGACAAAAAAAAGGCCCAGACTCACAACTGTAATGCAATGTAACGCTGTTGTATCTGAGCCTCTGAGGGCTTGAGGAAAAAGGGTAAAGAGAGAGAGTGACAGTAAGAACTAAGAAGGAATCATTCTTGTGTGTGTGCCCAGTGCTGGCGTTCCTATTGGGGACAAGCATCAACATCCTCTTCCTGGGTCCATGTTGACTGATTTTGTGGGACCCACCGTAGATTTGCAGAGAAATAGAAAGATCCTAGTCATTGGATTTTTTTTCTTTTTATGTTGGTGACCATCGGTTCTGGTTTCTACCTCTGTGGCTACCAACCAGAAATGTGAAATTGTGGATGTGGGTTCTACAAAGGAAAAAAGAGAAAAAAAAAAGAGACACCCTTAACTATCATCCATGCAAATAAACATTTCTCAAAGGTTCCAATTTTTTTGCAAATAAACATTTCTCAAAGGCCCTAAACAGATTTGATTGGCGTCGTCAAATCCATATAGCCGACCCCACCTAGTGGGAAAAGGCTTGGTTTGGTTTGGTTTGGTTTGGTTTAGATGCTTATTTTTTTCCTGCAATCTTTGCAAAATGCAGATTTGGACAAAATGGAGACAGTAAAAAATTAAGTTCTTAATTTCATTTCCACCGAAAATAAATGTAGGGGAAAACCGTAACATAGAAATTTGCTACAGAAAACAGGTAAGCCAACCACAATACGTCATCACATAGAGGAAATAATATTGAATACTTCATTTCAACTCATGTGCCCATGTGATGTACCTATGACTCAGGCTTGTTTGATTTGCTTATTCCCATCAGAGAAATCCTAAGTTGGAGAGCATTAAGTCTTCTCTCAGTGTGCACATGAACAGTTTTCATGCTGCTACTTTGAATTTGTTTGCTGTCTGCATATTATTGAGTTTATTTGGGAGGCTTGACTTTGAATTCACAGAAGATTGCAGCCTAACCTACCAGAAATTAGAAACATATAATCAGCTCTCTTGATATCTTACTCATTGTTTTTAGTGTGAAGGCTTTCCTTGCAAGTTTGCTGTACTTCATTGGTTCACAGCTTGGAATGACCTCTGGCATTGTTTTGATGTTTTACAGTTGTTTTATGGCTTGATGGGTGGTTGGACTGTATGAGTCCCTGCTCCCATGCTCCCATGCATTACCCCCGTTAGAGCCTCCCCCGTCTGAAACACAAAATCAACAAATCCACTGAAAGGCGGAGCTACAGTGCTGCGAGCGGTAGTGTAGGGTTGTCCTTTTTTTTTTTTTTTTTTGAAAATCTGACCTTTTCTAGGCCCTACAATTAAGATCTGAACCGATAATCTTGTTTAAAAGGCCCAAAATGGCTGGGGCGTCAAACATCAACCGTTGATTGTTCACAAATTTTAAGATATTTATAATAAAGTCCAGACCGTTGGATGGCATTTTCTAGATTTCTCTGGGCTCATTTGTGAAATCCGAACCGTCTAATATCTTCAGAAGACCTAAAACGATTATGGGTCCAAAATTTGGCAGCCTGATTCCTCATGGATCATGAGAAATTGGCCAAAAAACTACTGACCGTTGATTTCACACCATGCAAAAAAGGGATGAAAATCAGTGTTTTTTTTTTATTTTTTGGTTTCTGTGGGGCCCCATAATCATGGTCTAAACCGTGAGCTATCTCTAGAAGGTCAAAAACAGCTAGTTGATCAAATTCCAGCCATTGATCATGTCTAGATATCGATATATTTGTAAAAACGTCCAAATTCTATAATATTAATTTTTTTATTTTTGTGGGGCCCCTTCACACAATCCGGCCCATTCAAATACTCTAGATGGCCCAAATTGACTTTGAGTAAAGAGTGAGATCCTAATTCTCCATAGATCTCGAGTTATTTCTAAAAAACTTACAATTATTGTATCATATATTTTACTAGGGGTGGGAATCCTCTTTCAATGTCAAACCTAGAACTATCTTTACAAAGAATGGCTTGATTCCATTGGAACAAAGGAATCATTTGGAGCATAGAATCCCCTCCCTACCATAGATGCTTACTAAACGTCCCCTAAAAATATAGATGAGTTCAGACCCTTTCCTCGTTAAAAACCTTTTCTCCCGCGCGCCCCTTCCACCGCCCCAAATACCTCCTTTTTCATTTCGCGCCCTCATAGATCAAGAAGACGCGCCTGAACTCCACAATCACTCACATGTAAGAAGTGAAGAACAGAGGCCAGCTCCGACATCGACCGCAGACTACGGAGCGGCATCTCCGACGGCAGAGCATCGCGAACGAGCGGTGTGATGATCTTGCTGCATTGCTGAGGCGAGTCCTTCTAATCGGCGGCAGCAGAGGGGGAGAGGTCGGGGTAGATGCGGGCGGCGATGGAGCGGGAAGTGCAGGCACAGGGGAGGCGCTCTTTTCGGCTAAGGTGGTTGCGGCGCCAGGGGGAGGAGGCGTCGGGGCGGATGGCCGGAGAGGATTCTTCGGAGATCATTGGATTGGATCGGGCGGGTGAGGGTTTAGGAGGAGGACTGGACGGCGGTGATGGAGTCTGGATGGGAGGGCGAGTTGGAGGAGAGGAATCCGGCCTAGGACGAAGAAAGAGAGAGAAAAAGGGCGAGTTTTTGGGCGAGCAGAGAATGGAGGGGAGAAGAAGATGAGAGATGGAGAGAGGAAGAACAAGAAGAAGAAGAAGCGAATACACCCATCAAAATTTTCCTTCTTGTATGTCTCTCGCTGGCATCTCGTGTGAAGGCAATACTCAGACCTCTCCCTTCCGGCAACGTCTCGCGGAGACTCCAGATCTACAGGTTTTCTTCCTATTCTCCTCCTCACATGGGTTTTGTTTATTTTCATCAATCGATCTACTTTCAATTTGTTTTTTTTTTCTTTTTTTTTTCTTGTGTGTGTCTTTTTTGGTTGATTGTTCTTCTGCTGAAGAAAAATTAAGCACATTCGAAGGCATTCCTCTGTTATCATGAGGAATCACTATATAAGCTGTAGTTAGGGTTCCAATTGTTTGGAAATAAGAAAGGAGGTGCGTGGTCTGGTTTGGTTTTCATAGGTCAGACCTTCAATCTCTCCTTTTAGGACATCAAAACAGAAGTTTAATGCCTGCAGGCCTTAGTTTTTGTGTTCTGCCGGTTTGGCTCTTCTGTTACACTTACATGCATTCATCTCATTCTCTTCTTTGATACTTCCTTTAGATTCTTTTTCTTCTCATCTTGTCTTTTTTTTTTTTCTGGGTTTTGTTTGGTCCGATTTGAGGAATCCTTCTTCTTTTTCACTGCAATATTGAATATGAGCACTCTCATTTTAGTTTTAGAAAATGACCCATCCCTGGAAATTGGACTGGAAGGTTCAGATCATTGTTCATGATGAAAGGGGCAATCCTCTGCAAGCCCTCCTTTTATTTTCTCTATTGGAGGGTTTTTTGGATGAAGGACGGAAATTTCTTAGCCTTTGATGGATGTGTTCCAACAAAGTGTTCTTCTTAAAGAATCTATACTTTGGGTTTATACCTATGTCGAAAATCTACTTTTTTTTTTTAAGAAAGCTATATGATTTTGCAAAACATGGGCTGGAAAAAGAAAACTTCCCTGCAATTTTATATGATGATGAAAACTGGAGGAACATGAACTGGGATGTGCGCGGGATGTGCTTGAGCAGTGGGATGAAGTGGAACCTACTACTAATCGTGGAAATGCTGGTTTTAAACGAATGATCAATTCACATGTACTGCAATTTCGCTGCAAATACGCTTTGGTTCAATATGTGAAAGCACTTTAAGAGTCTTATTATGTTATTATTCCGTGCACTTTAATCACTGACAGTTGTAACCTCACCCAGAAAGGAAAATTAGAAATAGATGCCCTCTGGAAGGATCAATATTTGCTTATGGTATGGTATACAGGTGGCTGATTGTTGTTTTAGTTGTCATGTAAGGATAGATCCATTCCCCTTATTCTCGAGTCATCTCTTCTTGCAATTTGAAAATTTTGGCCATTTGGGTGTAAGAGGAGGAAGCTAGGAACAAGGAGTTACTTCGCTGTGTTTTTCATTTTTTTGTGAAATTTCATTCCTAGTATCTTACTTTCTTGTGAAATAGACGAGCGTACTTATTATCTATAATGAATTTTGCATCTGAATGGGTTTATAGTGTCTAATACTTATCAGGTATCAATTTTTAGGGGGCAAAAAGAAAGAGATTTGCAAAAGAATTGACGCCGAGTATTATAGGATTTGGGTGTGCATTGGGGACTAATGATGGTAATTTGGTCAGCCTACAGAAGTGAGATTTCAAGTACTTGTTGGGATCTGAATAGACATTTAAAAATAAGCTTCATTGTGATATGCAGTGTACTCATGCACTAAAAGAGACGCCTTGACTGTTATTTCATTCATTCAAGAAAATCTGAAATGGTGGTTGAGAATGAGAATCCATATGCTAGTGAGTCCGCTGTTCTTGTGTTTCCTCTCTTATTGAATTTACAGTTGGAATTATCAAATTAGAAAATCATTTTAAGAAAACAATGTGCTGATAAATGGGGAACAAATCTACCCACCTATCGAACTGATTAGGAGCCCTGTTTTGCAAAATTGGATAAATAGGTAGGCTCAATCATTGTGATTTTTCAGGGTATGCTCATATTTTTGTCTCTTAGCCAAGTATTATAAATTCACCTCGAAAAAAGAAGTACTACAAAATAGAAAGTCACACTCTTTATGTGCAGGGAACTACAAATTGCGTGCTTCACATCCAAATTTAAATGTTGAAGTTAGAGGTTCTTCTGAGATTGAGTACTCTCAAATTTTTTATATTCTTCATTTGAGGAACATAGATTGCCCATCACTTACATCACACCTATATTTCTTCTAGGTAGAGTTGGGATTTGGAAATGGTGCAGTGGGTGATCTCTTCTTCGTCCCTGGATATGATATTCATGGTTCTGTTGTTGCTCAGGTACTTTGATTAGAAATATTGGATATTCCTCATGTTCATTCTTTTGCTTGTCCCGGTTGGGAAGAAATGCACTTGTGGCTCTCATATTTAAATTTGTTAATATTTTTAACGAACACTTAAACATAGAAACAGTGCCTTGTTAGTTGATCACATGGGGACCCAAAATGAAGGATATATGCACATTGGCACTGGTTTTATGAACATAGAAACAGTGTCTAATTGATCTCTTGATTTTTATTTCAAAACACCATGTCCAAGTGCCCCCCCTCTCTCTGTCTCTCACTCACACATTGTAGACATTTCACCAAACCTACAAGCACAACTTACAACGCTTGATTTCTTGGCCTTTTTCCAGTAGTTGTGCTTCTGGTAAGTCTTCTCTTTTCTTTCTCTCATTGCTTTTGTTTACCTTTCTAGAAACAAGTGTTAACTTACTACTCAGTTCAGTGCTTTCTTGGACATTTCAAGAGTCAATCCTAGGGTATGTGCTTTAGAAATATGCTCTTTGTTGCTGGAATGAAACTGACACTAACTATTGAAAACTGGGTTTTGTTCCTTGGTATCTAATTGTTCTTTCTTCTACTTCCAATGTGCTGGGGATTAGAAGAACTGTTTTTTCTTGCTAGAAGTCCAGTTTGTCCCGGATTATTTGTTGGGTGTGTCCCAGTACCACCAGTAGTAAAGTCCCAAGTCCATGTTTTGCTGTCATAACCAGTTTTTGCCTGTTTCAGATAGACATGTCCTGTTTCCTAACCTGGTTAGGCATTGGTCTCTTACGCAGTTCATCTGCTGTATACTGCTAGATTGAACTATCATGAGATATATGCATATAGAAAACCATTGAACTTTTAGGCGTTAAAATCAGACGTTAGGATACATAGTACCCATCTCATACTTTTAATTGGATGCATCCAGGTGACAAATTTAGAATTGATATGAAAACTGCCTTACAAGGAGGTTTGAAGAGAGGATTTATACAAGGATAGAATAGCTATGTCAAGATTTCCAATTTTGAATGGTCTTATAGAGGTTTTTTGCTCCCCTGCTACACCTCATGTTGGTCCATAATGGCAGGGAGTAGTTTTTAAAAAGCAGACATGGGTTTTTTTAGTACTCCCCATTTTCCAAATGGGGTACTATCATGACTGGATCTCAAACTGCAGACTACCCTCCTCCGGAGTCCAGTACTTGTGACGTTACTACTTACTAACCCTACTTAGGTAACTCATTACCCCATGAAAGTGAAGTATGTAGGCACCATTAATCCAGACAATCCGAAATGTGGGTCCAACTGCAGGTGAAAAAAAATCCATGGGTCATGCTGCTTGAATGATCAGACCCATCTGGTTTATTGTAATTACTTGACAGTAAATGATGATCAATGGGATAGAAATCTCTTGTATTTAAAATCAAAGCAAAGTTCAGAAGTAAACTTTTCATCTTTATGAGCTCTAACTTCACCCATCCTAACTAAATTCATCAAAAGATCAATTAGTCGACTTCCATTAAAAATATAGTCCTTCATTTCTTGAGTTCATCAAGTGCAAGCTTGAGCTCCAACTTTGTTCTTGTACAAAATTTAATATATTGTTTGGAGAAAAAGATGGATAAGAGAATGCATAGTACAATTTGAACTGTGAAGAATTTTCTCCTCATCCACATAGTGTCTGACAAATGTTAATACTCATAAGAAAATGATCCAAAGTCTCTATAAATTCATAAAATCTCCTAAGTGCTTTTCTCAAGTTAAAAAAAACCTCCAAGGACCAAAACTAACCATAATAACGGAATAATGATCATTCTTCCTTCTCAGCCCTCAAGCAATTTTCAAGGATCCTTTTAGAGGAGGGAACAATATCTTGGTAAGCAAAACTTACATACAAAACCCATGGTCATTTTGGCTTGGGCAATCACAAAAATACCTCTTTATATAGAATTTATTAAAATTACATCAAGGCATTACACATTATTGTATATGTTTGATTTCCTTCTGTTGTAATTGTTCTTATACCCATCATGTTATATATGAAGGTAATTTGTGACTCCTATACACCAAGTGGAGAGCCCAACCCCACAAACAAACGCCACAGGGCTGCCCAAATCTTCAGTAATCAAAAGGTTATAGATGAAGTCCCATGGTAAGTACCTCTGATGTTTTCCACACACATACATATACTTATCCAAACACATGCAAACCACAATATCATATGTGCATATTGTACTATATACATACAAAAGTAAATATATTTTTATTGTTCAAGGTTTACCAATAAAAATTAACATTTTTTTTATCTTTGAATCTGTAGGTATGGAATAGAGCAAGAGTACACCTTACTTCAGACAAATGTAAAGTGGCCTCTTGGGTGGCCTGTGGGAGGCTATCCTGGTCCTCAGGTATGATCTTGCTTCTGAAGCAAAAGATGGCCATGACCAGGGTTTTGCACCTATTGCTTCTGTTGGTGCCTTGGTGGCAAATTAACGGTAGACCTAGTTACAAGAATCATCAGCTTTGGCTGTTTTACTCTTATTCTGCTGAGAGTGAGAACCTTACTGTAGCTCCTGATGCTTGGTATTATGCTCTTACTGATTTAGTTCTCTCCTGCTTGGTGAAATTTAGTTTCATTTGCATTTTCTGATGGAGATCATCAGGTAGGATTCAATGTTACTTAAAGCACATCGTTAAAGGGGGAAACTAATAAAGTCTTTAATCATGTTTATGTAATTACCAAACTAGATGATTTGCGTCATATTGGTTGTCTCAGTGAGATGCTTCACAGATCCATATTTGCCCTGATTGATGTCATGATTGATTACAATGGCCCCTTTGCCCTGCAGGTTCCTCCTTTTGATCCAATCAAACCTCTGCTTGGTCTTTCACATATCAAGACTCTGACTTTGTCGAGTGAATATCTCGAGGTATAGTTTCATTCCTAGTTATAATAAGTAAATGCAATATATCGTCATTCTTCAAAAAACGAAAAAAAAAAGTTCTCAATAAGTAAATGCATGCAATATAGTATAGATGTCACATTTATGTACAGGGAAGAAAGCTCCCAATTCTAGTGTTAAATAATTACATTTTTTTGTTGCGATTTTATACAGGTAGGTAACTATCAAGATGGAGTTACTTTTTGGCAGTTAACCAAGATGACGAAGATTGAGTTGAAGACTTTTTGGCAGTTAACCAAGATGATCACCAAGATGCATGGAGTTACTTGTTTTGAATTATTTTTGTAATTAATTTGAACCGACACACCTTGTATGGTTGTTTTGTAGTTATGTTAAAGCTATTAACTTTGAAGTGTTTATTGTTGAATGATGAATATTTTGAAGGGTTGTGAACTTGGATATTAGAATGTTGACTTGTTGGATATTTGATTTGAATGATAGTTTGCATCTTTTGTGGTATAAGTTTTGTTAATGGGTGTATCTGGATATAAATATTTGAAACTTTGTAAGCAGGTGTGAAATGATAATTTGGGTGGCACAAATATTTTGATTGTATTTTTTTGTGACAAAAAGAGTATGTCACCATTGAGTGTCAACCTGGTAATATTATTGGTGACACTCATTTGGTTGTCAAGAAAAATACTTTTAGTGACAATTTTTGTCACAAAAGATATCTTTTCTATGACACCTGTACTTTTGTCACCATTGCTTTTAGTGACACCCTACTATGTCACGGAAAATCTTTCTTCCGTGACACCATGTTTTTGTCACCGTTGACATCATTTCGTGACAAGTGCACAAATTTTGTCACCATTGACTTTTAGTGTCATGGATACAATGACACCCCATCCCGTGTCACCAAAGATAATAGGTGACAAAAAATGGGCCTTTGGTGACATTTTTTCATGTCACCAAAGGTGTTTTTTGTTGTAGTGTGAAAGTAATTGCTAAATGGGATGTTTTGTTTTTCGTTTTCCCTACGCTCACTTAAATCTTTTTGTGATGAAAGTAATTGCTAAATGGGATGTTTTTTTTTTCGTTTTCCCTACGCTCACTTAAATCTTTTGTGATGAAAATAATTGCTAAATGGGATTTGATCAAAAGCTTGTCATTTTGTGAAAATCTTTTGTCAAATGATTGTTTTGGCATGGGAGCCAGATTTTATTTGTGGCATGGAAGCCGATTTTGGCATGAGAGCTTGTTTTTTTTGTTTGTGGCATTAATAGCTGATTTGTGGCATTGATAGCCGGTTTTGGTGGCATCTATAGCCGGGTTTGTGGCATTGATAGTCGGGCTTTTTTTTTTTTGAAAGCCAATTTTTTTTGTTTTGTGGCATTGATAGCCGGTTTTGTTTTATGGCATTGATAGTCGGTTTGTTTTGGTGGCATCTATAGCCGTTTTGGTTTGGTGGCATCTATAACCGTTTTGTTTTGGTGGCATCTATAGCCGTTTTGGTTTTCAAAAATGCAAGTATCGACTAAAAGTTGCCTCCCTGCTGAATGTTCTTGCAAGTATCGATGGAATGTCGCATCCTTGCTCATTCGGTTGCGAGTATCGATGGAATGTCGCATCCTCGCAGATTTGGGTGCAAGTATCGATGGAATGTCGCATCCTTGCTTTTCAAAAATTTTAGTTTTGCGGGTACTAACTTGATGTCGTTTCCCCACGATTTTTGAAATTTGTGGTTTTCTCGAACCTTTGGGTCATGGATATCAACTGAAATGTTGCATCTCCACGGTTTTGGATTTTGCAAGTATCGACGAAATGTCGCTTCCCTGTTATTTTGGAAGTGTCGAACGTGGTTCGCATGCTTCCGATTTGTGCGAGTATCGACTAAGCGTCGCTTCCCCACGGTTTTTTGAAAAACCATTTTTTTGTTTAAAGACACGAGGGTCATAAGTTTTGACCTAAAACCATTTAGGCGGTAAAAGGTAGGGTGGACTAGGGTGGAAATCCCTGAATCCGGATTTTGTTTCAAACCATGAA
The DNA here is from genome assembly GCA_012931725.1 of Litsea cubeba. Classification (NCBI taxonomy): domain Eukaryota; kingdom Viridiplantae; phylum Streptophyta; class Magnoliopsida; order Laurales; family Lauraceae; genus Litsea; species Litsea cubeba. Next base: position 52,399,434 of record CM022948.1, read on the forward strand.
TTTTGGGCTCAAGGGTTGAAAATTTTGGTCAAGTTAGGGAAAGGTTCCTAAACTTGGATTTTTGAACAATGAAACGATGAAAGTAAGCATTGTTTAAATTTCTAGAATAAGCATTGTTTAAATTTCTAGAAAATTCAACATGAAAATTCTAAAAAAGGTGGGTTTAGCGAGCGAGTACCTGAAAACTGGTTTTGGCCGTACAGGCATTGCTCTTACCCAGTTGGGTAAGTCTTTAAGGGTAGTACCGCTTTAAGAACTTGTCATTGATGGGCAGCATACATCTGTCACCTTCCATGTTTAGGAGTGCGTATGCACCGTTGGAGAAAACCTTGTCGATGACGTAGGGTCCCTCCCATTTTGGGTCAAATTTGCCTTTGGACTTGTGAGCGAAGACCATTGGTCTTTTTACCATAAGAACCAAGTCACCCTTCTTGTAGGCGCGTTGTCTGACCTTTTTGTCGAAAGATCCTGCCATGCGTGCTTGGTAAAGTTCAATGCTTTGTTGAGCTTCGAGCCGTCTCTCATCGAGATTGTCCAGCTAATGGAGACGCAATTTGACATTGCTTTCTTGAGTCATGTCATTTTGCAAGGATACCCTCAAGGAAGGAATTTGTACTTCCAAGGGCACGACAGCTTCGCATCCATAGACCAAGGAGAATGGTGTGCTATGGGTTGGTCCTCGAACGGTGGTTCGTCTGGGAGATCATCTCTGAGTGGAGAGTTTTTAGGCAATGGATGCTCTGCGAGAAAGTCCGCTAGAGCTTGCCCTTTGATCGCCTTTTGTGGTACATACCTGATATCAAATTGTGACAGAAGGATGGACCATTTTGCTAGTCGGGCATTGAGAGAACCTGCCTCTGTGACAAGGACCTTCAAGAGGTTGACCCTCGAGACCAGGTAGACTATGTTGGAAAGCAAGTAGTGACGCAGCTTTTGTATGGCGAACATCACTGCAAGACATTCTTTTTCGACTGGAGAGTAGCGATGCTCTGCACCTACTAGCATGCAGCTGAGGTAATATAGAGCAGCTTCTTTTCTTTCATCATTTTCTTGTGCAAGCAGAGCTCCCAAAGAGTGAACAAGGGCTCTTGTGTACAAGATGAATGGTTTTCCAGTGGTAGGAGCAGCTAACACTGGAGCTTTTGTCAGGTATGACTTGATATCTTGGAAAGCAGCTTCACAGTCTGCATCCCAGACAAAGTTTACACCTTTTTTCATCAACCGGGAGAATGTACGGCATTTCCCCGAAAGATTGGAGATGTACCGTCTGATGTAGGCCAATCTCCCTTGAAGCCCTTTGAGTTCTCTCAAGGTTCTTGGAGAGGGCATTTCTAGAATGGCTTTGACTTTTATGGGGTCAAGCTCTATTCCAGCTTTCCGAACTAGGAATCCGAGGAACTTACCCGACGAGACGCCAAATAAACATTTCAGAGGATTCATTCGCAGTTTGTGTTTGCGAAGCCGGAGGAAGACTTCTCGAAGGTCTTCGAGATGATCTTCTTTTCTTTTACTTTTGACGGCGAGGTCATCAACGTAACATTCAACCGTCTTGTGCTGCATATCTTGGAATATCTTCGTCATAGCCCTCTGATATGTGGCACCAGCATTTTTCTGACCAAATGGCATGACAGTGTAGCAATACACGCCAAATGGGGTCCGAAAGGATGTATGTTTTTCATCCTTAGGATGCATCTTTATCTAATTGTAGCCAGAGAAACCATCCATGAATGTCATTCGCTCGAATCCACAGGTATTATCAATCATTACCTCTGGTATGGGGAGCGGAAATTCATCTTTTGGGCATGCGCCATTCAGGTCTCTATAGTCAATACAAACCCTGATCTGCCCGTTTTTCTTTGTCACGGGGACAATGTTGGCCAACCATTTAGGATGTTGTTCCTCACGGATGAAGCCGACGCTTTTGAGTTTTTGAAGTTCTTGTTCAATTTTATCCATCACATCTGGACAGAATCTTCTTTGGCCTTGCTTGACAGGCTTGATGTCTTCTTGAAGATTGAGTTTGTGGACCGCTATTTTTGGGGTCTAAGCCAGGCATTTCAGCATAAGACCATGAGCAATCAACGAACTCACGAAGAAAGGCGATATACTCGGGTAACTCATCATCCTTTTTATTCTTGCTTATGAATACAAGACGTGGGTTATCTGGTGTTCCCAAGTCTATCTTTTGAACAAGATCTTCTGTTGGAAGGTTCGAAGGTGGTTCCTCCATAATATTTCCGGAGGCTTCCAGCTCAACGAAACCTTCTGGGGTTTCAAGGGCATTTCCAGACCAAGGTTTTGTTCCTTTCCACGGGTCTTCTTGATTGACAGTTTTCCCAAGGCTTGCTATGAGATGATCCCAATCGCCTGTTGAAACCGGGTCGAAGTAGGCTACTTCTTTTGGAGATGAGGGTTCTTTTGGGTCAGAAGACCACACGTCTGTGCCATCGGATAACTCCTCTTCATTCTCAGAGAAATCGTGCCAATTGGATGAGCTTCCTGGATCTTTGTCAGGTGACTCATCAAAGAGATATCCAGGGAGATCGATGTCTTCATGGACTTGAGATGTTGAGGCTTGGTCAGTAAATTGACTTTTAAGCCTTTGTGTCAACTGTCTCAGAGGAGTGTCGGGATCGTACCCTAACCCATGTGAAGACTTTTCTACATAGCCGTAGAGTCTCCAATCTTGCAGCTGGCTTTTGGTCAAGACGGGCCCCAATGGCATGAGAATATCGTGGCCTTCTCCCAAACCGACTGGGTTTTGAGCGTCATAGCCCATTTTCTTCATAATAGCTTGTGCCATAGAACTATATAAGGATAGTTGAGGCATACCTTCATTTTGGAAAGGTTCAAGCATGAAGTTTGATGAAGAAGCATCCGATCTATGGAAGAAGATCGGTTTTTCCTTTACTGAAGTTGCTGGAACAACGAAGGAAGCTGACGTAGGATCTTCTATGTCAGAAGTTGTCTCCATTGGAGTAAGAGCAGGCTGAACTTGCTGAGTGTCGGCTTGGCTTGACGATGTGTCGTCTTCTGGCTCTGAATCCGAATCCGTGTCTTGCATGATAGACACGAAAGAGACAACAAATTTGCCCCCAGGCTTTTGCTTTGCCTTCTTCACTTTAGTTGTGATGACCAAAGGCTTTGAAGTTTTGAGGGAGATGATGAAGGGAGTTTGAATACTCTCTTCGGATTTACCGGATGCTTTGTTTTCTTCCGGCGATTGTCGAGCAGCCTTGCCTTTATCTTTCTGGAGATTTTCGGCAAAGGGTGTTGTGTGCTTCTCCTCTTCTTCTTTTTCACCTTCATACATTTGTGAGTCTGCAAAGTGGACTTCTTTACCTTTGAAGGGTTTTCTGTCTGCAAAGACTCGATGTATCATGCCGTCGTCGCCAACAAACTTGATGCATTGATGTAAAGTTGAAGGGACAACACCATTCTCGTGGTTCCAAGGGTGTCCGAGAAGGATGTTGTAGCATGAAGGGGTTTTTATTGCATACACTGTGACCTCAGAGATAAGATCACCAATCTGCAACTTGAACCTGATTTTGCCGATAGGCCTTTGAGTACTCCCATCGTATCCGAAGATAGATACAGATGTGTGGCTCAGCTTGCTGGGTGGGATGCCCAACTCTTCGAGAGCCGATGTGGAGATGAGGTTGAGTGCAGAACCTGGGTCGATATGAACTCTGTGCATAGGCATTTCCTTGATGTACCCTGTGAAGTACAGGGGTCGGTTGTGCCTGGTTTCGCCAAGTAGGAGGTCGTCCTTTGTGAAGGCGATGGTTGCACTGGCTGCTTTTTTAACCGAGAGGCATTCAATGCATGATCCCTCAGTTTTCTTCTTTTCTCCCTTTGAGGAAGCTTCTGAGTTTTTGACCCGGTAATCCATTTCAATTTGGAGGACTTACGGGGCATGTTTGTCGACATCCTCATTCAGCTTTTGTAATTCTGAAATGAGATTATCACGAGTGTGCGGAGACATTCGCAACAAATCTAGGATGTGCAGACGTGCAGGTATATGCTTGAAGTGTTCAATCAAGTCACACTTGAAAGCCTCCTTAGGGTCTGCATGTTCATCATTGTTGCCACTAGGGGCACTTACAACATCTTTTCCTGAAGGATTTACATATGTAAAGGAAGATTGGTTGTAATTTTTGTGGTAGTCCCGGCCAGAGCGGGTGCCTCTACCAACTTCGAGAGTTTCTTGAGAAGGGTCTTCGCTTGGAAGATCGTCTTCAGGATCAAGAGGCTGTCGTTTTTCATCTGCTGAGGATGTATCAGGAGCAGAGTTGTCATCCTCAGTGATTGTGTTGCACGAAGCATTTTCTCCGAGAACAAGTCTTAAACAGCGTCCAGCAACCTTTCTTCTTCGTTGACCAATTCATCGTCCCAAGCATCAATAGCTAGGAATTCTTCAGTCGGGAAGGGTGTGAACTTTGAAGTCACAGTCTCAGGAGAAGAAACCTGAGAGGGTGTCATCTCAGTGAAAGTTACGTGAGATGAGGTGGCTCCAGAAGATACATTGCTAGGTGTCGCCGGAGTGTAAGTGATCTCATCAGACGATGCTTCGGAAGAGTTATAATCCCGAATTATCACATTACAGAAAACTCTGACAGGAGACGTCTGATCGGAGTCAGAGTCATCCTCAGATGTAAGAGGATCGTCTATCCAGCAATTTTCTCCATTTTCAGGAGTTAAGGGAGGATGTACCTGATGGTCTTCAGGCTCTGGATTGCAAGGAAGCTCGTTGACGCGGTCCTGCTCTTGTTCTAGAGCGAGACGCTGCAAGATCCTTGCATATTCTTCAAGATCAGGCATGGGAGCCAAATCTTCTTCTTCATCAACTCTTTGTGGCTCAACATTGTTGATTTACACTGGAGCAATGAGGGGTGCTAGTTCAACAGCATTTTCTTGTACAGCCTCTTGGTCTTCTTCATCATCAGACCAGGATCCTTGTGGCCGTAGGGGGTTATACCAAATTACTAGCATAAGATGATTCTTAGGAACCCATTCTTCATCGGAGAGGTATTCTCCTGTTTCAAGGGACTCCTCCCACTCGTCTATGTAGTTGGATTCGAATCCATCATCGGTGTCGCTGGACTCGTATCCATCAATGGAGAATCCAACTACCGAATTGCAAGAGTATGATGCCTCCTGCGTGGCTTCTTTGAATTGAGGTTGTTGGAATTTGAGATGACTTGAGAAGTCTTTTGAAGAATTGAAGAAATTAATATCTCAAGTATTGTTTTGAGTTGGAATTATTGTCAACACAATGTCACAAACATGATGTTAATAGATTGGTGTTGATAGAGCTTAAAAGAAAAATCAGAGTTGAAACAGTTCAGGAATTCAGAATTCCTGAAGCAGAGTGTGCGGTCGACCCATGCGGTCGACCGAGCAAAGAGAAACCTGCAGAAAAAGTTTCAGGTAGCTCCCAGTTATTTTCGTGACACAGTGTGTCGTCGGTCGACCGGGACCCCAGGATGTCGACCGAGCACGATAGTTGTCTATTTCCAGACTGTTATGATGTCGACCGAGCACACCAGGATGTCGACCGAGCACGGGAAGACAGAATTGCGCAGAAACAGAAGTCTTGCACGAAAATTCAGCATTCTCATCTATTTCATTTGGGACTCTTTCTAAACGAATTGTAGCCTATTTTGAACACTCTTAAGGGTTATCATAACCTATATAAAGGCATGTTTGGCTCGTTTTTAAGAAGAAAAAACAAGAGAGAAAGAAAAGAGAAGAAAAGAGAGAGAGTTTTGGAGAGAAGAGAGTGCTGTTGCTGTGTGCAGTCTTGTTACAAGTTTCTACAGCAAGTGTGGACAAGGATGTGCTCTTGAAGATGGTGTTTCGTCCATAAGATAAGTGTCTCTCTGTTTATGCTTTAATTTCAATTTGTAAGGGATTGAGAGAGAGAGATTGTAGAGGGGAAGGGTTGTAGAAAAAGGTTTCTACTCTTGTTCTGTAGAACATCAAGTTGGTGCTTGGTGTCTGGGGTTTGGTGATCCTATCTGTTGGTGCAGATAAATTGTAAAGGGAGTAGGTGCTTCCTAGATAGTTGGTGCTATCTGAAACTAAGGGTTGGTGCTCTTTGTCGTTGGTGCGACTAAATAGATTCAGATCTGTCCCGGATTGGTGTTCGGACAGTCTTTGAACCGTGGACGTAGCCTTTCGGTGAACCACGTTAAATCTGGTGTCCTTGTGTGATTTGATTTGCTTTTGTTGTTAAATTGGACCTGTTTTCAAAGATCACTGATTCACCCCCCCCTCTCAGTGATCGCGATATCTAACAATTGGTATCAGAGCGTAAGGTTCCCTTGAAAGCTTAACACGCTAAGGGTGATCTCTTGTCAAATCACATGGCAACCAATACAGGGAATAAGAAAGCACCTTTGTTTGATGGTTCTAATTACTCCTTCTGGAAGATCAGAATGCAGGCTTTCATTAAGTCACTTGGCTATGATGTCTGGGAGACTGTCAGAGTCGGTTACAATATTGCCATTGTACCCAATGATGCTGCAACGAAGAAGTTAGCAGACAACGACTCCAAGGCGCAGAATGCACTCTTTAGTGGCCTTGTGGACAGCGAGCTGGTCAAAGTAATTGCATGCAAAACAGCCAAGGAAATATGGGACAAGTTGAAAAGCATTCATGAAGGAGATGAGAAGATCAAAGAAGCAAAATTGCAAACCCATCGCTCTCAATTTGAATCTCTTCGCATGGAGGAAAGCGAGAATGTTGACTCATATTTGCAACGAGTGAATGAAGTCACGAATGACATTCGTGGACTAGGGGAGGAGATTAAAGAACCAGTCATCGTCAAAAAGGTTCTAAGATCTCTTCTTCCCCGGTTTGATTCAAAAGTCTCAGCCATAGAAGAAGCCAAGGATCTGAATGAATTTTCCATGGATGAGTTGCATGGTTCACTCACTGCCTATGAGATGCGCATAGGTAAGACGTCTTCATCTGATAGAGAAGCGGCCTTCAAAGTTCAGAAAAAGGGAAAAGAGACTGCTGGTCATGATTCTGATATTGATGATGATGAGCTTGAGGCTCAATTTGTTAGAAAGCTGAAGAAAGGAAGCAATGGAAAGTACAAAGGGAAGCTACCCTTTAAATGCTTCAATTGTGGCGGTGTTGGTCACTTTGCTGCGAAGTGTCCGCTGAAAGAAAATAATGATGATGACTCTTATGTCAATAAGAGTAAGTGGAAGAAAAATTTCAGAAAGAGGGCCAAAGCAAAAAGCTTCATCAGTCAATATAATGACAGCACGTCTGAAACTTCAGACGATGATGAATCAGCCGAGGCAACTGAAGCTCTCTTCATGGTTACCGTTGAAGAAGAAGAGGAGCAAGAGCCGGAAGAGGAAGAGGAGGCTGAGGTCAATCTCGAAGAAGAACTCATTGCCGCACTTGAGGAGCTTAGCATGGAACGAAAAACAAGTAAGAAAAATCTGAAACTTCTTCATGAATCTGAAAGTTCATTTATTGCTTTGAAAACTCAAGTTGAAGAATATAAAAGAATGGTGGAAGTCCTTCAAAATCAAATAAGTATCAAAAAGGAAGAGGCTATGAAACTTGAAACTGAAATCGCTAGAGCAAAGGCTGAAAACTTGGAAAATAGCCGAAAACTCAAAGCACTCCAAGCGATTGAAGGGACAATGAAACTCAATGAAATTCTGAAAGTTCAAAAGCCTTTCCACAATAAACTTGGTATTGGATTTGAAACCGGAGAGTCCTCTAAAGCTGCATCTTCTTTGTTTATGAAACAAAGTGCCATACCTCTCAAGGCTACAAAGCATCAAATTCAGTCTAGTATTGAGATGGTCAATAAGAAAAGGTTTGTGGAGTTTAACCAGCCACCTAGGAAAGGAAGAATGTTCAGATTCTATGGTTATTGCTATCATTGTAATAGATATGGACATAAAAGAGCTGATTGCAAATTCTATGTTAGAAACAGCCCATTTGTGTCTAGGAATCCTTTTTCAATCCTAAACAGCCACAAAATTGAGTGCTATATGTGTCATAATTATGGACACTTGGCTAGGGATTGTAGGTTGCCTATTGCTAACCAATTTCAGGTTGAAAAGAAACCCAAGTTAGTTAAGGCATGGAGGGCAAAGAAAAGGGAAGGTAATTCCAAAGAATCTCTCATTGTGCAAACGGCATTCAATGCACAAAAGAAGACAGCACCATGGGTCCTTGATAGTGGCTGTTCAAGCCATATGACAGGTGATAAGGAAAAATTCGTCAAATTACAGCACTATGAAGGCGGATCAGTGAAGTTTGGTAACAATGATGGTGCCAAAATCTGCGGAAAAGGTGTTGTTCAGCTAAAGGCAAACAAGATCAGATCAGACGAGGTCTTATATGTGTCTGGACTAAGACACAACTTGCTTAGTGTGAGCCAGATCTGTGACAAAGGCCACGAAGTTGTCTTCACTAAGAATGGTTTTGCTATCAAGAAGAGTAGCAACGGCAAAACAGTGGCTACTGGATCTAGGACTGCTGGAAATCTCTATACATTGTCAGATGGAGCTGAAAAGACTTGCTTGATGAGTCGGACAGAGGAAAGTTGGTTGTGGCACAAACGCCTTGGGCATCTAAACTTTGATAACATGTCAAAGATTTGCAAATCAAAGGCTGTCAGAGGGATGTCTACAGTTGAAAAGCCTTCCAACCCCATTTGCGATTCGTGTCAATAGGGAAAGCAAACGAGGGTAATGTTCAAGTCAAAGGAGCATCATTCAAAGAAACCTCTTGAGCTAGTGCACACCGATCTCTGTGGACCGATGCGAACTCAAAGCACCAATGGAGATAAGTATTTTATGTTATGCATTGATGATTATACTCATATGACATGGGTATTGTTTCTTAAGCATAAACATCAAGCACTTGATCGTTTTAAAGTGTTTAAAGCACAGGTTGAAAATATGCTTGGAAAACGTATCAAGATTTTAAGGTCTGATCGAGGCGGTGAATTCACATCTGAAGAGTTCACTAACTATTGTGAGCACCATGGCATTCAAAGACAGTATTCAGCCCCTAGAACTCCACAGCAAAATGGAGTTGTGGAACGGGAAAATCGCACCGTTCAAGAGATGGCTCGTACAATGCTAACTGAGAGCAAGCTAGCTGACAAATACTGGAAGGAGGCAATCCATACGGCTGTATACATTCAGAATCGATGCTTGATCAGGCCACATGAAGTCAAAACTCCTTATGAGCTATGGTTTGGGCGAAAAGCAACAGTCAAGCACTTCAGAGTCTTCGGTAGCAAGTGTTACATCAAGCGTCTTGAACAAAATCCGGGCAAATTTGATGAAAGAGCTGATGTAGGTATATTTCTGGGTTATTCCTCATCTAGTAAGGCTTACAGATGTCTTAACAAAAGGACCAGAAAAATTATAGAAAGTGCCGATGTTAGAATTGATGAAAACCATGAATCAAAGAATGGAACTCATTATGACAGTCCAGTTTATGAGGACTCGAGTGAGATTGATGATGAAGTGGCTAAACCTAATGATTCTGAGAAATCAAAGGATGACTCAGAGGATGCTACATCTAGAAAGAAAAGCACTTGGGTAGAGCAACACCCTAAGGATCAAATCATTGGAGATCCTGAGGCCGGTGTTAAAACAAGACAAAGTGTAGTTAGCAATTACTCACTTGTGTCCACCATTGAACCCAAGACTGTGGCTGAAGCCAGTCTCGATGAAAGTTGGTTGAAAGCTATGCATGAGGAGTTGGAGCAAATTGAGAAGAACTCCACATGGGAACTAGTCTCTAGACCTACCGATAAGAATGTTATTGGTACTAAATGGGTCTTTCGGAATAAGCTGAATGAAGATGGTCAGGTCATACGAAACAAAGCAAGGTTGGTTTGTAAAGGCTATGCTCAAGTTGAAGGCATAGATTTTGAAGAGACCTTTGCACCGGTGGCTCGTCTGGAAGCCATTCGTATGTTTTTTGCATTGGCTGCATACAAAACCTTCAAGGTATTTCAGATGGATGTAAAGTCAGCCTTCTTGAATGGATTACTTGAAGAAGAGGTCTACATTGAGCAACCTGATGGTTTTCCTATTAGTAAAAATTCAGACCTAGTGTGCAAGTTGAAAAAGGCTCTTTATGTGCTGAAACAAGCCCCAAGGGCGTGGGTTGCAAGGCTGGACCTATATCTCCGCAAGATCGGTTTTGGAAAAGGACTGGTTGATAGCAATCTTTATGTCAAAACAGAGTTGAGCAAACAGCTGGTTGTCATTGTTTATGTCGATGACATAATCTTTGGTGGCAACGATGAAGAAATGTGCAGGAATTTTGCTGAAGAGATGAAGAAAGAATTTGAGATGTCAATGCTTGGAGAACTAAAGTTCTTCCTTGATTTACAAGTTCAGCAGCTGAAACATGGTATCTTCATATCACAGATGAAATACATCAAGGAAATGCTGAAGCGTTTTAACATGGAAGACAGAAAGCCAGTGAGCACACCAATGACAACGAACACAAAGCTAAGCAAAGATGATAAGGGTTCGTCCGTTGATCACACCACTTATCGTTCTATGATAGGAAGCTTGCTTTATTTGACTGCTACAAGACCGGATCTTCTGCAAGCAGTATGTATGGTGGCTCGATTTCAAGCATCACCAACTGAGACGCACCTCATAGCAGTAAAAAGGATATTTCGATATCTGAAAGGTACCATGGAGCTTGGCATTTGGTATCCTAAAAGCAAATCCTTCACTCTTGTTGCATACTCTGACGCCGATTGGGCTGGTTGTATAGATGATCGCAAGAGTACAAGCGGTGGTGCATTCTATCTCGGTGAAAGGTTGGTGGCAAGGCATAGTAAGAAATAAGATTCAGTATCCCTTTCTATAGCGGAAGCAAAATATATTGCAGCGGCAACTTGTTGTACGCAAGTGTTATGGATGCGGCAAATGCTTTCTGATCTAGGAGTTCCGACAACGGATCCTACGCCGATCCTCTGTGACAACACAAGTGCAATTCACATCTCCAAGAATCCTGTTCAGCATTCTAGAACGAAGCATGTAGCAATTCGCTATCACTTTCTCAAGGAAAAGGTTGCAGATGGTGAGGTAAAGTTGGAATATGTCCCAACTACTGAGCAAGTTGCTGATATCTTCACAAAACCTCTGCCAAAAGAAGTCTTCGAGTATCTCCGAAAAAAATTAGGAGTTACTCACTCTCCTAATCCTTAGGAGTTGTGCTTGAAAGGGGGAGCAAAGTATTCCATGAATATCCTATTCGCTCCTTCGTTGGTCCCTTTGGACTTGTTGTCAAAGGGGGAGAAAGACAAGCTAGGAGAAAGCTATGTTAGAAGAAGTTATGCCATGATAACTTTGGGGAGATTGGTATCAAGAGTGTTAGAGATCTTGATTTTTTTTAAAAAGACAGGGGGAGACTATGGTTCTGAAGAAGCTTCATGAAGATCAACTAGTGTTCTAAGTGTTGAAGTTCCAAATGTGTTGCCAACAATTCCAAAGGGGGAGATTGTTGGAATTTGAGATGACTTGAGAAGTCTTTTGAAGAATTGAAGAAATTAATATCTCAAGTATTGTTTTGAGTTGGAATTATTGTCAACACAATGTCACAAACATGATGTTAATAGATTGGTGTTGATAGAGCTTAAAAGAGAAATCAGAGTTGAAACAGTTCAGGAATTCAGAATTCCTGAAGCAGAGTGTGCGGTCGACCGGGCACTCCATGCGGTTGACCGAGCAAAGAGAAACCTGCAGAAAAAGTTTCAGGAAGCTCCCAGTTATTTTCGTGACACAGTGTGTCGTCGGTCGACCGGGACCCCAGGATGTCGACCGAGCACGATAGTTGTCTATTTCCAGACTGTGTATGATGTCGACCGAGCACGCCAGGATGTCGACCGAGCACGGGAAGACAGAATTGCGCAGAAAACAGAAGTCTTGCACGAAAATTCAGCATTCTCATCTATTTCGTTTGGGACTCTTTCTAAACGAATTGTAGCCTATTTTGAACACTCTTAAGGGTTATCATAACCTATATAAAGGCATGTTTGGCTCGTTTTTAAGAAGAAAAAACAAGAGAGAAAGAAAAGAGAAGAAAAGAGAGAGAGTTTTGGAGAGAAGAGAGTGTTGTTGCTGTGTGCAGTCTTGTTACAAGTTTCTACAGCAAGTGTGGACAAGGATGTGCTCTTGAAGATGGTGTTTCGTCCATAAGATAAGTGTCTCTCTGTTTATGCTTTAATTTCAATTTGTAAGGGATTGAGAGAGAGAGATTGTAGAGGGGAAGGGTTGTAGAAAAAGGTTTCTACTCTTGTTCTGTAGAACATCAAGTTGGTGCTTGGTGTCTGGGGTTTGGTGATCCTATCTGTTGGTGCAGATAAATTGTAAAGGGAGTCGGTGCTTCCTAGATAGTTGGTGCTATCTGAAACTAAGGGTTGGTGCTCTTTGTCGTTGGTGCGACTAAATAGATTCAGATCTGTCCCGGATTGGTGTTCGGACAGTCTTCGAACCGTGGACGTAGCCTTTGTTGGAATTTGAGATGACTTGAGAAGTCTTTTGATGAATTGAAGAAGTTAGCATCTCAAGTATTGTTTTGAGTTGGAATTCTTGTCAACACATTGACACAAACATGATGTTAATAAGCTGGTATTGATAGAGCTGAAGAGAAGAATCAGAATTGAAACTGTCAGGAATTCAGATTTCCTGAAACAGAGTGGCCGGTCGACCGGGCTCTTCATGCGGTCGACCGAGCAAGAAGAAACCTGCAGAAAACAGATTCAGGTAGCTCCCAGTTATTTTCGTGACACAGTGTGTCTTCGGTCGACCGGGACCCCAGGATGTCGACCGAGCTCAAAAGTTGTCTGTTTCCAGTCAGTGTCTTCGGTCGACCGAGCAAGCAAGGATGTCGACCGAGCACGGGAACCAGAGTTGCGCAGAATTAGAAGTTGTGCACGAAAATTCAGCATTCTTTGTTATTTCATTTGGGACTCTTTCTAAAAGAATTGTAGCCTGTTTTAAATACAATTAAGGGTTATCAAAACTTATAAAAAGGCATGTATGGGTCGTTCTAAAAAGACACCAGAGAGAGAAGAAGAGAAGAGAAAAGAGAGAGAGTTTTGGAGAGAAGAAGAGTGCTGGTGCTGTGTGCTGTTGTGCTGCATCTTTCTACAGCAAGTGTGGACGAGGATGTGCTCTTGAAGATGGTATTTCGTCCATAAGATAAGTGTCTCTCTGTTTATGCTTTAATTTCAATTTGTAAGGGATTGAGAGAGAGAGAATTGTAGAGGGGAAGGGCTGTAGACAGAGTTAATCTTCTATTCTGTTTTTACATCAAGTTGGTGCTTGATGTCTGGGGTTTGGTGATCCTATCTGTTGGTGCAGATAAATTGTAAAGGGAGTCGGTGCTTCCTAGATAGTTGGTGCTATCTGAAACTAAGGGTTGGTGCTCTTTGTCGTTGGTGCGACTTAAATAAGATTCAGATCTGTCCCGGATTGGTGTTCGGACAGTCTTTGAACCGTGGACGTAGCCTTTCGGTGAACCACGTTAAATCTGGTGTCATTGTGTGGTTTGACTTGTTTTGTTGTTGAATTGGACCTGTTTTTAGAAATCACTGATTCACCCCCCCCTCTCAGTGATCGCGATATCCAACAATTGGTATCAGAGCGAGGCTCCCTTGATCAGTTTAATACGCTAAGGGTGATCTCTTGTCAAATCACATGGCAGTCCATACAGGGAATATGAAAGCACCTCTGTTTGATGGTTCTAATTACTCCTTTTGGAAGATTAGGATGCAAGCCTTCATCAAATCTCTTGGCTATGATGTTTGGGAGGCTGTCAGAGTCGGATACAATGCTGCCAACGTGCCCAATGATACTGCATCGAAGAAGTTGGCAGACAACGACTCCAAGGCGCAGAATGCACTCTTTAGTGGCCTTGTGGACAGCGAGCTTGTCAAAGTAATTGCATGCAAAACAGCCAAGGAAATTTGGGACAAGTTGCAAAGCATACATGAAGGTGATGAGAAGATTAAAGAAGCCAAATTGCAAACCCATCGCTCTCAATTTGAATCTCTTCGCATGGAGGAAAGCGAGAATGTTGACTCATATTTGCAACGAGTGAATGAAGTCACGAATGACATTCGTGGACTAGGGGAGGAGATTAAAGAGCCGGTCATCGTCAAAAAGGTTCTAAGATCTCTTCTTCCCCGGTTTGATTCAAAAGTCTCAGCCATCGAAGAAGCCAAAGATCTGAACGCATTTTCCATGGATGAATTACATGGTTCTCTAACTGCCTATGAGATGCGCATAGGAAAGACGTCTTCATCTGATAAAGAAGCGGCCTTCAAAGTTCAGAAAAAGGCAAAAGAGACTGCTGGTCATGATGTTGATTCTGATGATGATGAGCTTGATGCTCAATTTGTTAGAAAGTTGAAGAAAGGAAGCAATGGCAAGTACAAAGGGAAGCTACCCTTTAAATGCTTCAATTGTGGAGGTATTGGTCACTTTGCTGCGAAGTGTCCGCTAAAAGAAGACAATGATAATGACTCTTATGCTGAAAAGAGTAAAGGAAAGAGAAATTTCAGAAAAAGGGGCAAAGCTAAAAACTTTCTATGTCAACAAGATGACAGCACGTCTGAAACTTCAGACGATGATGAATCAACCGAAGCTCTCTTCATGGTCACTATTGAAGAAGAAGAAGAGCTAGATCCGGAAGAGGAAGAGGAGGCTGAAGTCAATCTTGAGGAGGAACTCATAGCCGCACTTGAGGAGCTTAGCATGGAACGCAAATCAAGTAAGAAAAATCTGAAACTTCTCCATGAATCTGAAAGTTCCATTATTGCTTTGAAAACTCAAGTAGAAGAATATAAAAGAATGGTAGAAGTCCTTGAAAACCAAATAAGTATCAAAAAGGAAGAGGCTATGAAACTTGAAACTGAGATCGCTAGAGCAAAGGCTGAAAATTTGGAAAATAGCAAAAAACTCAAAGCGCTCCAAGCGATTGAAGGGACTATGAAACTCAATGAACTACTGAAAGTTCAAAGACCTGCCCACTTCAGATTTGGTCTAGGATTTGAGAAAGGTGAATCCTCTAAGATTGCACCTCCTGAAAAGAAAAAGTTTGTGAAGCAAGTCACTGCACCTTCTAACTCTATGAAGCCCACTCAACCTAAAAAGGAGTCCATTCCTGTTAGAAAGGTAATGAAGACTAACCAGCCACAAAGAAGATACAAATTCTATGGTTATTGCTTTCATTGTAATATGTTTGGACATAAAAGAGCTGATTGTAGATTCTATGTAAGAAACAGCCCACTTGTTACTAGGAACCCTTTTTCAATCCTAAGTAGCCACAAAATTGAGTGCCATAAGTGCTATAATTATGGACACTTGGCTAGGGATTGTAGGTTACCTATAGCTAACCAATTTCAGGTTGAAAAGAAACCCAAGTTAGTCAAGGCTTGGAGAGCAAAGCAAAGTGCAGAAAGTCCCAAAGAATCTCTCATTGTGCAAATGGCATTCAATGCACAAAAGAAGGCAGCACCATGGGTCCTTGATAGTGGTTGTTCAAGCCATATGACTGGTGATAAAGAGAAATTCATCAAATTACAGCACTATGAAGGCGGTTCAGTGAAGTTTGGCAACAATGATGGTGCCAAAATCTGCGGAAAAGGTGTTATTCAGCTTATGGCAAACAAGATCAGATCGGAAGAAGTCTTATATGTGTCTGGATTGAGACACAACCTGCTTAGTGTGAGCCAGATCTGTGACAAGGGTCACGAAGTTATCTTCACAAAGAATGGGTTTGCCATCAAGAAGAGTAGCAACGGCAAAACAGTGGCAACTGGATCAAGAACTGCTGGAAATCTCTATACATTGTCAGATGGAGCTGAAAAGACCTGCTTGATGAGTCGGACAGAGGAAAGTTGGTTGTGGCACAAACGCCTTGGGCATCTAAGCTTTGATAACATGTCAAAGATTTGCAATTCAAAGGCTGTAAGAGGCATGTCTACAGTTGAAAAGCCTTCCAATCCCATTTGCGACTCTTGCCAAAAGGGAAAGCAAACGAGGGTTATGTTCAAGACAAAGGAGCATCATTCCAAGAAACCTCTTGAGCTAGTGCACACTGATCTCTGTGGACCGATGCGAACTCAAAGCACCAATGGAGATAAGTATTTCATGTTATGCATTGATGATTATACTCGTATGACATGGGTATTGTTTCTTAAGCATAAGCATCAAGCACTTGATCGTTTTAAAGTGTTTAAAGCACAGGTTGAAAATCAATTGGAAAAACGTATCAAGATTTTAAGGTCTGATCGTGGAGGCGAGTTCACATCTGAAGAGTTCACTAAATATTGTGAACATCATGGCATTCAAAGACAGTACTCAGCCCCTAGAACTCCACAGCAAAATGGAGTTGTGGAACGAAAGAATCGCACCGTACAAGAGATGGCTCGTACGATGCTAAGTGAAAGCAAGATGGCTGACAAGTATTGGAAAGAGGCAATTCATACGGCTGTATACATTCAAAATCGATGCTTGATCAGGCCACATGAAGACAAAACTCCCTATGAGCTATGGTTTGGAAGAAAAGCAACAGTCAAGCACTTCAAAGTCTTCGGCAGCAAGTGTTACATCAAGCGGCTCGAACAAAATCCGGGCAAATTTGAAGAAAGAGCTGACGAAGGTATATTTCTGGGTTACTCCTCTACTAGCAAGGCATATAGGTGTCTTAACAAAAGAACCAGAAAAATCATAGAAAGTGCTGATGTGAGAATAGATGAGAATATTGAACCAAAGAATGCAACTCATAATGACAGTCCAGTTTATGAGGACTCGAGTGAGATTGATGATGAGATGGCTGAATCTAATGATTCTGAGAAATCAAAGGATGACTCAGAAGATACTACACCTAAGAAGCACAGCACTTGGGTAGAGCAACACCCTAAGGATCAAATCATTGGAGATCCTAAGGCAGGCGTTCAAACTAGACAAAGTGTAGTTAGCAATTACTCACTTGTGTCCACCATTGAACCCAAGACTGTGGCTGAAGCCAGTCTCGATGATAGTTGGTTGAAAGCTATGCATGAGGAGTTGGAGCAAATTGAGAAGAACTCCACATGGGAACTTGTTCCTAGACCTACTGATAAGAATGTTATTGGTACTAAATGGGTCTTTCGGAATAAGCTGAATGAAGATGGTCAAGTCATTAGAAACAAAGCAAGGTTGGTTTGTAAAGGCTATGCTCAAGTTGAAGGCATAGATTTTGAAGAGACCTTTGCACCGGTGGCTCGTCTGGAAGCTATTCGTATGTTTCTTGCATTGGCAGCATACAAAACCTTCAAGGTATTTCAGATGGACGTAAAGTCAGCTTTCTTGAATGGTTTACTTGAAGAGGAGGTCTACATTGAGCAACCTGATGGTTTTCTCATTAGCAAAAATTCAGATCTAGTATGCAAGTTGAAAAAGGCTCTTTATGGACTGAAACAAGCGCCAAGGGCATGGTATGCAAGGCTAGACCTATATCTCCGCAAGATCGGTTTTGGAAAAGGACTTGTTGATAGCAATCTATATGTCAAAACTGAGTTAAGCAAACAGCTGGTTGTCATTGTTTATGTTGATGACATAATCTTTGGTGGCAATGATGAGGAGATGTGCAGGAATTTTGCAGAAGAGATGAAGAAAGAATTTGAGATGTCGATGCTTGGAGAACTAAAGTTCTTTCTTGGTTTACAAGTTCAGCAGCTGAAACATGGCATCTTCATATCACAAATGAAGTACATTAAGGAAATGCTGAAACGGTTCAATATGGAAGACAGCAAGCCAGTGAGCACACCAATGTCAACGAACACGAAGCTTAGCAAAGATGATAAGGCCTCGTCCGTTGATCATACCACCTATCGCTCGATGATAGGAAGCTTGCTCTACTTGACTGCAACAAGACCAGATCTTCTACAAGCAGTATGTATGGTTGCACGTTTTCAAGCAGCACCAACTGAAACGCACCTTACAGCAGTGAAAAGAATCTTTCGATATCTGAAAGGTACTATGGAGCTTGGTATCTGGTATCCCAAAGGAAAATCCTTCACTCTAGTTGCATATTCTGATGCCGATTGGGCTGGATGCGTAGATGATCGCAAGAGTACTAGCGGCGGCGCATTTTATCTTGGAGAAAGATTAGTTACTTGGCATAGTAAGAAGCAAGACTCAGTATCCCTTTCGACAGCGGAAGCGGAATATATTGCAGCGGCAACTTGTTGTACGCAAGTGTTATGGATGCGGCAAATGCTCTCTGATCTAGGAGTTCCTACAACGGATCCTACGCCGATCCTATGTGACAACACGAGTGCAATTCACATCTCCAAGAATCCTGTTCAACATTCTAGGACGAAGCATGTAGCAATTCGTTATCATTTTCTTAAAGATAAAGTTGCTGATGGAGAGGTCAAGTTGGAATATGTTCCAACAACTGAGCAAGTGGCTGATATTTTCACGAAACCTCTGCCAAAGGAAGTCTTCGAGTATCTCCGGAAAAAGTTAGGAGTTACTCACTCTCCTAAACCGTAGGAGTTGTGCTTGAAAGGGGGAGCAATGCATTCATTGAATATCCTATTCGCTCCTCGGTTTGGTCCCTTTGGACTTGTTGTCAAAGGGGGAGAGATGTTATGCTATGATAGCAAGGAGAGATGTTATGCTATGAAAGCTAGGGGGAGATTGTTGAGTTGAAAGTGTTGAAGTTCCAATAGTGTTGCCAACAATTCCAAAGGGGGAGATTGTTGGAATTTGAGATGACTTGAGAAGTCTTTTGATGAATTGAAGAAGTTAGCATCTCAAGTATTGTTTTGAGTTGGAATTCTTGTCAACACATTGACACAAACATGATGTTAATAAGCTGGTATTGATAGAGCTGAAGAGAAGAATCAGAATTGAAACTGTCAGGAATTCAGATTTCCTGAAACAGAGTGGCCGGTCGACCGGGCTCTTCATGCGGTCGACCGAGCAAGAAGAAACCTGCAGAAAACAGATTCAGGTAGCTCCCAGTTATTTTCGTGACACAGTGTGTCTTCGGTCGACCGGGACCCCAGGATGTCGACCGAGCTCAAAAGTTGTCTGTTTCCAGTCAGTGTCTTCGGTCGACCGAGCAAGCAAGGATGTCGACCGAGCACGGGAACCAGAGTTGCGCAGAATTAGAAGTTGTGCACGAAAATTCAGCATTCTTTGTTATTTCGTTTGGGACTCTTTCTAAAAGAATTGTAGCCTGTTTTAAATACAATTAAGGGTTATCAAAACCTATAAAAAGGCATGTATGGGTCGTTCAAAAAGACACCAGAGAGAGAAAGAAGAGAAGAGAAAAGAGAGAGAGTTTTGGAGAGAAGAAGAGTGCTGGTGCTGTGTGCTGTTGTGCTGCATCTTTCTACAGCAAGTGTGGACGAGGATGTGCTCTTGAAGATGGTATTTCGTCCATAAGATAAGTGTCTCTCTGTTTATGCTTTAATTTCAATTTGTAAGGGATTGAGAGAGAGAGAATTGTAGAGGGGAAGGGCTGTAGACAGAGTTAATCTTCTATTCTGTTTTTACATCAAGTTGGTGCTTGATGTCTGGGGTTTGGTGATTCTATCTGTTGGTGCAGATAAATTGTAAAGGGAGTCGGTGCTTCCTAGATAGTTGGTGCTATCTGAAACTAAGGGTTGGTGCTCTTTGTCGTTGGTGCGACTAAATAAGATTCAGATCTGTCCCGGATTGGTGTTCGGACAGTCTTTGAACCGTGGACGTAGCCTTTCGGTGAACCACGTTAAATCTGGTGTCATTGTGTGGTTTGACTTGTTTTGTTGTTGAATTGGACCTGTTTTTAGAAATCACTGATTCACCCCCCCCCCTCTCAGTGATCGCGATATCCAATAGCCTTTCGGTGAACCACGTTAAATCTGGTGTCCTTGTGTGATTTGATTTGCTTTTGTTGTTAAATTGGACCTGTTTTCAAAGAATCACTGATTCACCCCCCCCCCCTCTCAGTGATCGCGATATCTAACAGAGGTGGCATGAAATCACTGAGAGTGAATTTTCTTACCCCCTTTGAAGTCTATGGAAGGGATGTTTTTGTTGCATCTAGTGAAGTGGTAGAGGAAGCCTTTTCCTTTTCTTTGACTTGTTGTTTTGGCTGGGTCTTCTCTTGCCGTTTGAGCTTGAGGAGATATTTCCTAGCCTGCCTTCGCTGTTGAGCTATAGGCTTTGTTTTCATGACCTCCCGATTTTCATCTTCCAGGAGATCGGGATGTACCCATATGGGTTGTCCGTCTGGTGTCGGGTAAGGAACCAGTTCCTCGGACGCTTGGATTGAGTTTATCACCTTGAAGGAAGTAGTGATCTTCTTCTTCAGTGATTTTGATGTTTGTCCACATGTCACCATGTTGACGGAGGCAGACCCATAGTTTTTGTCAAAGGTGATGACTCCGTTTTTCCACATCTCGTTTATTTTCTCTCTCACAACGAATCATTGATTGAGAGGATGCGAGATCATCTGATGGTATGGACAACACCGAGGATCGTTGGTTTTGCCAACATCACACGGTCTTTTTGGTTCAGGCAAGGTGAGCTTGCCGTTTGCCACAAGGGCCCCGAAGATTTTATCAACATCTTCATCAAATGGGTATTTCTTCTCTACTCATTCTTTAAAGGCATCTGAGAGTTTAGGTCTCTTACCAGCAGCTTTGTTTTTAGCTTTCTTTGGTGGCTGAGGAGCTGACTTGGTCTGCACATTGAGGACCTCTTTCTTCTTTGGTTTAGAGGTTACAATGGCGGTTGGCTCTTTTCTTGATGATTTCTGACTGTTGAGGTCTTTAATCACCGTTTCAGCTTCCATGGAAGCTTCTAGGAGTCCTCCTAGGTTTTTTGATTTGTTACCGATGATCATGGAGTGGATTCTAGCTCTCATGTTGTTTCGGCAGATGTCGACTAGCGACGCTTGTGGCAATACATCAGAGCATTTGTATGCCATTGCTTTCCACTTGTGAATGAAGTCATATGTTGACTCATTCTCCCCCTATTTTAGGCTGCACAGCTGAGCCATAGTAGCGGGATGATCCTCACCTTTGAAGTGAATCAGGAAGCGTGTCTCTAGCATGGCCCAGTTTTGGATGGAGTCCTCCGGCAGAGTGGAGTACCAATCGAAGGCCGTACCTTTTAGGGTACTTGGAAAGAGGCGGATCTTGAGTGCATCTTGATCCGCGATAGCTCCCGTCAAGATCTTGAAGTGGATGACGTGCTGTCTGGCTGATCCTTTCCCCGTATATGTTTGGAGAGTAGGATGTTTGAATTTTGTGGGGAACGGGACCAAGTCCATCCATAAGGGATATGGTGGCTTGATCCCATGCTCTTTGAGTATATCCTCTTCTTTTGCTTTGGCGAGGATACCGTCTACGTCCTTTTTTGTAAGAGTGCGTGACTCATTTTCTTCTCTATTTACCTCATCGTCTTGATGATTCGGAGGAGGTTCATTGTTCGCCTGATTTTGGAAGGCGAGGAGAAGGTTTTCCATCAGAGTTTCAATCCTCTGATGGCCGTGTTCCAACTGCTGGATGCGTGTGATCGCATCATCTTGAGGTTGATATCGGGGTGGTGGCTCAGAATTTGTAGCCAGGATGTTCATCCCTCGAGATTCGAACGAAGAAACTGTCCTGGTGACTGAGCTGGGGCTCATTCTTTTTGAAGAAGAGCTTGAGGAAGGATCACTCTGCCATCCTTTGCTTGAAGGAGCAGGGGATTCTTCTGAATGTCTTCTTGTCCTGGAGACGCTGCGGGTCATCGGATGTCGAACATGGATTTTTGTTGCTGACTTTTGGTGCCTTCTGGTTTTTCCAACCATATAGACGGCAACAACTTGGTTGGGTCTTTCTTTTTCAACCCATTTGGGAGAGACTTGAAGTGTAGGAGGCTGGGTCCTTTGCTTCTCTAGTCTATTTTGCCGATACGACGCGCGGCGGCCTATACGACGAGCAATTTGAGCTTCAGTCAGCTCTGGCTGGGCTTTGACGATGAAGGATGTGCTCCCTCGGGCGCAGCAACCGAGCCTCTCTTCTTTGTAGCTGGGCAAGGACAGGATGCGAACCCGGTCCTTCGCCTGTTGCAGCAAAGCTTTGAATTTTTCAAGTTCAGCTCCTGTACAGATGAAGGGTCGAACTGCGGGTTTATAGGCCTTAGCAGGTGCTTGCAGAGGCCTTGTGATGCATGACTTGATTTTGGGCTTGTAGGAACAAGCCGGTTCATGCTGGGTTGACTTGGGAGTCAGGTTGGAGATGGGTCTCTCCTCTTTCATGTAAGCAAGAGGGTAGAACTGGTTCTCCTTGAGTGGGGCCAGGAATGCTGGCTTGGTGGATGTTTGGGACCTTCTTTGTTTTGGTGAAGATCTTGGGGACCAAGCCTTGGGATAGACCTGGTCGTTTGCTGGTCGAGGCTTCGTGGGGCTGCCACGGGCTTCGGGCCTTCTGGTGCTCGCCTTTGGTGTCACGGTAGTGACATGTTGAGAGGCGAGTTTCTGCTTCTTGGAAGGAGCAGTTTGTTCCTTAGGAAGTGGGAATGGTCCCAGCGTCCCAAAGACGATAGTCCGGGGAGTCGAGGTCGACCCGGAGTTCAGAGAGTTGCCGAGGGAGTTAACGCTTCGGCAGCTGATGGGGCGCTTGTAGGTGCGCGTGGTTTGCTTCTGTTGAAGCATGAGTTGGTGCTTGTCTTCGTCGAAGGTAATGGTTAGTGAAGCTGCCATTATTAGTTTTTCGAAAAGTTTCTGAAACAAGACCACATCTATTAGTAATCACAAGAATATAATGATCATAAATGGGAAGTTCTATGGTTTTGTCTTTTCAAATTGCTCGAGGAAGATGACCCAAGCAATATGAAGAAGGCAGAAAGCCATAGAGGGTACAATTGTTCTGATCGCAGGTATGGAAGCCTAGAATGAGCGTCCCAGTGACTGCTATAAGCAATTGTGAACTTAAATCCGACTTATCGAGAAGCAGAGCTTGCTCGAGGTAAGAAGAATATAAAGTTGGAGTTACAAATGTGCCGGTCGCAAATACAGTAGACCCTGAAAGGGCGTACTAGTACCGCTAGACACAAATGTTTGGAGACCGCATCCATGAGATGAGATTCCCTGTTTTGAAAGGTCAAGATTGGATTCATTAAAGAGAGCAGATGGTATTCCGATCCAAATACGGTCTCAACGATTTCCGCGAGCGCCAGTATTCAGAAGGAAATGAACCATAATTTCTCGGATCTGAATCCAAAAATGACGAGTTTTTTTTTTTTTTTTGAAAGGCCAATATCGGGTTCATCAAAGAGAGCAAAAAGGCACTCCAATCTGAACATGGGCTCAACGATTTCCGCGAGCGCCGGTGCTCAGAAAGAAGAATACCAAGATTTCTCCAATCTAAACCCAAAATGACAGAAGTTTTTCTTTTTGAAGATTTTTTTTTCAGGATTTTTTAAAAAAAAATTCTTTTTATTTATTTATTTATTATTTATTTATTATTTTTTTAAGGTTTTTTTTTGAAAAATTTTTATATTTTATTTTAAAATTCTTATTTTTAAAAATCTTATTTTGAAAAAATTTTATTTAAAAGACGAGAGAGTACACATAGGCCTCCTAACCCGGTCTTATGAAATCTCGATTGATAGAATTGCCCCCAGGTAAGGGTAGGATTACTTAATGAGCCCGTTTGGAGGACCCTTGCCTAGAACAATCAAGTTGTCTCCACACTCTGGACAAGGCTTTTCTTGAATCAACCATGATCAAAGAACGCAGTTGGTTTAACCTTAGTGTTCTATGTCTTCTTTTATATATATATATATTTTAGATCTTTAATGAACTCATCGAAGAGAAACGATGGCCCAAAACCATAGTCGAACAGGCTCAACATTTCTGCAAGCACGATGAACGATAGGAAAAGATCAAGGTTTATCAATTTTGAATCCAAAATGAAAATTTTGATTTTTTGTTTTTTTTGTTTTTTTTTAATGAACTCATCGAAGAGAAACGATGGCCTAAAACCTTAGTCGAACATGCTCAACATTTCTGCAAGCACGATGAACGATAGGAAATGATCAAAGTTTCTCAATTTTGAATCCAAAATGAAAAATCTGATTTTTTATTGTGTTTTTTTTTTTTTTTTCTAATGAACTCATCGAAGAGAAACGATGGCCCAAAACCTTAGTCGAATAGGCTCAACATTTCTGCAAGCACGATGAATGATAGGAAAGGATCAAGGTTTCTCAATTTTGAATCCAAAAATCCGATTTTTTGTTTTTTTGTTTTTTTTTTTCTAATGAACTCATCGAAGAGAAACGATGGCCCAAAACCTTAGTCGAACAGGCTCAACATTTCTGCAAGCACGATGAACGATAGGAAATGATCAAGGTTTCTCAATTTTGAATCCAAAATGAAAAACCTGATTTTTTATTTTTTTTATTTTTGTTTTTTTTCTAATGAACTCATCGAAGAGAAACAATGGCCCAAAACCTTAGTCGAACAGGCTCAACATTTCTACAAGCACGATGAACGATAGGAAAGGATCAAGCTTTCTCAATTTTGAATCCAAAAATCTGATTTTTTGTTTTTTTGTTTTTTTTTTCTAATGAACTCATCAAAGAGAAACGATGGCCCAAAACCTTAGTCGAACAGGCTCAACATTTCTGCAAGCACGATGAACGATAGGAAAGGATCAAGGTTTCTCAATTTTGAATCCAAAATGAAAAATCTGATTTTTTGTTTTTTTGTTTTTTTTTTCCTAATGAACTCATTGAAGAGAAATGATGGCCCAAAACCTTAGTCGAACAGGCTCAACATTTCTGCAAGCACGATGAACGATAGGAAAGGATCAAGGTTTCTCAATTTTGAATCCAAAATGAAAAATCTGATTTTTGTTTTTTTTTTAATGAACTCATTGAAGAGAAACGATGGCCCAAAACCTTAGTCGAACAGGCTAAACATTTCTGCAAGCACGATGAACGATGGGAAAGGATCAAGGTTGTTGACACCAAAAATGTCACTTTGCCTCTTCAAGATCGAAAGAGCTACATGAAGTCGCAACCTACCATAAATAGGCAATGCTACTTCCAAAAAATCAAATCTTGTCAGAATCAAACAAAAACTGCAAGATCCTTCAATACAGCCAAAAGAGGAGTACACAAGAAGTTTCGGGCCATTTCAAAATCATTTGGCCTAACTTCGCTTCTCCGGCAGCCGAAAAGGAGCTCCCGGCGGCGAAAGCATCGGAGACACCAAATCTTCGATCAGAGCCGATGGATGGTCTCAAAATACTTCCAAAAGGCTCCACGTCAAGTTCCGAGTCAAACCGACAACGTTTGACCCTACATCAACCCTCGAACAGCTAAATCAAGCCTATCGGCGGCGAGAACCACCGAGGCCATTACTCATCAGATAGAGCACATGGACGGCTTCAAAATGCTTACAAGGGGCTGCACGTCAAATTTCAGGTCATTTCAACAACATTTGACCATAGTTTGACGCTCGGAAGCCAAATCAGGCCTCTCGGCGGCAAAGCTCTCTGGGACCATGGTTTTCAAGACAGAACCTATGGATCATCTTAAAATGACTCCAATGGGTTCCTTGTCAGATTTCAAGTTAATCGGACATTGGTTGACCGCACATCAAACCGCGACATCTTCATCGCGACAAAAGCGAGTCTACTGGTGATAGGACCCCAAACGGCTTCAAGACTCAAACAAAAGCCTATGGTTGGTCTTATTTATTGCTCAAGAGGCTTCACACCAAATTTCAGGTCATTCCGACATCGTTTGGCCCAATTTCAGCTTCTGACGGAAAATCGGCAGCTCTGCGAGACAAAGTCTTCGGCTTTCTCAGGAAATTAGAAACTTTGCAACCAAAATACAAGGATTCTTATCAGGTTTCCTACAGGGAAATCAAGCTAATAAATGGTCAAAAATTTTAAGGAAAAATACAGAAGAAAAAAAGAATCGATAAACAGCAAAAACGGACACAAAACGTGACAAAAAGGGGGAAAACCCCCCCAGGGTCGCCGGGAAAGCCCCGGAAACCCCGGTTTTCGCAGTTTTTTTCGCGATTCGAAGCCCCCAGCCTCTGGTATTTTCCAAAATTCATACTTTTGAGACACCAAATCCTTTGACATCCGTCCAAAACACGGGTCAATCATCAAGAGTATCGAAAATAATATTGATCGCCACCCGGTCAACCAAAAAAAGTGTGCTTTCTACCCGACCGATCGAGAAATCGACAGGACAGATGGCACCGACCTGCTGTTGGCAACAAACACCTGAAATTACATGGTCATCCGATGTCGATCTACATGAAGATCCATCGATGATCATCGCCAGAAGAATCCCAAAAGACACGGCACGGCCCGCGACTCTTCAGATGCTCGGCGACCATTTAATGCGATTAATTGACTAGCTTTATTACAGTCATTAATCCATTTCTTTGGACGGACCAATCAGAAGCAAGCATTCGGGAGTTACAAGTCAAGAGATTCATGGCATTTAACCCATGAAACTCCTCCCATCATGGCGATTAAAGGCGATTAAATGCCCTCAATCTCCTCCGGCCAATCAGAAGCCAAGAAAAAGGAGTTACAAAATAAAGAATTCAATTTTGTAACTCCTCCCTTTATGTAGCTTTATGACAATCAAGGCTCATAAACCCTCCTAAATGGCTACCTAAAAGCCTATAAATAGGAGAGCTCTCCAAGAAGAAACAACAGCAGACACACAGACAATAGACTGCAGAAAATCCGGAAACTCAGACAGAAAGAGGCATCAGAAATCTAAGAGAGAAAACTCTGCGGAAATCCTACACCGACCACCGCTACAAGGTGACAAAAGTCCTTTGGGGGGTACCCCCCCCCAAGGTCCTTGCCTTCTCCTTCTGCCTCAAAATGGCTTAGACGTGGCTTTTCAGCCCGTCTACTCGGCTTTTTATTGGACATAGGACCTCCTTTTGGTCTTTGTCCTCTAAAAACCTGAGGTTATAGCCAAGCCAAGCGAATCAATAGCATCCTCTGTTCTCATCTGCATGGATGATGGCGAAGCCCACATATGGCTTGCGACCGTCAATCTAAACGGGTCCCCCACAATCTCCTGAGAAGTTAGATCCTCCTTTTCTTGCTTTTCATTGTAGTTTGTATTTTTTCAAAAGAGACAAAAATCACAACTCTTGTCTTTCATTATTGATAAGGATTGAAAATCGACTATAAACGCCAAAATCGGCTATAAATGCCAAAAAAATCGCCTTTCACCGCAAACTAAGAAAATGTCTCTTTTCTTAAATATATGTGCAATGGAAAACTTGAAAGAAGTTGATTTTCTTTTTACTTGCGAAGGTTGATCTCCGGATCACCACTTGCAATTCCAAGTAAAATAGAAAATCTGGCACACCCACACAAAAAAAGAAATGTTGATGCATGCCCTTGCCCCCCGGTTACGAAAGGGTCGGACCCGACGGACTCCCACGTCCGCCGACCTCGGTAGAACCGAGCAGGAGCGCTGTTCCATCAAGCTGGCACACCCGGTGGGACCCGTTTATTTGAGAACACGATGCTAGAAATGAAATATTTGCATATCATATATTTTGCTCTATGCTTACATTTCTTTTCTCGATTCCTTGGCTAGTTTATAATTGGTGGCCTATGTTGGATTCCGCATCTAAAAAAAATGAGATGATATTTTTTGGAAATTTTTAATTCTTTGAATTTATTTCCACTCTTTCTCTTTTCAAAATAAAAAAAAATAAAAAAACAAAAAAAATCAGATTTTTCAGTTTGGATTCAAAATTGAGAAACCTTGATCCGTTCCTATCGTTCATCGCGCTTGCAGAAATGTTGAGCCTGTTCGACTAAGGTTTTGGGCCATCGTTTCTCTTCGATGAGTTCATTAAAGATGTAAAAAAAAATATATAAATAAAAAAATAAAAAAATTAGATTTCTCATTTTGGATTCAAAATTGTGAAACCTTGATCCGTTCCTATCGTTCATCGCGCTTGCAGAAATGTTGAGCCTGTTCGACTAAGGTTTTGGGCCATCGTTTCTCTTCGATGAGTTCATTAAAAAAATATAATAAAATAAAAATATAATTGAAAAAAAAAAGACATAGACCACTAAGGTTAAACCAACTGCGTTCTTTGATCATGATTGATTCAAGAAAAGCCTTGTCCAGAGTGTGGAGACAGCTTGACTGTTCTAGGCAAGGGTCCTCCAAATGGGTTCATTAAGTAATCCTACCCTTACCTGGGGGCAATTCTATCAATCAAGATTTCATAAGACCGGGTTAGGAGGCCTATGTGTACTCTCTCGTCTTTTAAATAAATTTTTTTCAAAAAAATAATTTTTTTAAAAAAAAAATAAAAATAAAAATTTTAAAATAAAAAATAAAAAAATAAAAAAATTTTCAAAAAAGAAATCTTTAAAAAAATAAATAAATAAAAATAAAAAAATAAATAAAAAAATAAATAAAAAAACATTTTTTTTAAAAAAAAAGAAGAAAAAAAAATCTTCCAAAAAAAATCTTAAAAAAAAAACTTCCGTCATTTTGGGTTTAGATTGGAGAAATCTTGGTCTTCTCCTTTCTGAGCACTGGCGCTCGCGGAAATCGCTGAGCCCGTGTTCAGATTGGAGTGCCTTTTGCTCTCTTTGATGAACCCGATATTGGCTTTTCAAAAAAAAAAAAACTCGTCATTTTTAGATTCAGATTCAAGAAATTATGGTTCATTTCTTTCTGAGCCCTGGCGCTCGCGGAAATCGCTGAGCCCGTGTTTAGATTGGAATACCATCTGCTCTCTTTGATGAATCCAATTTTGACCTTTCAAAACAGAGAATCTCATCTCATAGATGCGGTCTCAAAACATTTGTGTCTAGCGGTACTAGTACGCCCTTTCAGGGTCTACTATATTGCGACCGGCACATCTGTAACTCCAACTTTATATTCTTCTTACCTCGAGCAAGCTCTGCTTCTCGATAAGTCGAATTTAAGTTCACAATTGCTTCTAGCGGTCACTGGGATGCCCATTCTGGGCTTACCATACCTGCGATCAGAACGATTGTACCCTCTATGGCGTTTTGCCTTCTTCATGTTGCTTGGGTCATCTTCCTCTAGCAATTTGAAAAGACGAAACCATAGAAATTCCCATTTATGATCATTATATTCTTGTGATTACTAATGGATGTGGTCTTGTTTCATAAATTTTCGAAAACTAACAATGGCAGCTTCACTAACCATTACTTTCGATGAAAACAAGCACCAACTCATGCTTCAACAGAAGCAAACCACGCGCACTTACAAGCGCCCCATCAGCTGCCGAGGCATCAACTCCCTCAGCAATTCTCTGAACTCCGGGTCGACCTCGACTCCCCGGACTATCGTCTTTGGGACGCTGGGACCATTCCCACTTCCTGAGGAACAAACTGCTCCTTCCAAGAAGCAGAAACTCGCCTCTCAACGTGTCACTACCGTGACACCAAAGGCGAGCACCAGAAGGCCTGAAGCCCGTGGCAGCCCCACGAAGCCTCGACCTGCAAACGACCAGGTCTATCCCAAGACTTGGTCCCCAAGACCTTCACCAAAACAAAGAAGGTCCCAAACATCCACTAAGCCAGCATTCCTGGCCCCACTCAAGGAGAACCAGTTCTACCCTCTTGCCTACATGAAAGAGGAGAAACCCATCTCCAACCTGACTCTAAACTCAGCCCAGCATGAGCCGGCTTGTTCCTACAAGCCCAAAATCAATTCATGCATCACAAGGCCTCTACAAGCACCTGCTAAGGCCTACAAACCTGCAGTTCGACCCTTCATCTCTACAGGGGCCGAACTCAAAAAATTCAAAGCTTCGCTGCAACAGGCGAAGGACAGGGTTCGCATCCCTTCCTTGCCCAGCTGCAAAGAAGACAGGCTCGGCTGCTGCGCCCGAGGGAGCACATCCTTCATCGTCAAAGCCCAGCCAGAGCTGACCGAAGCTCAAATTGCCCGTCGCATACGCCGCCGCGCGTCATACCGGCAAAAGAGACTAGAGAAGCAAAGGACCCAGCCTCCTACACTTCAAGTCTCTCCCAAATGGGTCGAAAAAGAAAGACCCAACCAAGTTGCTGCCGTCCATATGGTTGGAAAAACCAGAAGGCGCCAAAAATCAGCAACAAAAATCCATGTCTGACGTCCGATGACCCGCAGCGTCTCAAGGACAAGAAGACATTCAGAAGAATCCCCTGCTCCTTCAAGCAAAGGACAACAGAGTGATCCTTCCTCAAGCTCTTCTTCAAAAAGAATGAGCCCCAGCTCAGTCACCAGGACAGTTTCTTCGTTCGAATCACGAAGGATGAATGTCTTGGCTACAAATTCTGAGCCACCACCCCGCAATCCACCTCCAGAAGATGCGATCACCCGCATCCAGCAGTTGGAACAGGGCCAGCAGAGGATTGAAACTCTGATGGAAAACCTTCTCCTCGCCTTCCAAAATCAGGCGAACAATGAACCTCCTCCGAATCATCAAAACGACGAGGTAAATGGAGAAGAAAATGAGTCACGCGCCCTTACCAAAAAGGACGTAGACAGTATCCTCGCCAAAGCAAAAGAAGAGGATATACTCAAGGAGCATGGGATCAAGCCACCATATCCCTTATGGATGGACTCGGTCCCGTTCCCCACCAAATTCAAGCATCCTACTCTCCAAACATATACGGGGAAAGGATCAGCCAGACAGCACGTCATCCACTTCAAGATCCTGACGGGAGCTATCGCGGATCAAGATGCACTCAGGATCCGCCTCTTTGCAAGTACCCTAAAAGGTACGGCCTTCGATTGGTACTCCACTCTGCCGGAGGACTCAATCCAAAACTGGGCCATGCTAGAGACACGCTTCCTGACTCACTTCAAAGGTGAAGATCATCCCGCTACTATGGCTCAGCTATGCAGCCTAAAACAGGGGGAGAATGAGTCAACATATGACTTCATTCACAAGTGAAAAGCAATGGCATACAAATGCTCTGATGTATTGCCACAAGCGTCGCTAGTCGACATTTGCCGAAACAACATGAGAGCCAGAATCCGCTCCATGATCATCGGCAACAAATCAAAAAACCTAGGAGAACTCCTAGAAGCTTCCATGGAAGCTGAAACGGTGATTAAAGACCTCAACAGTCAGAAATCATCAAGAAAAGAGCCAACCGCCTTGCAACCTCTAAACCAAAGAAAAAAGAGGTCCTCAATGTGCAGACCAAGTCAGCTCCTCAGCCACCAAAGAAAGCTGAAAATAAAGTTACTGGTAAGAGACCTGAACTCTCAGATGCCTTCAAAGAACGAGTAGAGAAGAAATACCCGTTTGATGAAGACGTTGATGAAATCTTCGGGGCTCTTATGGCAAACGGCAAGCTCACCTTTCCTGAACCAAAAAGACCGGGTGATGTTGGCAAAACCAACGATCCTCGGTACTGTCCATACCACCAGATGATCTCGCATCCTCTCAATCAATGCTTCGTTGTGAGAGAGAAAATAAATGAGATGTGGAAAAACGGAGTCATCACCTTTGACAAAAACAATGGGTCTGCCTCCGTCAACATAGTGACATGTGGACAAACATCAAAATCACCGAAGAAGAAGATCATTACTTCCTTCAAGGTGATAAACTCAATCCAAGCGTCCGAGGAACTAGTTCCTTACCCGACACCAGACGGACAACCAATATGGGTACATCCCGATCTCCTGGAAGATGAAAATTGGGAGGTCGTGAAAACAAAGCCTACAGCTCAACAGCGAAGGCAGGCTAGGAAACATCTCCTCAAGCTCAAACGGCAAGAGAAGACCCAGCCAAAACTAGAGGTCAAAGAAAAGGCAGAGGCTTCCTCTACCGCTTCACTGGAGGCAACAAAAACATCCCTTCCAGAGACTTCAAAGGGGGTAAGGAAATTCACTCTCAGTGATTTCATGCCACCTCAATTCAAAGAAGCCATGCAGTAGGCATCATACTCTTGCAATTCGGTAGTTGGATTCTCCATTGACGGATACGAATCCAGCGACACCAATGATGGATTCGAATCCAACTACACAGATGAGTGGGAGGAGTCCCTTGAAACAGGAGAATATCTCTCCGATGAAGAATGGGTTCCTGAGTCTCATCTTATGCCAGTAATCTGGTATAACCCCCTACAGCCACAAGGATCCTGGTCTGATGATGAAGAAGACCAAGAAGCTGTACAAGAAAATGCTGCTGACCCAGCACCTCTCATTACTCCAGTGGAAATCAACCATGTTGAGCCACAAAGAGTTGATGAAGAAGAAGATCCGGCTCCCATGCCTGATCTTGAAGAATATGCAAGGATCTTACAGCGACTCGCTCTAGAACAAGAGCAAGAACGCGTCAACGAGCCTCCTCGCAATCCAGAGCCTGAAGTCCCTGAAGACCATCAGGTACATCCTCCCTTAACTCCTGAAAATGGAGAAAATTGCTGGATAGACGATCCTCTTACATCCGAGAATGAGTCTGACTCCGATCAGGCAACGTCTCCCGTCAGAGCTTCCTGTAATGTGATAATTCGGGATTATAGCTCTTCCGAAGCATCGTCTGATGAGAGCACTTACACTCCGGCGACGCCTAGCAATGTATCTTCTGAAGCCACCTCGTCTCACGTGACTTTCACTGAGATGACATCCCTCTCAGGTTTCTTCTCCTGAGACTGTGACTTCAAAGTTCACACCCTTCCTGACTGAAGAATTCCCAGCCATTGATGCTTGGGACAATGAATTAGTCAACGAAAAAGAAAGGTTGCTGGATGCTGTTCAGGACTTGTTCCTGAAAAATGCTCCGTGCAACACGATCACTGAGGATGGCAACTATGCTGCTGATTCATCCTCAGCAAATGAAAAATGACAGCCTCTTGATCCTGAAGACAATCTTCCAAACGAAGACCCTTCTCAAGAAGCTCTCGAAGTTGGTAGAGGCACCCGCTCTGGCCGGGACTACCATAAAAATTACAACCAATCTTCCTTTACATATGTAAATCCTTCGGGAAAAGATGTTGTAAGCGCCCCTAGTGGCAACAATGATGAACATGCAGGCCCTAAGGAGGCTTTCAAGTATGACTTGATTGAACACTTTAAGCACATACCTGCACGTCTGCACATCCTAGATTTGTTGATGTCTCCGCACACTCGTGATAATCTCATCTCGGAATTACAAAACCTGAATGAGGATGTCGACAAATATGCCTCGCAAGTCCTCCAAATTGAAATGGATTACCGGGTCAAAAACTCAGAAGCCTCCTCAAAGGGAGAAAAGAAGAAAACTGAGGGATCATGCATTGAATGCCTCTCGGTTAAAAAAGCAGCCAGTGCAACCATCGCCTTCACAAAGGACGACCTCCTACTTGGAGAAACCAGGCATAACCGACCCCTGTACTTCACAGGGTATATCAAGGAAATGCCTATGCACAGAGTTCAGATCGACCCAGGTTCTGCACTCAACCTCATCTCCACATCGGCTCTTGAAGAGTTGGGCATCCCACCCAGCAAGCTGAGCCACACATCTGTATCTATCTTTGGATACGATGGGAGTACTCAAAGGCCTATCGGCAAAATCAGGTTCAAGTTGCAGATCGGTGATCTTATCTCTGAGTCACAGTGTATGCAATAAAAACCCCTTCATGCTACAACATCCTTCTCGGACGCCCTTGGATCCACGAGAATGGTGTTGTCCCTTCAACTCTACATCAATGCATCAAGTTTGTTGGCGACGACGGCATGATACATCGAGTCTTTGCGGACAGAAAACCCTTCAAAGGTAAAGAAGTCCACTTCACAGACTCACAGATGTATGAAGGTGAAAAAGAAGAAGAGGAGAAGCACACATCATCCTTTGCCGAAAATCTCCAAAAAGATAAAGGCAAAGCTCCACAACAATCACCGGAAGAAAACAAACCATTCGGTAAATCTGAAGAGAGCATTCAAACTCCCTTCATCATCTCCCTCAAACCTTCAAAGCCTTTGGTCATCACAACTAAAGTGAAGAAGGCAAAGCAAAAGCCTGGGGGCAAATTTGTTGTCTCTTTCGTGTTTATCATGCAAGACACGGACTCGGATTCAGAGCCGGAAGACGACACATCGTTAAGCCAAGCTGACACTCAGCAAGTTCAGCCTGCTCTCACTCCAATGGAGATAACTTCTGACATAGAAGATCCTACGTCAGCTTCCTTCGTTGTTCCAGCAACTTCAGCAAAGGAAAAGCCGATCTTCTTCCATAGATCGGATGCTTCTTCATCAAACTCCATGCTTGAACCTTTCCAAAATGAAGGTATGCCTCAACTATCCTTATATAGTTCTGTGGCACAAGCTATTATGAAGAAAATGGGCTATGACGCTCAAAACCCAGTCGGTTTGGGAGAAGGACGCGGTATTCTCATGCCATTGGGGCCCGTCTTGACCAAAAGCCAGCTGGAAGATTGGAGACTCTACGGCTATGTAGAAAAGTCTTCACACGGGTTACGGTATGATCCCGACTCTCCCTTGAGACAGTTGACACAAAGGCTTAGAAGTCAATATGCTGACCAAGCCTCAACTTCTCAAGTCCATGAAGACATCGATCTCCCTGGATATCTCTTTAATGAGTCACCTGACAAAGATCCAGGAAGCTCATCCAATTGGCATGATTTCTCCGAAAATGAAGAGGAGTTGTCCGATGGAACAGACGTGTGGTCTTCTGACCCAGAAGAACCCTCATCTCCAAAAGAAGTAGCCTACTTCGACCCGGTTTCAACAGGCGATTGGGATCATCTCATAGCAAACCTTGGGAAAATTACCGATCAAGAAGACCCGTGGAAAGGAACAAAACCTTGGTCTGGAAATGCCTTTGAAAACCCAGAAGGTTTCGTTGAGCTGGAAGCCTCCGAAAATATTGTGGAGGAACCACCTTCGAACCTTCCAACATAAGATCCTGTTCAAAAGATAGACTTGGGAACACCAGATAACCCACGTCCTGTATTCATAAGCAAGAATATAAAGGATGATGAGTTACCCGAGTATATCGCCTTTCTTCGTGAGTTCGTTGATTGCTTTGCATGGTCTTACGCTGAAATGCCAGGCTTAGACCCCAAAATAGCTGTTCACAAACTCAATCTTCAAGAAAACATCAAGCCTGTCAAGCAAGGCCAAAGAAGATTCCGTCCAGATGTGATGGATAAAATTGAACAAGAAGTTCAAAAACTCAAAAGCGTCGGCTTCATCCATGAGGAACAACATCCTGAATGGTTGGCCAACATTGTCCCCGTGACAAAGAAGAACGGGCAGATCAGGGTCTGTATTGACTATAGAGACCTGAATGGCGCATGCCCTAAAGATGAATTTCCGCTCCCCATACCAGAGGTAATGATTGATAATACCTGTGGATTCGAGCGAATGACATTCATGGATGGTTTCTCTGGCTACAATCAGATAAAGATGCATCCTGAAGATGAAAAACATACATCTTTTCGGACCCCATTTGGCGTGTATTGCTACACTGTCATGCCATTTGGTTTGAAAAATGCTGGTGCCACATATCAGAGGGCTATGATGAAAATATTCCAAGATATGCAGCACAAGACGGTTGAATGTTACGTTGATGACCTCGCCGTCAAAAGCAAAAGAAAAGAAGATCATCTCGAAAACCTTCGAGAAGTCTTCCTCCGGCTTCGCAAACACAAACTGCGAGTGAATCCTTTGAAATGCTTCTTCGGCGTCTCGTTGGGTAAGTTCCTCGGATTCTTAGTTCGGAAAGCTGGAATAGAGCTTGACCCCATAAAAGTCAAAGCCATTCTAGAAATGCCCTCTCCAAGAACCTTGAGAGAACTCAAAGGGCTTCAAGGGAGATTAGCCTACATCAGACGGTTCATCTCCAATCTTTCGGGGAAATGCCGTCCATTCTCCCGATTGATGAAAAAAGGTGTAAACTTTGTCTGGGATGCTGACTGTGAAGCTGCTTTCCAAGACATCAAGTCATACCTGACAAAACCTCCAGTGTTAGCTGCTCCTACCACTGGAAAACCATTCATCTTGTACACAAGAGCCCTTGATCACTCTTTGGGAGCTCTGCTTGCGCAAGAAAATGATCAAAGAAAAGAAGCTGCTCTATATTACCTCAGCCGCATGCTAGTAGGTGCAGAGCATCGCTACTCTCTAGTAAAAAAAGAATGTCTTGCAGTGATGTTCGCCGTACAAAAGCTGCGTCACTACTTGCTTTCCAACACAGTATACCTGGTCTCGAGGGTCAACCTCTTGAAGGTCCTTGTCACAAAGGCAGGTTCTCTCAATGCTCGACTGGCAAAATGGTCCATCCTTCTGTCACAATTTGATATTAGGTATGTACCACGAAAAGCAATCAAAGGGCAAGCTCTAGCGGACTTCCTCGCAGAGCATCCATTGCCTAAAGATTCTCCGCTCAGAGATGATCTCCCAGACGAACCAGTCTACAATGTGGAGACTTTCTCACAAAGTGCCTCCTGGGACATGTACTTTGACGGTGCAACCAGGACAAATGAAAAAAGACAGCTGATCTCGGGAGTTGGCATCCTCTTTGTTAGCCCCAACAAATACATGATTCCACATGTTTTCTCGCTACTGGAACCATGCACAAACAATGCAGCTGAATATCAAGCTCTGATCTTAGGATTGGAACTCGCCATCGAATCCGGTATCACCATGCTGGAAGTCTTTGGAGACTCTCAACTGATCGTCAACCAGATGAATCAGAAATTTGAGTCAGGAAGCCAGATTTGTTGCCTTACTACAACAAGGCACAATCACTTCTGCAAAAGTTTGACATCTGTCACATCACCCACATTCGTAGAGGTGAAAACATACGTGCAGATGCCCTAGCCGGACTTGCCGCATCCATGGCAATCCAGGAAGGGGAAAACATGCAAATCACAGTGTGCGAAAGAAGAATCCTTCCTCCTCTTAACACACACCAAGCAGTGGCTGAATGCCACCAAGTGGTCGGAAGTCGGATTTCAATCCTTCAAACTTCAATCGGCGACTGGAGGGATCCATTCATTGATTACATTATGTTCGGAATCCTACCTGAAGATCCAAAAGAACGGGTAAGCACCCAAAGGCGAACCCCAAGCTTTCATTTGGATATTCCTTCAAAAATCCTTTACAGGAAATCCTTCAACGGAGTACTTCTACGCTGCTTGTCACAACAAGAGGCTGAAGAAACACTCAAAGAAGTTCATGCTGGTCTTTGCGGAGCTCATCAGGCTGGACCTAAGCTCTATGATCAGATAAAAAGGTTAGGATATTACTGGCCTACCATGGTAGCTGACGCAATGCAATTTGCTAAGCGCTGCCAACAATGCCAAGTTCATGGAGATTACATTCACATGCCTCCAGAATGGCTGCATCCTACAGCGATCTCATGGCCTTTCGAAGCCTGGGGTATGGACATCATAGGTCCTATTCCTCCCCCTTCGAGCAAAGGTCATCGCTTCATCTTCGCCGCTACGGATTATTTCTCCAAGTGGTCAGAAGCATTTGCGTTCAACGAAATGAAGATCTCATCAGTCCTTCAGTTCCTGCGCACCAACATCATTTGTCGTTTCGGCATACCCAAAAGATTCGTCCATGATAACGGACCACAGTTCCGGGATCATCGATTCTACAGGTTATGCGACCAATACAAAATCCAAAGCTGTCCTTCGACTCCATACAATCCCGCAGCAAACGGGTTAGCAGAAGCTTTCAACAAGACACTCTGCAAAATCCTCAAGAAAATGGTCTCTAGTCACAAAAGAGACTGGAGCGACAAAATGTCTGAAGCTTTGTGGACCTATCGAACCACCGTTCGAGGACCAACCCATAGCACACCATTCTCCTTGGTCTATGGATGCGAAGCTGTCGTGCCCCTGGAAGTACAAATTCCTTCCCTGAGGGTATCCTTGCAAAATGACATGACTCAAGAAAGCAATGTCAAATTGCGACTCCATGAGCTGGACAATCTCGATGAGAGACGGCTCGAAGCTCAACAAAGCATTGAACTTTACCAAGCACGCATGGCAGGATCTTTCGATAAAAAGGTCAGGCAACGCACCTACAAAAAGGATGACTTGGTTCTTGCGGTAAAAAGACCAATGGTCTTCGCTCACAAGTCCAAAGGAAAATTTGAGCCAAAATGGGAGGGACCCTACGTCATCGACAAGGTTTTCTCCAACGGCGCATACACTCCTAAACATGGAAGGCGACAAATGTATGCTGCCCATCAACGGCAAGTTCTTAAAGCGGTACTACCCTTGAAGACTTACCCAACTGGGTAAGAGCAATGCCTGTATGGCCAAAACCGGTTTCCAGGTACACGCTCGCTAAACCCACCCTTTTTTTTAGAATTTTCATGTCAAATGTTGAAATTTCTAGAAATTTAAACAATGCTTACTTCCATCGTTTCATTGTTCAAAAAAAAAACCAAGTTTAGGAACCTTTCCCTAACTTGACCAAAATTTTCAACCCTTGAACCCAAAATTCATGGTTTGAAATAAAATCCGGATTCAGGGATTTCTACCCTAGTCCACCCTGCCTTTTACCGCCAAAATGGTTTTAGGTCAAAGCTTATGACCCTCGTGTCTTTAAACAAAAAAAAATGGTTTTTCAAAAAACCGCGAGGAAGCGACGCTTAGTCGATACTCGCACAAATCGGAAGCATATGAACCATGTTCGACACTTCCAAAATCACAGGGAAGCGACATTTCGTCGATACTTGCAAAATCCAAAACCATGGAGACGCAACATTTCAGTTGATATCCATAACCCAAAGGTTCGAGAAAACCACAAATTTCAAAAATCATGGGGAAACGACATCAAGTCAGTACCCGCAAAACCAAAATTTTTGAAAAGCAAGGATGCGACATTCCATCGATACTTGCACCCAAATCCGTGAGGATGCGACATTTCATCGATACTCGCAACCGAATGAGCAAGGATGCGACATTCCATCGATACTTGCAACAACATTCAGCAGGGAGACGACTTTTAGTCGATACTTGCATTTTTGAAAACCAAACCAACTATCAATGCCACCAAAACAAAACAGGCTATAAATGCCACAAACCGGCTATCAATGCCACCAAAACAAAACCGGCTATCAATGCCACAAACAAAAACTTGGATTTCAAAAAAAACCGGCTATCAATGCCACCAAAACAAAATAGGCTATCAATGCCACCAAAAACCGGCTATAGATGCCACAAAACAAACCGGCTATCAATGCCACCAAAACTGGCTATAGATGCCACAAAAAAAAAACTCGGCTATCAATGCCACAAGAAAAGCTGGCTCTCATGCCAAAATTGGCTTCCATGCCACAAACAAAAACCTGGCTTCCATGCCAAAACAATCATTTGACAAAAGATTTTCACAAAATGACAACCTTTTGATCAAATCCCATTTAGCAATTACTTTTATCACAAAAAGATTCAAGTGAGCATAGGGATAACAAAACAAAAAAAAAAAGAAGAGCATCCCATTTAGCAATTACTTTTATCACAAAAAGATTCAAGTGAGCGTAGGGATAACAAAAAAAAAGAGTACCAAAAAATATATATATATACATATGGTACCAAAAAAAAAAGAAAGTATTCACAAGCACTACAAAAAAAATAAGTACCAAAAAATACAAGTGGTACCAAAAAAGAGAGAAAGATGGTTTTTGTTAAAAAAAAATACAGGAGCTCAATCAAAAATGGTCTCCAGCCAAGAGTTCAGCTCCTCAAGCAAACTTTTAGCCTCAGCCGTCAAGGTTCCAAGGCACGCTTCTTCAGGAATTTGCCATGAGATGCTAGAGTGGGCTGTACCCCTTCTTTCGCACCAGGAAGCTTATCTCGAGCAGTTCGCCATTGTTTGTTCTCATCAGACTTCCTTTTAAGAACCCGATCGGCATCTGCAACCCGGTGAATCAGAGCAGTCTCCCTTTCACGAGCCTTTGTTATTGCAGTCCACTTGGCAGCGACTTGTGCCTGCAGATGCTCAAGACGTCTCCTGGCCTCATCGACCTCCCTATCAAGGATGTTCAGGTCATGTGTCGGCCCAATGATGTTTAGCTCTTCTAAGTTCTTCTCTCGGACTACCTGCTTCCTGCTTTCTGTAGCCTCATTCAGGTTAGACTGAGCCATATTCGCAGGGTCCAGGAACATCTCCTTGAAGAACTGATCATCAGGAAAACCAATGGTCTCAAACCACCTGTCACCCAGCTCAATGATCCTATCAACGATCGCCCTGGCACTTGTGACATCTAGACCAGCCTCTTCAGCATCACCTAGAATCTCACGCACATGCTGGATCATCCCAAATCCGGCATCTAAGTGCCCAGAAAGTAGAGTCTCAATCCAAGAGCTCAGAAGTCGCACCACCACCTTCTTCGCAAAAAGAAGAGATGGCCCAGCTGAAGATTCGCCCAACTCCATTGGTCGGCCGCTCATATCATCATCTGTTGGAAGAGTAACGAAAGAACTCTTTCCAGTTGAAGCTGCTCCTGCTCGGGAAGGAATCTCAGCACGAGGTATCTCCTCAACATTGTCAGAACTGGTCCCAGGAGTCTCTACCTCTGGATCAACCTCTGGCATCCCTTGCTCTGGTTCTGAAGGAAGCGATGGACCCTCCTCTGTCACTTCAAAACCTGCCAAAGAAACACAAAAAGGTATGAATATGATCCTGTTTGAAAATCATTATCAGGGTTATAACTACAAAATACCTTCTTCGACGACTGGCGGAACACTTTCCTCCTCCATGAACTCATTGGAAGCATCATCAACATTTGCGTCCATCGAGGGTTCAAAGTCATCGGAATCCTGTGGCAAGTCAGCTGGCAAGAAATGTGTTAGCAAACCAAGTCACAGACAAAAAAAAAAGAAAAAAAAAGGGAAGTCGTACCAATTGGAGATTCTGGATTCACTCCAGAGTCCCTCGGTTCTTCTTCAAGTGCCTCGACGGGATCCGTCACCACCTCATCGACTGGAACCTCAGGCATCGCCAAGTCTTCCTCTGCTAAAAAAAAGAAAAGCAGAAATAAGAAGCAAATCATAACATGGAAAAATCCCATGAAAAGAAATGGAAAGAGAAAAAGGAAGAATCATACCTTCACCGACGGTCTCTTCTTCTCGGCTTCTCTTCTCTGGAGGCTCGTCAGCATCCACTGGCACATCCTCATTGATAGTAAGAGGAACTTCCAAGTCAGGAGAGTCCTCATGCTGCCCCTTGCTGCGATGATGACTCCTCCTCCTCTTACTCCTGCAGGCTCGCTTCTTAGAGGAACCTGCCCCGCTGTCAGAGTCAGGTTTCCCACTTGACTCCTCACTGGATGGTCTACTCTTGCCAGTAGACTCCACAGAAGCTTGCCTCTGTGCCGCTTGCATCCAAGCGCCAAGTTCGGCTTCCTCCTGTTCTAGCTGCTCTAAAGCCTCATCAGGTATTTCTCGAACAACTTCAGAACCAATGACGCCCTGGTCACCGAGAAAGCCTATCTTGTGCTTCTCTCCAGAAAGGAAGGCCCAGACTTCCTCTCGCCGGATGCCATCCGACTTTCCAAGGCCCTTTCCAGATGCCAGCTTCACATCAAGCTCCTTCTTGGAAAGCCCCCGATATGCCGAAAAGCTCTCCACGAACCACTTCGCAAAGCCCATGCAACACAGGATAAGAAATCATGGCTGTAGTGTCTTCAGCACTATAGAAAGCCCATGCATTTCTCCCGTCCTGTAAGCCTCCAAAGCGCTTCACCATGCTTGAAGGCACTCCAACAACGCCTTGAGAAAAGCCCAGCTGCAAAGCAAAGAGAGAGGGTACATACGGCTGGATGTCGACGAAAAGATGTCTACGGTACACCATCGTGCCGACACGTATGCTGAAAAGCCACTCTCTCTCTGCATTCGTGAAGGAATAATGCCTTCCCGACCCCGCCCTGGTAGAGTCTCGGGAGGCACCAAAATCAAAAGCCTTCTTCCGCAACTCTGGAGAAAGCTTCACTGAAGACTGCCCCATCTCGACGTCCCTGAACCGTTGGATCCTCATGCGGGCAAACAAAAGTGATTCGGACACGGTTTTGCCCTTAGCCAGTCGAATCATCAGAGGATCATCATCCTGTGTGGCACCCAGCCGGTGGAAGCCAGGACAGTGGTATACATACCACGAATAAAAGATGTGGGCTGAAAATACCCTATTCATGGGAAGCCCAAGCCGAACCAAAAAAGCAGCAGCCTGCAGTTCGGTACACAGGTAGGAGTAAAGAGCTGGCACCAAAGCAAGCTGCTCTCCAAACGCCATCTGACAAGCCGGAAAAATACAATGCGGCCTGATGTGCGTTCCATCTCCTCCAGCAAAAATAGCCTCACCAAGCCAATAAATGAGGTAAACAGCGAGATCTCTCCGCAGTGCAATGTCAGGACATATGGCGTTTGTACTGGCACAGAAATCTCTCAACTCTTCTTGCATGGCCAAGATCTTCTTTGAACTTGGATCCTGAGCTCCGGCTTCTTGGGTCACGCTATCAGAAGACTCCCTGCTATCAAAAAAGTTGGGGAATGAAGAGCTAGAACTCTTCCAACTGCTGGATCTAACTTTCAAACCCTCCTTCTCCTTCAAAAAATCATAGAAGGCGACGAGCTGAAAGTACAGAAGCCTGAACTCCTCAGACTGCCCCTCGAGGACGCTGTCAATCGGCATAAACTCCTCATAGAGTTTGCCGAGGATGGGCAATCCAGTAATGACGCTCAGCTCCTTCAAAGAAAAACCAATCTCACCATTCGTCACAACGAAGGTATTGGTTTGTGGGAGGAATGATTCCAGCATAGCCATGAAGGCCTCGTCGGAAAAGATCACGGTCTCCCTAAAGGCACGGACCGCATCAAAAATCCCGGCTTCCTTCAAAACGGCGCCACCAATCAGCAGGACGCAATCAGTCCACGACTTCGACTCGGAGTCAGCATTGAAACGGCCACGAAGTCGAAAAGGCTTGATCCAATTGCTGCCGTCACCGCTGAAAATACCAAGGCCCACCGGTCTCAAATCGACCGACAGATAATCAGAGCCTTGGTAGCCGCTGGACGGCATCAACAGGTCCATGTCAACAGGCGACCTCTCCGTATATCCAGGAGAACCGCCAACAAAAACCCCGGTCTTGATTACATTTGTCCTTCTCACCCAGCTTGGAGGATCTTCCCTCTTAGAGCACGTGGGGGCAAGGCTCAGAATCGAGACGGTGCGATCAAACGTCGACCGGGTAACAACAGTCTTCTTCTCACCATCTGCTGTGAAAGAAAACTGAAAACACCTCCTCTGGTATGTCATGTCATCAGGGACTGCATCACCAAAGAAGAAGGTAGGCTTGGGCAAAACGCTCTGATCTTCCATCACCCATGGACGACTGCTTACCATGATCTTATAGAATTCCTCCCTTGAGAGCGATCAGTCGCTGCCTCATCTCATCTCTGTTGAGGGAGTCGCATTCTTCCAGATTTCTCTCAACATACTGGACCTTCTCAAAGGCCTGCTGAACGGCCGGATTAGAAGATCTAGAAGATCGACGAGGTACGCTTATAGCAGGCTCTTTACCCTTGTTCGTTCTGGAGGAACCACCTGCAAAGGATGGAAAAGAAAAAGATCAAACATCAAAATGACGGAATCTCGCTAAAAAAAAAAAATTTGGCGAAATTTTGACATGATGACGGGGCAATTCCGAAGAAAAGGAATTATCCCGAAAGAAATAGAAAGCTTGAAGATGGGCTCAACATCGCTGCGAGCTCCGAAACTCCAAACTTTCTAAACCTCAA
Organism: Litsea cubeba; assembly: GCA_012931725.1. Lineage (NCBI taxonomy): Eukaryota > Viridiplantae > Streptophyta > Magnoliopsida > Laurales > Lauraceae > Litsea > Litsea cubeba. The sequence continues at coordinate 52,443,238 of CM022948.1, forward strand.
AGTCTCCGCAAAATCAGGAAGGGCTCAAAATCGCTGCAAGCTCCAAATTCCCAAATTTGCGAAAACTTTCAGGTATGCTATCACATCATGCTACAAATTTAATTTAGAATTAAATGCATGCATGAACATCTAGGTTTGCCAAAAAAAAAAAAGGGGGCATTATCATGATGAGCAAAAGAAAACAAAAAAAAAAGAGAAAAAAACAAAAGAAACTTTCTCAAAATAAAAAAGAGGGAAAGAAAACAAAAAAAAGGGATGGCCCACAGGTCGTGGCCCACAGGCCACGTGGCCGTACGGCCCACAAACAAAAAAAACATGAAAAAAAAAAAAAAAAAACAAAAAAAAAACGTGTAAAAAAAAAGGGAAGCAAACACGTGGAAAAAAAAAAGAAAAGAAAAGAAAGAAACAAAAAAAAAGAAAGAACTTTTTTTTTCCTACAATGGAGTTTTCTTGAAAAAAGGGAACTTACTTGAAGCCATTGATGGAGAAGAAGAAGAAAAGTCTTGAAGATCTTGAAGAAGAAGAACTCTTGGTCTTGAAGCCCTCTTGAGATTATTGCAAAAGAAAGTAATAAGAGCAAGAGATCCAACCTCCTCCTTGCTTTTATAGAAGAGAGCAAACCAAAGAAGGAAAGAAGAAAGAGATAAGTGTTACTAATTAGTAACCTTACCAAAAGAAAGAGATTAGAAAGATTCTTTCCCAAAAGAAAGATATCTTGAAGGATTTTCTCCCAAAAAGAAATCAATGAGAGATTTTCTCCCAATAGATAGGATCAATGAAGGATTCTTTCCCAAAAAAAAAGATATCTTGAGATATCCTATCCCAAAATAAAGGGAATATGAGAGATTCTCTCCAAGTAAAGATATTCTTAGATATTCTCTATCCAAATGAGATATTTTTGGATATTCTTTACAAAAATGACATGAGATCTAAGCCATTTCAAAAGCTTAAGGTCCCATGGGTTAGCCCATATGAGCCAGGTTTGACCACCTAGGAACACAAAAAAAAAAAAAAATGGGCTTTTAGTCAAAGAGAAATCCCTCTTACCAAGAGCATACAAAAATGGTTCCATGCCTCTTTTGAGTTGATTGGACCATACAAAGAAAATTCCAAGCCCCATGAGCTTCCAAAAATCAAACCATCCAGCCTCATATACCAAATTGAGCCAAAATCTTGAAATTGACATTCCACAAAAATCAAACCAAATCCTGGTCCCCTAACTTGCCACATACAGCTTGTTAGGTCACAAGACCAAAACCAAAAAACCAAAACCTGATCCCCCAGCATTCCACATACAGCTTGTTGGGTCACACGATCAAAACCAAACCCGACTCCCTAACCTGCCACATACAGCCTGTTAGGTCACAAGGTCAAAACCCAAATCCACATCCCTGATGTCATCTTCAAAACTTTGCCTCGAGATGGTACGTGATCCCTTTCACTACCATAAAACTCCCCTGGAAGCTCAAAAGGCTACAAATACCAAAAAGAAAGACTGCTCAAAGACTCTTGGTCAAGTCACAGGCTCTCCTTCAAAAATCTCTTCGAGGCACATCGACTACAAAAGTTAAGCAACTCGTCGCTGTACCTCGAGGGGGCATTTGTTGACACCAAAATGTCACTTTGCCTCTTCAAGATCGAAAGAGCTATATGAAGTCGCAACCTAACATAAATAGGCAATGTTACTTCTAAAAAATCAAATCTTGTCAGAATCAAACAAAAACTGCAAGATCCTTCAATACAACCAAAAGAGGAGTACACAAGAAGTTTCGGGCCATTTCAAAATCATTTGGCCTAACTTCGCTTCTCTGGCAGCCGAAAAGGAGCTCCCGGCGGCGAAAGCATCGGAGACACCAAATCTTCGATCAGAGCCGATGGATGGTCTCAGAATATTTCCAAAAGGCTCCACGTCAAGTTCCGAGTCAAACCGACAACGTTTGACCCTACATCAACCCTCGAACAGCTAAATCAAGCCTCTCGGTGGCGAGAACCACCGAGGCCATTACTCATCAAATAGAGAACATGGACGGCTTCAAAATGCTTACAAGGGGTTGCACGTCAGATTTCAGGTCATTTCGACAACATTTGACCATAGTTTGACGCTCGGAAGCCAAATCAGGCCTCTCGGCGGCAAAGCTCTCCGGGACCATGGTTTCCAAGACAGAACCTATGGATCATCTTAAAATGACTCCAATGGGTTCCCTGTCAGATTTCAAGTTAATCGGACATCGGTTGACCGCACATCAAACCGCGGCATCTTCATCGAGACAAAAGTGAGTCTACTGGTGATAGGACCCCAAACGGCTTCAAAACTCAAACAAAAGCCTATGGTTGGTCTTATTTATTGCTCAGGAGGCTTCACACCAAATTTTAGGTCATTCTGACATCGTTTGTCCCAGTTTCAGCTTCTGACGGAAAATCGGCAGCTCTGCGCGACAAAGTCTTCGGCTTTCTCAGGAAATTAGAAACTTTGCAAACCAAAATGCAAGGATTCTTTTCAGGTTTCCTACAGGGAAATCAAGCCAATAAATGGTCAAAAATGTCAAGGAAAAATACAGAAGAAAAAAAGAATCGAAAAAACAGCAAAAACGGACACAAAACGGGACAAAAAGGGGGAAAACCCCCTCAGGGTCGCAGGGGCCTGGACCCTGGAGCCCGGGGTCGCCGAGAAGGCCCCGGAAACCCTGGTTTTCGCCGTTTTTTTTCGCGATTCGAAGTGCCCAGCCTCTGGTATTTTCCAAAATTCATACTTTTGAGATACCAAATCCTCTGACATCCATCCAAAACACGGGTCAATCATCAAGAGTATCGAAAACAATATTGATCGCCACCCCTGTCAACCAAAAAAAGTGTGCTTTCTACCCGACCGATCGAGAAATCGACAGGACAGATGGCACCGACCTACTGTTGGCAACAAACACCTGAGATTACATGGTCATCCGATGTCGATCTACATGAAGATCCATCGATGATCATCGCCAGAAGAATCCCAAAAGACACGACACGGCCTGCGACTCTTCAGATGCTCAGCGACCACTTAATGCGATTAATTGACTAGCTTTATTACAGTCATTAATCCATTTCTTTGGACGGACCAATCAGAAGCAAGCATCCGGGAGTTACAAGTCAAGAGATTCATGGCATTTAACCCATGAAACTCCTCCCATCATGGCGATTAAAGGCGATTAAATGCCCTCAATCTCCTCCGGCCAATCAGAAGCCAAGAAAAAGGAGTTACAAAATAAAGAATTCTATTTTGTAACTCCTCCCTTTAGGTAGCTTTTTTTACAATCAAGGCTCATAAACCCTCCTAAATGGCTACCTAAAAGCCTATAAATAGGAGAGCTCTCCAAGAAGAAACAACAGCAGACACACAGAGAATAGACTGCAGAAAATCCGGAAACTCAGACAGAAAGAGGCATCAGAAATCTAAGAGAGAAAACTCTGCGGAAATCCTACACCGACCACCGCTACAAGGTGACAAAAGTCCCTTGAGGGGAACCCCCCCAAGGTCCTTGCCTTCTCCTTCTGCCTCCAAATGGCTTAGACGTGGCTTTTCAGCCCGTCTACTCGGCTTTTTATTGGACATAGGACCTCCTTTTGGTCTTTGTCCTCTAAAAACCTGAGGTTATAGCCAAGCCAAGCGAATCAATAGCATCCTCTATTCTCATCTGCATGGATTATGGCGAAGACACATATGGCTTGCGACCGTCAATCTAAACGGGTCCCCCACAATCTCCTGAGAAGTTAGATCCTCCTTTTCTTGCTTTTCATTGTAGTTTGTATTTTTTCAAAAGAGACAAAAATCACAACTCTTGTCTTTCATTATTGATAAGGATTGAAAATCGGCTATAAATGCCAAAAATCGGCTATAAACGCCAAAATCGGCTATAAATACCAAAAAAAATCGCCTTTCACGGCAAACCAACAAAATGTCTCTTTTCTTAAATATATGTGCAATGGAAAACTTGAAAGAAGTTGATTTCCTTTTTACTTGCGAAGGTTGATCTCCGGATCACCACTTGCAATTCCAAGTAAAATAGAAAATCTGGCACACCCACACAAAAAAAGAAATGTTGATGCACGCCCTTGCCCCCCGATTACGAAAGGGTCGGACCCGGCGGACTCCCACGTCCGCCGACCTTGGTAGAACCGAGCAGGAGCGCTGTTCCATCAAAGGTTTCTCAATTTTGAATCCAAAAATCCGATTTTTTTTATTGAAAAGAGAAAGAGTGGAAATAAATTCGAAGAATTAGAAATTTCCAAAAGATCTCATCTCATTTTTTTTAGATGCGGAATCCAACATAGGCCACCAATTAGAAAGTAGCCTAGGAGTCAAGAAAAGAAGTATATAAGCATAGAGCAATAGATATGATATGCAAATATTTCACTTCTAGCATTGTGTTCTAAAATGAACGAGTCCCACCGGGTGTGCCAGCTTGATGGACCACTGCATTCTGCTCGCTCGGTTCTACCGAAGTCGGCTGACGTGGGAGTCCATTTGGGTCCGACCCTTTCGTAACTGGAGGGGGATAGATGCGTGCATCAACATTTCTTTTGTGTGGATGTACTAGATTTTCTATTTTACTTGGAATTGCAAGTGGTGATCCGGAGATCAACCTTTGTAAGTAGAAAGGAAATCATCTTCTTTCAAGTTTTCCATTGCACATATATTTAAGAAAAGAGACATTTTCTTGATTTGCCAAGAAAGGCGATTTTTTTTTGCATTTGTAGCCGATTTTGGCGTTTATAGCCGATCTTTGGCGTTTATAGCCGATTTTACAATCCTTATCAATAATGAAAGATAAGAGTTGTGATTTTTGTCTCATTTAAAAAAATACAAACTACAATGAAAAGCAAGAAAAGGAGGATCTAACTTCTCAGGAGATTGTGGGGGACCCGTTCAGATTGATGGTCGTAAGCCATATGTGGACTTCGCCATCATCCATGCAGATGAGAATAGAGGATGCTCTTGATTTGCTTGGCTTGGCTGTAACCTCAGGTTTTTAGAGGACAAAGACCAAAAGGTCCTATGTCCAATAAAAACCAAGTAGACGGGCTGAAAAGCCACGTCTAAGCCATTGGAGGCAGAAGCAAAAGGCAAGGACCTTGGGGGGGGGGGGGGGGTTACCCCCCAAGGGACTTTTGTCACCTTCTAGCGGTGGTCGGTGTAGAACTTCTGTAGAGTTTTCTCTCTTCTTTCTCTTAGATTTCTGATGCCTTTTTCTGTCTGAGTTTCCGGATTTTCTGCAGTCTGTTGAGTGTTTTCTGTGCTGTCCTTTCTTCTTGGAGTGCTCTCCTATTTATAGGCATTTTGGTAGCCATTTAGGAGGGTTTATGGGCTTTTATTGTCATTAAGCCGCATAATGGGAGGAGTTACAGGATTTAATTCCTTTATTTTGTAACTCCTTTTCTTGGCTTCTGATTGGCCGGAGGAGATTAATGGCATTTAATCGCCTTTAATCGCCATGATGAGAGGAGTTTCATGGTTTAAATGTCATGAATCTCTTGACTTGTAACTCTCGGATGCTTGCCTCTGATTGGGCCGTCCAAAGAAATGGATTAATGACTTTAATAAAGCTAGTCAATTAATCGCATTAAGTGGTCGCTGAGCAGTTGAAGAGTCGCGGGCCGTGCCGCGTCTTTTGGGATTCTTCTGGCGATGATCATCGATGGATCTTCATGTAGATCGACATCGGATGACCATGTAACTTCAGGTGTTGGTTGCCATTAGCGGGTCGGTGCCATCTGTCCTGTCGATTCCTTGATCGGTCTGGTAGAAAGCACACTCTTTTGGTTGACCGGTTGGCGATCAATGTTGATTTCAATACTCTTGATGATTGACCGGTGATTTTGACGGATGTCAGAGGATTTGGTGTCTCAAAAGTATGAACTTTGGAAAATACTAGAGGCCGGACGCTTCGAATCGCGAAAAAACGGGGTTTCGGGGCCCTCCCGGCGATCCCGGGCTCCCCTGCGACCCTTGGGGGGGGGGGGTTGCCCCCTTTTTGTCCCGCTTTGCGTCCGTTTTTGCCATTTTTTATTCTTTTTTCTTCTGTATTTTTCCATGAGATTTTTGATCATTTATTGGCCTGATTTCCCTATAGAAAACCTGATGAGAATCCTTGCATTTTGTTTTGCAAAGTTTCCAATTTTCTGAGAAAGCCGAAGACTTTGTCGCGCAGAGCTGCTGATTTTCCGTCAGAAGCTGAAACTGGGTCAAACGATGTCGGAATGACCTGAAATTTGGGGTGAAGCCCGCTGAGCAATAAATAAGACCAACCATAGGCTTTTGTTTGTTTTTGAAGCCGTTTGGGGTCCTATCACCAGTAGACTTACTTTTATCGCGATGAACATGTCGCGGCTTGATGTGCGGTTAACCGATGTCCGATTGACTTGAAATTTGACAGGGAACCTATTGGAGTCATTTTAAGATGATCCATAGGCTCTGTCTTGGAAACCATGGTCCCGGGGAGCTTCGCCGCCGAGAGGCCTGATTTGGCTTTCGAGCGTCAAAGTCTGGTCAAATGTTATCGAAATGACCTGAAGTTTGACGTGTAGCCCTTTGTAAGCATTTTGAAGCCGTCCATGTGCTTTATCTGATGAGTGATGGACTCGGTGGTTCTTGCCGCCGAGAGGCTTGATTTAGCTGTTCGAGGGTTGATGTAGGGTCAAACGTTGTCGGTTTGACTCGGAACTTGACGTGGAGCCTTTTGGATGTATTTTGAGACCATCCATCGGCCCTGATCGAAGATTTGGTGTCTCCGATGCTTTCGCCGCCGGGAGCTCCTTTTCAGCTGCCGGAGAAGCGAAGTTAGGCCAAATGATTTTGAAATGGCCCGAAACTTCTTGTATACTCCTCTTTTGGCTGTCTTGAAGGATCTTTCAGTTTTGTTTGATTCTGACAAGATTTGAGTTTTTGGAAGTAGCATTGCCTATTTATGGCAGGTTGCGACTTCATGTAGCTTTTTGGATCTTGAAGAGGCAAAGTGACATATTTGGTGTCAACAACACATACAACCAAAAACTAAAAAAATTCAACAAATTAAGAATAATCAACAAACAACAAATTACAAAAAACTGAAAAAAAAACATAAAAGAATATTAAAATAAACCGAAATCCTATCATGAAAAAAAAATAATTATAAAATTGCACGAGCTTACCTTTGATTATTGTGGTTCTCCAGTATAGTTTCCTGAACCTCAGAAGGAAATCCAGGAAATCAGAGAAGAAAAGAGAACCCTTATTAGAGAGTAGTACAATATATGTGCCTTACTGACATTCGACGAGGAGGAGGAGGAAAAGAATAAAGAAGAGAAGCTTTTTCCTGCGTTTGATCGGGTTCGAAATCCAGAGCAAACAAGAGAAATTAAAGCATTGGAGGGAGATTTTCCCAGTGAACGACGACAGACACGCCGAGAGTTAGGGAAACTTAGGGAAACTCCATTTCTATCTATCTATATATCTCCTTTACTTTCCCAAGCCACATAAAAATAGCATCACATTCCCAGGCCAAATAATATAGAATCTGGTCGACGTATACAATTATGTAGACGGTATATGGATTAGGAAACTCGATCGAAGTAAACTAAATTAAGAGATTGTAATTATCATATCTGGAGGCTTTAAAATTCCTTTCCAGAAAAAGGACATAAAAATTAGATTAGTATTACAAGAGTTCGGATCCTCTAGAAGGCTTGCAATTCCTAGTAACCTAAAAACAAAACCCCTCTGGATTTTACTCAGTTAGCTCGAGATCTTAAAGAGATCCTTAAAGATACCTTTTCATTTTACTGAAAAGAACTCCTTCCCCCATTATATAGTATATGTATTGTTCTATATACTTTCTTTCTCTCATGTTTGCAAAACACAAAATCCCTAACATTTTTGTCTACTTATTGATCATTCGAAAATTCTATGTTTTCGCATCTAATTCTTTAACCGGGAGTCCTATTTGCAAACCGTCAGTTCCTACAAGTTACTCTACCCTCAAGCGAGTGCTCGTGCCGGTTTTCGATTTTTCTGGGGCCGTTAACCGTTTCGGACCCCCAGTGAGCCATTTTCGAAAGCCAAAACCCTTCCCTCTCCCATCGGTCACTCATCTCTAAATATAAAAAAGAGAAAAATTCACTACAACAACCCTGACTTTTAGCGACGTTTTACTAAAAAACGTCGGTAGAGTCCAATTTTCGATTTAACTTCATTGTTAGGAAAAGTAAAAATCAGAGGTTATTACCGACGAATTATAAAACGTCGGTAAAATTGACTTTTAGCTTTCATCGGTAAAATTGACTTTTAGCAACATTTCCTTGAAAATCGTCGGCAAAGTTCAATTTTATTATTAACTTCATTTTTAGGGAAAATAAATATCAAAGACAATTATCGACGAAGGTAGGACTGCTATATCTTTTATCGTTGTTAACCCATTTCTTCTTGTAGATATTTGTTGGAGGACTTGATCCAAATTGTAGTGACGAGGATCTCAAACAAGCCTTCTCTCAATATGGTCAGATTGTCTCTGTCAAAACACCAGTCAGTAAAGGTTGCGAATTTGTGCACTTTGCTCAGCGGTGCATTTTTTTATCTCTTCAATTTTTGTATTTATTTTACCGACGAAAAAAAACGTCAGTGAAAGTTTTTTTATTTTCATTTTTATTTTATTTTCAAATAGTTTGTTTGGTTACATAGAAAAAATGATTGAAATACACATTTTTAAAGCAATGGTTGAGAATTTTTTAGAAATATCTCAAGATCCGTGAGGATTCAAATATTGAAATTTGACGTCGTAGTTGTGTTTAACCTTACAGAGAGAACTAATGGTTTGGATCTTGTATTTTGGGGCCCATGGTTAATCGAGAGTCCGATTTACTAGCCGTCAGTTCCTGTAAGTTAATTTCGCCTCGAGAGAGGTGCTCGTGCTGGTTTTCGATTTTTCCAGGGGCCGTTTCTCGTTCCGGACCCCCGGCGGGCCGTTTTCGAGCCTACTAAGGCCTTGTTTCTTTAGAAGAATTCCTGACAGGAATTCAGGGTGTCTTGGAATTCAGAATTCCTGTCAGGAGTTCTATGTTTCTTTATAAGAATTTGTTGGCTTTTGAAATTCCAAGAAACAAGGAATTTACACTTGAATTTGTACAGTACTAATACGTACATGGTTCTAATTTCAGGTAGAAATTAATTTAGCTATGAAACAGGGAATTTAGAATTCTCAAATAGGAATTCAGGCCTTTTAATGAAATAAGGAATTCGGAATTCCAGAACTCAGCAGTATTTCATTTGCTAGCATTTGAAATTCCCAGACAAACACCATGTGATCCAGGTTGATCTCTGCATCAATTACTTTGAATGACATATTCTATTTCATTTTTTTTCTTTTCCTCTAATCTTGGGTTCTATCTTTTATCCTTCTTTTATTTTTTTTGGTCTGCTTAAAAGTGGTTTGAGGTTCTTGATGGCCTTCTTGGAAAGCATTGGAGAAATGTGGGTATGGCCTTTAACTGCACTTTCCTTCTATTTGGATCAGTAAATCAGTGGGTTTGGCCTTCAACTTCAATTTTATTATAAACTGTATTTTTAGGGAAAATAAATATCAAAGACTATTATCGACGAATTTTATGAAGTTGGTAAAATGAACTTTTATTGACTTTTTTTGTAAAACGTCAGTAATATTTAATGGAAAAATTAAAAATCAGAGTCTTTTACCTAAGGATTTTTTTTACCGACGAAAATTAGCGTCGGAAAATTTATCATCGATGTTTAATTCTCAAACATCAGTAGACTTTTCTACTTGTTTTCAAATAAAAAAATAAATTAATTTTTACCATCGAAAATTCTATTTTCACTCTCTCCTTAGCGCAAATATCCCAATTTTTCCTCTTCCCGCCACTAAACCCCTCTTTTCACTCTCTCCTGCCGTCCTGCGCGCTCCTCTCACTCTCTCTGCTCTCTTCTCTCACTCCATCTCCTGAATCGCCCCGTGCTAGACGAGAAAATCCCCCTTTTCCCTCTCCAAACCCTCTTTTCCTTCTCCTCACTCATTTCTTTCTCTCCCCTCACTCCAGACCTCTCCTCCGCCAGACGAGAACCCATCTCCTGAATCTCCCCCCGCCAGACGAGAACCCATCTCCATCGTCGTCCTCTCATCTCCTTCGCACCCCTCCAGAACCCATCTCCTCTCATCCCTTCTTATCTCTCCCTCCCTCTCCTCCTCTAGACGACCACAGCAGCACTGCCAAGCGCTCAGCATCCCCTGGAAGCCCGCAGAGCCTTCATCTTCCTCTTCGCGCCGCCGGACGCCTCCCCTGCACCAGGTACACTCCTCCCTCTTCCTGCACTCTACACACACCGTGCACCAGGTACACCCCTCCCTCTTCCTGCACTCTGCACACACCGTGCACCATTCCCCCTCTCCTGTCTCTTTCTTCTCTGTCTCTCTCTCCCTCGTTCTCTATCTCCGAATTCCCTTCATTTCTCTCTGAATTCCTCTCCTCCCCCATCTTCATTCCTTCCAAGCCCACGATCTCACAGAAACAAACGGAAAAGAAAACCGTGGCCTTTCCTTCTTTCTCTCTTTAAAAAGATGTAGTTCCACTCTTTTAATGCAATCACGCCAGGTAATGCTTCCTCCCCATTTCGTTTCAATGCCAAGTTCTCATCTTTTGTTGATTCCATTCCCTTTAAAATTCTGAAAAACCCATTTTCTATGTTGGGTCATAGAGATAGAGGGTGGGTAATTTTTTTTTTATTTTGGAAATCTTATATGCTTCTTCTTCTTCTTCCATTTGTCTTTAAAGTTATACTTTTTTTTTTCATTTGGGTCTGTCATTTTTGTTTTATTTCTTGGAACATTGGTACTAGAAGTTTCTGGTTGGCTTTGATTGGTTTGCCTCATTTGCTGGTTTTGTAATTTCAGTGCCCCCTATATATTTGATTGCCTATAGGTATGTAATTGCTGAAAATGGATGTGGGTTTCTATTTTGGGTGCTACTTCCAATATGTAATTGTTGAAAATGGAAGTGGGGGATATTTTTTTTTCAATTCTTTTGGACTGCATAAAGTTCGAGGCTTTAGAAAATGGAAGTGTGTTTGGGTGTGCTTATTTTATTTTGATCAGCAAAATGGAAGTGTGTTTGGATTGAATTCTTTGTTCTTTTTCAATTTTTACATTGTTTTTTCGTTTGCTATAACTGAATCAATCCTACCCATTTTACCCATTTCCCTTTCTGTTGAAATTGAGCAGAATTTGATGATGTAAGGTGTTTTATAGATACCCAGTTTGGCAAATTTTCTTAAGAGTTCCTGGGGATAATATCCTAGTTTTGCAAGAAATTAGAAATGTAGGAAGGATAATGCAGTTGGGTATGTATCTCTAGATTGAGTAATTGTATTGGAGAAGTGGAGAAATGAATGAAGGAAGAATGCAGGTGTCTCTGAGAGATAAGGAAGAGAGGGATGAGAATATCATTGCAAATCGAAATTGCTTTTGTTGGTGAGAAGTTGTAATTGTTGCTATTGGATCCTTTCAGAAGAGGAATGGGTCAAAAGTAAGCTGGCGATATTGGTGGGCTGGGTGTTTGGAAGAGTCCAAGCTTTAATCTCCAACCATCTGTTACTCATTGGGTGCCTCCAAGGCTACTTTGTTAGACCAGCAATGTAACAAACACAAACAAAGCTTTGGTGGGCTTCCCTAATTTAGTGATGTAAGGTGTTTTATTTGTTCCTTGTTGAGTGTTGCAAGAAATTACTAACTGTTTTGCAGTCACACTTCATGTTGCTTTAGATAGTGATCATCTTCTTATGTTGTGTAGGATACATGTGTTCTGATGTTGTTGATGAAACTAAAGGATTTTTCAGTTTAACAGTCATACATGTGATGTATGCTTTAGACCATCATGATCATATAAAACTGTTTCTGTAATTTTTTTTTCCTAAAAGCATCATTTACAGTACATATATAGGAGGTTTGGGCTCATGTTTGACTCAATCACCATTAATAATGACTGTTGATCATGATGGTTTACCATTTACTAAATCAGAATGTTAACATTGATTGTGATATTTGAGTGTATATCCAAATGTCCCATTCTACCATTTTTGGTTTCTTCATTTATATGTTTATTTATCTTTATTGGTTGAAAAAAGTTCCACAGTATGACACTTTTCTTTAGTTACTATTCAATAAAACTCATCTTCTTCTTGTTTATTAATGTAGGGAAAACTGCTCTCTCTCTCTCTCTCTCTCTCTCTCTCACACACACACACACATTCACCAATCTCTTCGTGCATCTATAACAAATCAAGGCCCTCTATAGTATGCATTTTTTTAGTTTGAGAATCATGTAGACCTCAATGAAATTTTTTTTTTCATTCATGTGTCTAATATTTGTGTTCCTTCAATGAAGGTCTGTCAGATCAGTAACTTTTATGTGTCATACAGCTACTAGATTCTTAGTACTATGATGTGACTTGGGACATATCACTAGTCTAGTTTGCTGGGAACTGACGTGTCTGATACAAATGCTATAGATTAAGTTGTGTAACTTCGAACTGAAAAGGTAATAATTGACATAATTATGCATGTGATGCACTTATCTTACTGGTTTGATTTGGGATACATTTGGCAGGGGCAGTATAGGAGCTGGCCTAGATGGTTAAATGCCAATCTCTGAACATTTTTTTGTTTATATGAGGCCTATGCAGTTCTAGTTTGGCATCAATTAGTCAGGTTAGATGCTTTTAGCTGTTGGTGCACACCCCCAATATGATGTCCAATAATCAACACCAATTCTTGTAGAGGTCAGTTGTTGTCCAGTTTCAATCTGAAAGAAAGCCTATTGTTTTGACATATCCTAGGACATTTTGAGTGTGGAAACTGAAAGAGAGCCTACTGTTTCCTTGAGAACTAACTCTTATCACACTTCCTCTAAACAGAATCCTTATGAGGGACATCTAGAGGGCGGGCCACGCACTGTGCAACAATTTTGAGTGTTATTTACTTTCTTGGCTCCACTTTTAAATCTGATTACTTACATGAAGCAACAATTTCAGGAATGCGATTAATAATGAGTAGAAAAACAAGTGATTGAAACACCATCCATCACCACGAGAATGCAACTCCTAAAAAATCTTCAAATTATATCTAACAAATTAATGAATCAATTACACATCAGCGTAACTACACAAGCAAACATTAGATGATGCATATGTGAACAACTGAAAAATCGGTTAAAAAACCATTTATCATGGACAAAATTTGTGTCCATATGATCACAAACTATCACACCTAGCAGATGAAGTTGCTGACTCTTTGCCTAAAAGGTTGACAGGGAGAGTTTTTTTATTGGACATGGTTGAAGTTCTTTGCATATTATGTTTTGCCCTTTAACTTTTCTTGTCTCTCCATTTCCTTCAGGTGAGCCTGAGTTTGTAGATGTTTTTTCTTATAAAATTTGACTTAATTGTTTTTCAGGGATTCTTTAGCATCATAAGAGCCTAAAATAGAGGCATGGAGCTAAAAAATGCAACATACCAAGATGGTCCAATATGAATGCCAATTTTTCTCTTTCCCAAGTTCTCCTCAAAGATAATTAGTAAGGTAAGCGAACAAGACAAATTGTGATAGGCATTATCCATGTGACATAATTAATGAAAAAAATGCTAACATGCAGGAACCAAAATGCTGAAAGTCTAGAAAAAACGATAAACTTGACAGCAATTTTTTGTTTCTTTAACAAGAGACAAGCCGACAAAGCAAACCACAAGAAAATGTAAGCAAAAAATAATTAGACAACATTAAACTTAAGGATACTATCATAGCATTGCTTACATAGAAAACAACTCAGTTGAGGAACTTTGCATATTGGCATAAAGCTGATTTTCAGCACTGAGTCTACTAAATGGTGATGGAGGCTAGAGAAAATAGCACCATATTCAACTAATTTATCAATTAAATATCAAACCCTATTGGGGAGAAAACAAGAGTATTTGGAGAACCTAAGTAAAAACCTAGCTTTGCTTTTTTGGAGAAAATCTTGTTGAATGTATAATGATTCACCAGTTTATGATCAGCTAACTGACCGTTTCAATTATCAGCTTTTCTTAAATTCTGCGGATAATACCAAACTTTGATTGCGTTGTGACTATGGAATTTAAATTCAACCAATATGTGTCACTGATTTCAGATTCAAACCATACTTGCCATACCAAGGCCATGGCGTCACTACACCATTTCAGGTCTTTTACAGCGTGCAATGGGCGCCGTAAATGTAAGTTTACGGCTCACGGGGGTCGTTCCGTAAAAGCTCCTACCGTAAAAGGTTTGAAGTATTTACAGCGTGCATATACAGGCCGTAAATAGGATCAATGCACGCCGAAAATGATGCTCCCAGGACTTTTTGAACCAGATTTATGGCCTACTAAGCATGCCTTAAATACAAAACTTTTACGACGCAGATTGAGTGCCGTCAAAGCATTAGTGAATACGTAGTAAGCCGTGAATACTTAAAACGAAAAATATTTTACACAGCTTGCATTTGTGGGCTGTAAATGGGTTGTGTAAATCTGATTAACGGCTCCAAATGCAAGCCGTAATTAGGTATATGTTTTTACAACTTTGAAATGCAGGCCATTAAAGAATTGGCGAGTTTCAATTTACGGCTCGCAAGACGCGCCTTAATTGTTTTTTTATTATAAAAAAATGAATTGTTTTTAATTAAAAAAAACTAAATCCACATTTTTTTATTGCTACAAATACAAATTAATAAACTAAAATAAAAAATGTAAACAGAACCGGCAAGTCCATTACCCATCCCTAACCAAAATTCTAAACAAGTAAACTCTCTTTATGTGACAGGTAACATCAACCCAAGAGATGAATTCCTATAAGCATTAAAATGAACAATAAATCTAATAAATCTAACTATAGAAAATGACCCCAGAATCATATGATTCATTATTGATGCTGTTACAATCCTTGCCAGACTCCTCTATGGAGCATCCTATTGCCTTAAAGCCCACAATTCCTATGACCTATACATCTATAGGAAGATGAATGTTCATTTTCTATAACTTATTGATAGGTACAAAGAGAACTTCATTAACAGAGAAAAAAGCATACAGAATTTACAGCATGGAAGAAAAGCCCAATACATATCTGTAGCACAGCAACCTACAGACCATAGCAACTATCATGATGGAAAAAAAATGAGGACAGCCCCAAATCAAGAATTAACCGTTAATGCTGGCCAAACGACAAATGAGAATTGCCTTTCTGAGAAAAAGGGGGAGAATTGCTACAGAAGAAATATACATTCCATGTAATGGTTGATATAAATTTTGGCTTTCTACTCTGAGAAACAAACTAATCAACAAAATCACAAACTTTAGAAAAACACCAGGCTTTCTTATTGGGACTTGTATCAGACAACAAACCTACATTCACTAGAGCACATCAAAGAGAAAAAGGGCAAACTCCAACAAAGAATCATAAACAGAACAAAGTTAAACCTAAACTGTTTCTGTAGTAACCCAGTAGGCCAATTCCAGAAGATACATCCGCTGAATTAACAATGATGTCAACAGTTGTTTTTTCGCTCAATAACTTCAAAAGAAGCAAAGTTGAAATAATGACAAGCGTCAATGACCAAATCGAGGATAGAAGAAGTAGAACTGAAATAAACACTAGCATAAAAATTTAAAAAAAAAAGCACGCAGGAACTCATGTATATCTCACTCTAAAACTACTCACTTGGCCACAAACAGAACTTAAAATACATACTATAATCAAAATTCAACTACATGAAATTGATACCCAAAAATCAAACAAATACCCATATGATAACAACACCAACAAAGAAAGGTCTCCTGAATCCCACATTCAAATTGTGCATTTAGCTAAATTAATTATACCAAGTAGATCTTTAGAACTACCCAAAGAAATCTGCAAGGCATAGAATAAAACAAGAATCCACTATCAATAAAAGAGATTCTTACACACATGCTCAAAAAATAAAGATAATATGAGAAAGAATGACTATATAAGAAGCAGAATGCAGTAAATATTTGGTAGGGAAAACCATGGATCATGTCAATCTACCTAGCAGAACAACCAAGAATTAAAGGCACATCATGATGCACTCCAAAGTCCAAATCACAAACAGTAACAGATTTAAAAATTAATAAATGAAAACAAAGTGAATCTTTCATAAGAAAAATTACCACCTGTTGGTGATGGAAGTCTTACCAGATGATTAATCTTCTAACCCCCCCCCCCCCCCGAAAAAAAAGAAAGCAACCAGAAGGAAGAGGAGAATGCAAATGAGAATACAAGAAATCCTTTCCTGTAACTAGAAATCCCCAATCTCCAATCTGGGGAAACACAGCAAGCACAAATAAGGCACTGTACATGAAAGTTAGCAAAAATTGTAAGAGTTCCATTAACAAATGCAATTTTGAGTTGAGTTGGTTAATGCGAACAGGTCGGGCCGACGTCTATTGGCTCAATCAAAGGACATGCTATATGCCATATGCAGGTAAACCCAAACTCATACCAACCAAGATTGAAATCTTAACATACCCAACTAAATTGTAAGCTCCCCACCTGACTACAACTTGGATAGCAAATATACACAGATAAGTAATTATGACGAAAAATCAACCACAAAACTTGATAAGGGCTGAATAATCAAATTTTTAGCATTGGCATTCAGACACTTTTCAGTTTCTAGCATTGGCATTCAGTCACTTTTCAGTTTCTGTTAAGTAGGTAAAAAAAATCCAAAAGTAGAATTCATGGAAGAACAGTTTGATAAAATAGAAGTGGACCCCACAAGAAGTTTGAAAAGTGCAAACGGTATGTCCTGGACCATTAGTTCAAGTCTCTGATGCACCTCAAGGGTTGCAAATCATAAATCAAGGGTGCCAGGGAATAGGCATACATAAAAACCACATCTCGGGTCATGGCCCGTGCCAATCATAATAAGTGACCATTGGAGCAGTTCTACAAGTGATTCTTGGGTGTTTGGACTAATCTTCACGGATGTATTATTGTTAAATTATCTGTGTCAACTAGTAAATTCTCTGCACTTTTGGCCTATGTGTCGTGAGATGCGATCTAAACCAAGAAATGTAGCTTTTTTTGTACCTGATTCTATCAACCTCATCAGCCATTGCTCGTCACACATATTTGTCTAATCGGTGCTTTTAGAAGCATTTGGGGCTTGCACCCGATGCAGGGCTTCCAAAAACACCCAGGTCTCAAGCTATGTACCTCAAGTACAGGAATGGCCCTCATTTGTAGTTTTCATCTCACAATGTATGGGGCATATTTGAAACATACACCCCAAATGAAGCATGCAGTTTAGTCACACTTCACATTAGGCTGCAGCCATGAGAAAATGAGATAAACGATTTGGAATTTTTACGGCATGCTGAGATGGCCCCAGTAAAGTCCTTACAATTGTCTTTACTATCTATTAGACACCTCTCTAGGCATAATAAGTTTTCTTGAAAACAAATCTCGACCGTTGGAGTCGATGGATCTCTCTACCTCCCTCTCTGTCTCTCTCACACACATCTACAGATGGGGTGGGATTGAGAAGAGGGAAGGCTACCTCCAGAAATATTTGGGTGGGTGCCTGAGATTTCTCAAAGTCCCTCAATTTGGAGAAAAATCCGTTTGTCTATCCCCAGGTCAGATTGCCATTGTGACTTCTCAGTAGGGTTTTGGTAGAAAACAAATTATCACAATAAAAAACACAATAAAAAACAATCTCTATCATGGGACTTTCCCTAACCCATCTGAAATCCAGGTTCCAAGGGACTCAAACCACCATCACTTCCTGTAACGGGCCTTCCAAGGAATTTTACACATAAACAAAACCAAAGATTTTCAAAGAAAGAAGGGAAAACCTCTGCAGGAAAGGAAGAAGAAGAAATCCTCTGTTTTTGAGATCTGAAGAAGAAGAAGAAATCAAATCAACATAAAAAAAAGTTGATTACCTCTCGGATTTTGAGATCTGAAGAAGAAGAAATCCTTTGCAGTGAAAACTCGCTGAGAGAAATGACAAGGAGAGAGAAAAGGGGAGGAGTTTGGCATGGGGAGAGTAGAAGGCGTGGAGGACTCTGGGAAAAAAAAGGTGGGTGCGTGGGCTTGCAGTGGGCGCTGGGAAGAGGAAGATGAAGAAGAGTAGGAGGGGAGGAAGAAAAGGAAAGAAAGAAGAAAAAGAAGGAGAGGGTGCGCTGGCGTGCAGGGGAGGTGCTGAGGGATGCGATGGTGATGCAGAGAGGAGGGAGAGAAGCTCTTACCTGTGAATGGGATGAGTTCAGCGCATGGAGGGAGAAGAGGGAGAGACGATGGGGCTTTGCGCTGCTGCTAGTGGCGGTGCGGTCTGAGCGTGGAGGAAGAAGGGGCGACGTCCGCGGGCGTGAGAGAGATGAAGAGCAGAGAGATTGGAGAGGGGTGACTGCTCTGAGATGGGTTTGCACAGGGGGTTGCGAGATGGAGAGAGAGGGCCGAGATCAACAGCGAGAGGAGGTGATGGTGCTGCGCCTTGGTTCCAGTGTGAGAGATGGACGAGGTCTGTGTTGGAATTTGAGATAAATTTGAGATGACTTGAAAGTCTTTTGACGAATTGAAGAATATAGTATCTCAAGTATTGATATGAGTTGGAATTCTTGTCAACACATTGTCACAAACGTGATGTTAAAAGGCTGGTGTTGATAGAGCTGAAAAGAAGAATCAGAATTGAAACTGTCAGGAATTCAGAATTCCTGAAGCAGAGCATGCGGTCGACCGGGCACCCCATGCGGTTCGACCGAGCAAAGAGAACCTGCAGAAAACAGTTCAGGTAGCTCCCAGTTGTTTTCGTGACACAGTGTGTCTTCGGTCGACCGAGACCCCAGGATGTCGACCGAGCTCGATAGTTGTCTAACTCCAGACTGTGTATGATGTCGACCGAGCAGGCAAGGAGGTCGACCGAGCACGGGAACCAGAGTTGCGCAGAATTAGAAGTTGTGCACGAAAATTCAGCATTCTTATCTAATTTGTTTGGGACTCTTTCTAAACGAATTGTAGCCTATTTTGAACACAATTAAGGGTTACTATAACCTATATAAAGGCATGTTTGGTTCGTTCTTAATTACACCAAGAAGACACCAAAAAGAGAGAAAGAAGAGAAGAGAAAAGAGAGAGAGTTTGGAGAGAATAGAGTGCTGTTGCTGTGTGCTGTTGTGCTGCATCTTTCTACAGCAAGTGTGGACGAGGATATGCTCTTGAAGATGGTGATTCGTCCATGAGTTAAGTGTCTCTCTTTTATGCTTTAGATCTCAATTTGTAAGGGATTGAGAGAGAGAGAATTGTAGAGGAGAAGGGCTGTAGACAGAGTTAATCTTTTATTCTGTAAAACATCAAGTTGGTGCTTGGTGTCTGGGGTTTGGTGATCCTATCTGTTGGTGCAGATAAATTATAAAGGGAGTCGGTGCTTCCTAGATAGTTGGTGCTATCTGAAACTCAAGGGAGTTGGTGCTTCCTAGATAGTTGGTGCTATCTGAAACTAAGGGTTGGTGCTCTTTGTCGTTGGTGCGACTAAATATATTCAGACCTGTACCGGATCGGTGTTCGGACGGTTTTGATCCGTGGACGTAGCCTTTTGGTGAACCACGTTAAATCTGGTGTCATTGTGTGGTTTGACTTGTTTTGTTGTTGAATTGGACTTGTTTTTAGAAATCACTGATTCACCCCCCCCCCCTCTCAGTGATTGCGATATCCAACAATTGGTATCAGAGCAAGGTTCCCTTGATCAGTTTAATACGCTAAGGGTGATCTCTTGTCAAATCACATGGCAGTCAATACAGGGAATATGAAAGCACCTCTGTTTGATGGTTCTAATTACTCTTTTTGGAAGATTAGGATGCAAGCCTTCATCAAATCTCTTGGCTATGATGTTTGGGAGGCTGTCAGAGTCGGTTACAATACTGCCACCGTACCCAATGATACTGCATCGAAGAAGTTGGCAGACAACGACTCCAAGGCGCAGAATGCACTCTTTAGTGGCCTTATGGACAGCGAACTTGTTAAAGTAATTGCATGCAAAACAGCCAAGGAAATTTGGGACAAGTTGCAAAGCATACATGAAGGTGATGAGAAGATTAAAGAAGCCAAATTGCAAACTCATCGCTCTCAATTCGAGTCTCTTCGCATGGAGGAAAGCGAGAATGTTGACTCGTATATGCAACGAGTGAATGAAGTCACGAATGACATTCGTGGACTAGGGGAGGAGATTAAAGAGCCGGTCATCGTCAAAAAGGTTCTAAGATCTCTTCTTCCCCGGTTTGATTCAAAAGTCTCAGCCATCGAAGAAGCCAAAGATCTGAATGCATTTTCCATGGATGAATTACATGGTTCTCTAACTGCCTATGAGATGCGCATAGGAAAGACGTCTTCATCTGATAAAGAAGCGGCCTTCAAAGTTCAGAAAAAGGCAAAAGAGACTGCTGGTCATGATGTTGATTCTGATTATGATGAGCTTGAGGCTCAATTTGTTAGAAAGTTGAAGAAAGGAAGCAATGGCAAGTACAAAGGGAAGCTACCCTTTAAATGCTTCAATTGTGGAGGTGTTGGTCACTTTGCTGCGAAGTGTCCTCTAAAAGAAGACAATGATAATGACTCTTATGCTGAAAGAGTAAAGGAAAGAGAAATTTCAGAAAAAAGGGGCAAAGCTAAAAACTTTCTATGTCAACAAGATGACAGCACGTCTGAAACTTCAGACGATGATGAATCAACCGAAGCTCTCTTCATGGTCACTGTTGAAGAAGAAGAAGAGCTAGATCCGGAAGAGGATGAGGAGGCTGAAGTCAATCTTGAAGAGGAACTCATAGCCGCACTTGAGGAGCTTAGCATGGAACGCAAAACAAGTAAGAAAAATCTGAAACTTCTCCATGAATCTGAAAGTTCTATTATTGCTTTGAAAACTCAAGTAGAAGAATATAAAAGAATGGTACAAGTCCTTGAAAACCAAATAAGTATAAAAAGGAAGAGGCTATGAAACTTGAAACTGAGATCGCTAGAGCAAAGGCTGAAAATTTGGAAAATAGCAAAAAACTCAAAGCGCTCCAAGCGATTGAAGGGACTATGAAACTCGATGAACTACTGAAAGTTCAAAGACCTGCCCACTTCAGATTTGGTCTAGGATTTGAGAAAGGTGAATCCTCTAAGATTGCACCTCCTGAAAAGAAAGAGTTTATGAAGCAAGTCACTGCACCTTCTAACTCTATGAAGCCCACTCAACCTAGAAAGGAGTCCATTCCTGTTAGAAAGGTAATGAAGTTTAACCAGCCACCTAAAAAAGGAAGAATGTTCAGATTCTATGGTTATTGCTATCATTGTAATAGATTTGGACATAAAAGAGCTGATTGCAAATTCTATGTAAGAAACAGCCCATTTGTGACTAGGAACCCTTTTTCAATCCTAAGTAGCCACAAAATTGAGTGCCATAAGTGCTATAATTATGGACACTTGGCTAGGGATTGTAGGTTGCATATTGCTAACAAATTTCAGGTTCAAAAGAAACCCAAGTTAGTCAAGGCTTGGAGAGCAAAGCAAAGTACAGAAAGTCCCAAAGAATCTCTCATTGTGCAAATGGCATTCAATGCACAAAAGAAGGCAGCACCATGGGTCCTTGATAGTGGTTGTTCAAGCCATATGACCGGTGATAAAGAGAAATTCATCAAATTACAGCACTATGAAGGCGGTTCAGTGAAGTTTGGCAACAATGATGGTGCCAAAATCTGCGGAAAAGGTGTTATTCAGCTTATGGCAAACAAGATCAGATCGGAAGAAGTCTTATATGTGTCTGGATTGAGACACAACCTGCTTAGTGTGAGCCAGATCTGTGACAAGGGTCACGAAGTTATCTTCACAAAGAATGGGTTTGCCATCAAGAAGAGTAGCAACGGCAAAACAGTGGCAACTGGATCAAGAACTGCTGGAAATCTCTATACATTGTCAGATGGAGCTGAAAAGACCTGCTTGATGAGTCGGACAGAGGAAAGTTGGTTGTGGCACAAACGCCTTGGGCATCTAAGCTTTGATAACATGTCAAAGATTTGCAATTCAAAGGCTATAAGAGGCATGTCTACAGCTGAAAAGCCTTCCAATCCCATTTGCGACTCTTGCCAAAAGGGAAAGCAAACGAGGGTTATGTTCAAGTCAAAGGAGCATCATTCCAAGAAACCTCTTGAGCTAGTGCACACTGATCTCTGTGGACCGATGCGAACTCAAAGCACCAATGGAGATAAGTATTTCATGTTATGCATTGATGATTATACTCGTATGACATGGGTATTGTTTCTTAAGCATAAGCATCAAGCACTTGATCGTTTTAAAGTGTTTAAAGCACAGGTTGAAAATCAATTGGAAAAACGTATCAAGATTTTAAGGTCTGATCGTGGAGGCGAGTTCACATCTGAAGAGTTCACTAAATATTGTGAACATCATGGCATTCAAAGACAGTACTCAGCCCCTAGAACTCCACAACAAAATGGAGTTGTGGAACGGAAGAATCGCACCGTACAAGAGATGGCTCGTACGATGCTAAGTGAAAGCAAGATGGCTGACAAGTATTGGAAAGAGGCAATTCATACGGCTGTATACATTCAAAATCGATGCTTGATCAGGCCACATGAAGACAAAACTCCCTATGAGCTATGGTTTGAAAGAAAAGCAACAGTCAAGCACTTCAGAGTCTTCGGCAGCAAGTGTTACATCAAGCGGCTCGAACAAAATCCGGGCAAATTTGAAGAAAGAGCTGACGAAGGTATATTTCTGGGTTATTCCTCATCTAGTAAGGCTTACAGATGTCTTAACAAAAGGATCAGAAAAATCATAGAAAGTGCCGATGTTAGAATTGATGAAAACCATGAACCAAAGAATGCAACTCATAATGACAGTCCAGTTGAGGACTCGAGTGAGATTGATAATGAGATGGCTGAATCTAATGATTCTGAGAAATCAAAGGATGACTCAGAAGATACTACACCTAAGAAGCACAGCACTTGGGTAGAGCAACACCCTAAGGATCAAATCATTGGAGATCCTAAGGCAGGCGTTCAAACTAGACAAAGTGTAGTTAGCAATTACTCACTTATGTCCACCATTGAACCCAAGACTGTGGCTGAAGCCAGTCTCGATGAAAGTTGGTTGAAATCTATGCATGAGGAGTTGGAGAAAATTGAGAAGAACTCCACATGGGAACTTGTTCCTAGACCTACTGATAAGAATGTTATTGGTACTAAATGGGTCTTTCGGAATAAGCTGAATGAAGATGGTCAAGTCATTAGAAACAAAGCAAGGTTGGTTTGTAAAGGCTATGCTCAAGTTGAAGGCATAGATTTTGAAGAGACCTTTGCACCGGTGGCTCGTCTGGAAGCTATTCGTATGTTTCTTGCATTGGCAGCATACAAAACCTTCAAGGTATTTCAGATGGACGTAAAGTCAGCTTTCTTGAATGGTTTACTTGAAGAAGAGGTCTACATTGAGCAACCTGATGGTTTTCTCATCAGCAAAAATTCAGATCTAGTGTGCAAGTTGAAAAAGGCTCTTTATGGATTGAAACAAGCGCCAAGGGCATGGTATGCAAGGCTGGATCTCTATCTCCGCAAGATCGGTTTTGGAAAAGGAATGGTTGATAGCAATCTGTATGTCAAAACTGATTTAAGCAAACAGTTGGTTGTCATTGTTTATGTTGATGACATAATCTTTGGTGGCAATGATGAGGAGATGTGCAGGAATTTTGCTGAAGAGATGAAGAAAGAATTTGAAATGTCGATGCTTGGAGAACTAAAGTTCTTTCTTGGTTTACAAGTTCAGCAGTTGAAACATGGCATCTTCATATCACAAATGAAGTACATTAAGGAAATGCTGAAACGGTTCAATATGGAAGACAGCAAGCCAGTGAGCACACCAATGTCAACGAACACGAAGCTTAGCAAAGATGATAAGGCCTCGTCCGTTGATCATACCACCTATCGCTCTATGATAGGAAGCTTGCTCTACTTGACTGCTACAAGACCAGATCTTCTACAAGCAGTATGTATGGTTGCACGTTTTCAAGCAGCACCAACTGAAACGCACCTTACAGCAGTGAAAAGAATCTTTCGATATCTGAAAGGTACTATGGAGCTTGGTATCTGGTATCCCAAAGGCAAATCCTTCACTCTTGTTGCATATTCTGATGCCGATTGGGCTGGATGCGTAGATGATCGCAAGAGTACTAGCGGCGGCGCATTTTATCTTGGAGAAAGATTAGTTGCTTGGCATAGTAAGAAGCAAGACTCAGTATCCCTTTCGACAGCGGAAGCGGAATATATTGCAGCGGCAACTTGTTGTACGCAAGTGTTATGGATGCGGCAGATGCTCTCTGATCTAGGAGTCCCTACAACGGATCCTACGCCGATCCTATGTGACAACACGAGTGCAATTCATATATCTAAGAATCCTGTTCAGCACTCTCGAACAAAGCATGTAGCAATTCGTTATCATTTTCTTAAAGATAAAGTTGCTGATGGAGAGGTCAAGTTGGAATATGTTCCAACAACTGAGCAAGTGGCTGATATTTTCACGAAACCTCTGCCAAAGGAAGTCTTCGAGTATCTCCGGAAAAAGTTAGGAGTTACTCACTCTCCTAAACCGTAGGAGTTGTGCTTGAAAGGGGGAGCAATGCATTCATTGAATATCCTGTTCGCTCCTCGGTTTGGTCCCTTTGGACTTGTTGTCAAAGGGGGAGAGATGTTATGCTATGATAGCAAGTAGAGATGTTATGCTATGAAAGCTAGGGGGAGATTGTGACAGTGCATGGTTGTTATTTCAGAATTTCAGAATTGGTTCCAAGTGAGTGTTGAAGTTCCAATAGTGTTGAAGTTCCAATAGTGTTGCCAACAATTCCAAAGGGGGAGATTGTTGGAATTTGAGATAAATTTGAGATGACTTGAAAGTCTTTTGACGAATTGAAGAATATAGTATCTCAAGTATTGATATGAGTTGGAATTCTTGTCAACACATTGTCACAAACGTGATGTTAAAAGGCTGGTGTTGATAGAGCTGAAAAGAAGAATCAGAATTGAAACTGTCAGGAATTCAGAATTCCTGAAGCAGAGCATGCGGTCGACCGGGCACCCCATGCGGTCGACCGAGCAAAGAGAAACCTGCAGAAACAGATTCAGGTAGCTCCCAGTTATTTTCGTGACACAGTGTGTCTTCGGTCGACCGAGACCCCAGGATGTCGACCGAGCTCGATAGTTGTCTAACTCCAGACTGTGTATGATGTCGACCGAGCACGGGAACCAGAGTTGCGCAGAATTAGAAGTTGTGCACGAAAATTCAGCATTCTTATCTAATTTGTTTGGGACTCTTTCTAAACGAATTGTAGCCTATTTTGAACACAATTAAGGGTTACTATAACCTATATAAAGGCATGTTTGGTTCGTTCTTAATTACACCAAGAAGACACCAAAAAGAGAGAAAGAAGAGAAGAGAAAAGAGAGAGAGAGTTTGGAGAGAATAGAGTGCTGTTGCTGTGTGCTGTTGTGCTGCATCTTTCTACAGCAAGTGTGGACGAGGATATGCTCTTGAAGATGGTGATTCGTCCATGAGTTAAGTGTCTCTCTTTTATGCTTTAGATTTCAATTTGTAAGGGATTGAGAGAGAGAGAATTGTAGAGGGGAAGGGCTGTAGACAGAGTTAATCTTTTATTCTATAAAACATCAAGTTGGTGCTTGGTGTCTGGGGTTTGGTGATCCTATCTGTTGGTGCAGATAAATTGTAAAGGGAGTCGGTGCTTCCTAGATAGTTGGTGCTATCTGAAACTCAAGGGAGTTGGTGCTTCCTAGATAGTTGGTGCTATCTGAAACTAAGGGTTGGTGCTCTTTGTCGTTGGTGCGACTAAATATATTCAGACCTGTACCGGATCGGTGTTCGGACGGTTTTGATCCGTGGACGTAGCCTTTTGGTGAACCACGTTAAATCTGGTGTCATTGTGTGGTTTGACTTGTTTTGTTGTTGAATTGGACCTGTTTTTAGAAATCACTGATTCACCCCCCCCTCTCAGTGATCGCGATATCCAACAGTCTGCGTGCGAGGGAGATGCAGGAGCGCAGGTCGCCTGGAGAGATGGAGGAGCGCAGGTCTCCTAGGAGATGGAGGAGAGGGCTGAGGTCGTGAGGGAGAAGGAAATGGAGGGATGGCACTATGGCAGGCGAGAGAAAGTCAAAGAGATGAGGGATTGCTGGGCGAGAGAGGGTCAGAGAGATGAGGGATTGAAAAGAGGGATTGAGAAGAGGCAGAGGAGGCGCTGGAAATGGTTTTTACTTTAGCGGGCGCGGGAAATGGAAAATAGCGCGGGCAACACTGGAATGTTATTTTTAGGGTTGAAGTGATTTTGAAGCCCCAATTAACTTTTATTCCTCCAAAACAAAAATAATGAAAATTTAATTTTTCCCGGCGCAGTAGTTAAATAAAATGGTTAAAATTTGGCATATTGACATTTGCCGGCGATATAGGTCTTTCGCCGACAAAAAATATATCCTTTGTCCGCAACACAAATATTTTACCGGTAAAACATAACCATAATTTGCCGGCGAAAAAATGAGTTCGTGGTGCAAAGCTGAACCTTTACCGATGAAATTATTTCGCCGGTAAAAGTATAACTTTTCCTGGCAAAATAAGCTTTTTCGCTGAAAAAAGTTACACTTTTCCCGGCGTTTGAGAGAGATGGACGAGGTCTCATTCGAGGGTGTGATGTTATTTCATTTCGTCGCCCAATGGTTCTCAAAATAATGAACCGAGAAGAAAGTTCACGCGCCCAAATTTTATGCATTAGTTGGTCGTGGATTTTTTTCACCAAAACGAAGGGAGGGAAAAAAATAAAAGGGCCGCGCGAACAAGTTTTTTTTTTCAAAAAATAAATATTAGATCTTATTGCCGCAATCGAAGCAAAATATGTGCTTGAAGCCGCGACCAAAACATATATGATCGTGGCAAAAGGAACAACTTAAAGCAACGGCCAGATTGAAGTGGTTGCAATAAGGAGACGTTTTGTCACGGGCAGAAACGGGCGAGGCAAAATGGGATTTGTTGCCACTAACTCTATTGGTGGTGGCAACAAGTAAGAAATAGCCATAAAAACACTGGCCGCGGTAAAAAGTTAGACGCTAAAATTCAATGTTTTGGTACTGTGAGCAATGGGTTCTCGGTGGGTATCATGAGATGAAGAAGGGGTGCGAAATTTTTTTGGTGTCAAGATTTGGGTTCTCAGTGGGTATCGTCTATCCCTAATTTGGGGTTAAATTTTGGGTGTCAAAAAAAGGGTGCGAAATATTTTTGGAATATTAATTTGGCGGGTTTCTTTTTTTACGGCATGCGAAATGTGGGCTGTGAAAGCTGATTAATCTTACAGCTTCTCAAAGCAGGCCGTGAACTTAATTTGAATGGCTTGGCCTTTTACAGCGTGCAACATGTGGGCTGTGATACCCTAATATTTTTACGGCTTCCGAATGTGGGCCGCAAATTCTCAATAATTTACGACGTCCTAAATGCACGCCATAATTGATAAAATCTCACGGCGCGCAAAATGCACGCCTGAATAAAGAGAAGAAAAAGCCCTTTTGCGGCTCGCATTCCATGCGCGCCGTACTATTATATCATTTATGGCTTGCATTCAATGTACGGCGTAAATGAGAAGCTGTAAAAGCCCTGAAATGGTGTAGTGCGTTTGTCTTTAAGAGTGACAAAAAGTTAATATAGGCAAAGGAGTGTGACAAAAAGTTAATATAGGCAAAGGCAATCTCTCAATCAAAATGAGAGCCAATTTCATATTGATCTTACATGCTGTGATGGCTTCTTGATAAACCACTCCAATGCTCCTTTCTTGGCATGTAGCCCCACTTTCCTCACAATGATTGGTATTAGTTTGATGGCCACTGAAGAATTGTTTTAAATTCATGAATCAGGACATACCTCACTTATCTCACTTTTATTCACCGACACTCAAATCTGATAGTTTGATGGACTTTGTGAAAAAGGTTGCATTGCCGGATGATATTGCCTTATAAATTGGAGATAACTTGAAAACAAAGGCAAAGATTTATCCATGTTTTATTTCAGGAAAGGTCATTTAGATTGAACACCTTCTGCATCACAATTCTTTATATATACAATTCGTAAACATTTTGCACAGAGCTTCCGTTCCAAGTGAGTCCAAATGCTCAAAGAAGGCTTAAGATACAAGTACCAAAAAAGAGGCAGCAAGCAAATATTTAAAATAGATGAACAATCTATAGTAATTGTAATACTATAACTATCTACTGCAATTTTTCTCAACGCAGTCTATAGTAATTATAATTCTATAGACAAGTTAACCATCTCAGCAGATAATTATAGGCAATAGCTTCAAGTTTATTGGCATGACTTGTCGAAGTATGATGAGTTTGAATGGCAAGCTTTGCCCCAAGTTAAGTAAATAGGTCATTGACTCAATTGGAAAATCTTTTTCTTTTTTCTAAACGGAGTAAAATAATCAATAATCAGTAAATGTTTGGTCCCCTTGTTAGTTCCATCAAATATCTCGATAAGCACCACAATTGGATTATGTAGATTTGCTCCAATTTATACCATATAGAAACTCCACTTAAACAATTGGATTATATGCATCATCTGGATACAGAAAAGGCTCATACTTGCTGAAACTGCTACCAAATAAGTTCGAACAAAGGATATGACACCTATCGTAAGGATATGACACCTATCGTGTCAAGTCGATCCCCTTAGAATTTGCACGTATGGATTGGGGGTATTGATGTGGAGAATTCTGATGCTTCCCTCAGTAGTAATGGCCACGATCAAAGACTTGGCTTTTACATCTGGATTTGTCATATTCATGTTTGAATTAGATTTATGAATCCAAGCATCTATGTTCAATCAAGGCTGGCTCAGATGGTTCAAATTTAAATTGTGCAGGATGTGTTGTTAGCTTTGAGAGGTTCGCCAGAAATTTATCTCCAGAAGATCAAAGGCACTTGATAAAACTTTTACCTTCTATTGATACTGCCAAACTTCCCGACAGGTGAGCATTCTTCACACTTTGTATGTGAATTCCATTTAGTGATAGTCAAGCACTCTATTCGCTCTATGTTAGTCTATTATTAACATGAACCCTAAGATCGAGAACATCATGATTATCACATGTAAGATTTAATCTTAGATAGATTAAAGATTACCTCCAGACATCCTGGTGCAGAGAGCTTTCCGATCCTGCTGTCTGATGCTGTTGTTGGTTGATGTTGAGATCCGTCCAAGAAGAGATTATGGAATAATTTCGATTTCTTTCTCCTTGCCTATAAACCTTAATGTGTTGAATTTCGTGAGTGAGTCTTTCTGATGGAGGAAAGACTCTATTTTAAAGGTGGAGAGAGGACCGAATTTCCAATTAGGATTCCATTAGATTTAATCTCACCCGTCCATCAAGGTAGAGTTTATTATGGAATATATCTCATTAGGAAACCATATTTGAGTAAAAGATAGCATGTATCCTATGAAAACGGGATTCCTATAATGACCACAATTTATGTAAAGGTAATGACTTGTGGTCTAAGTAAAAGACCTAAAAGTGATTTCCTTACAGTCTCCCACTTGGTCAATAGGAAGATCCATTAATGTTTTTCATTTTAGGAATCATAAGGCGTGCATTATATGCTAAACACTTCTTGAGTCGGTTATCATAAGTGTCTTGGCTAATTCGGTTGTGGATGAGAGTCATGGCGTGCACACATTATTTTGCAACATGCTTACTTCCATGTACTACATCATTTACAACCTGCATAACTAGATCATAATAAGAAATTGACGTAATGGTCTCATAATGTCTTTGTTTAATGACTGTTTCTGTTTATTATTCATCCAAACATAAATATGTACACAATGGAAAAACAGAAATGGCAGATGTAGAGATGCATTAAGAGCTCAATAAATGTCAAATACAAGTAAAGAAATAAAAGGCAGACAATTATAATTAAGAACTATCTTCAAGACCCATGCTTTCAGTATGACCCTGAAAGGTCTTCGGAGGTAGGCCTTTCGTGAATATGTCTGCAACCATGAAATCTGTACGTATAGACTCAATGATAAATTTCTGTAATCTAACATCTTGCTTCAGTGATAGATATTTAAAGTCCATGTGTTTGGCTCCCTTAGATATCCTGTCATGCTTGGAGAAGAAGGTTGCAGCGTCATTGTCACAGTAAAGAGTTAATGGCTTAGAGATAAAACTCAAAGCTCCAAACTGAGAGATAAAATTATGCAACCATGTTCCCTGAATTGCAGCCTCATAACATGCCACATACTCAGCCATCATGGTGGATGTGTAAAGTAACTCGGATTTCTGGCTTTTCCATGATATTGCACCTCCACATAAAAGATACACATAACCAAGAGTGCAAAGTCTGGTGTCTGGACATCCAGCAAAATCTGAATCTGAATAACCAGTCACCTGTAGGTGACTTGATTTTCTATATGTGAGCATATAATTCCTTGTTCCCTTGAGGTATCTCGGCACTTTCTTTGTAGCTTTCCAATGAGCGATTCCTGGGTTACTTTGAAATCTACCCAGCATGCCAACAACATGACTAATGTCAGGTCTTGTACAGACCTGTGCATACATCAGACTCCCTACAAGAGAAGCATAAGGATATTTTTCCATTTCTTGACGTTCAAATTCGTTCTGTGGACACTGCGTAAGATCAAGTTTGTCTCCTTTATGCAGTGGAACAGGACTAGAGGAACATGTCATCATGCCAAATCTCTCTAGAACTTTGTCAATATATGCTTTCTGAGACAACCCCAAAATACCAAGTGACCTGTCACGGAATATTTCTATTCCTATCACATAGGAAGCCTCATCCATATCTTTCATTTCAAAGTTCTTAAAGAGATAATCCTTTGTAGCATGTAATAAACCAAGGTCGCTACTAGCCAGTAATATGTCATCAACATACAGAACCAAAAATATGAACTTACTCCCACTGATCTTGAGGTATATGCAGGGGTCAACCATGTTTTCTGTTAAATCGAAGGCAGTAATGATTTCATGAAACTTTAGGTACCATTGCCTCGAAGCTTGTTTCAGTCCATATATTGATTTCTTAAGTTTGCAGACCATGTCTTCCTGACCTTCAATTATGAAGCCTTCAGGTTGACGCATGTAGACTTCTTCGTCTAAGTCTCCATTAAGAAAGGCAGTTTCCATATCCATTTGATGTAACTCGAGGTTATAGTGAGCTACTAATGCCATGATAATTCTAAGAGAGTCCTTCCTGGACACAGGAGAAAAGGTCTCAGTATAATCAATGTCTTCTTTCTGATTAAAACCTTTGGCAACAAGTCTGGCTTTATGTCGTTCATTATTGCCTTTGCAGTCACGTTTGGTCTTGAAGACCCATTTACATCCAACTGGTTTATGTCCTGGAGGCAATTGAATAACTTCCCATACTTGATCTTCATCCATAGATTTCAATTCATCCGTCATGGCATCAATCCATTTACTAGAATTAACATCCTTAATGGCTTGTGAATAAGAAACCGGGTCTTTAATTGTCCCTTCTTCAGATTCTACTTGGTAAAGCATGTAATCATCGGAAATAGCTGATCTCCTTTGTCTTTGAGACCTTCTTAATGCTGGTTCCTCTGGTGCTTCATCCATATGTTCATTGGCGACAATCTCATGATGGAGTTGTTCATCATTGATTGGATTTTCCTCATTGTTAAATGGTTCAACAACGGGATGATTTCCAACATCTTTCGGAATAGAGGGTAAAGGGATAGGTACCCTGATTTCCTGAATGATCACATCTTGAGGTTTATTACTCCCACTGAATTCGCCATTCTCAAAGAATCTAGCATTACTGGTTTCAACAATTATCGTACTATGGTTAGGGCAGTAAATCCTAAATCCTTTGGACTTTTCTGGGTAACCTATAAAGTAACCACTGATCGTTTTAAGGTCCAATTTCTTTTCATGTGGATTGTAGACTCTAGCCTCAGCTGGACAACCCCAAATTTGGAGATGTCTTAAACTAGGTTTCCATCCTTTCCACAGTTCAAAGGGTGTTTTTGGAACTGCCTTACTGGGAATCCTGTTCAAGATATAAACAGCTGTGCGTAGAGCATCCATCCACAAGGATATAGGTAAGTTAGCATGACTCATCATGGATCGAACCATTTTCATATATGTACGATTTCGCCTTTCAGCTACACCATTCTACCATGGAGAACCAGGCATTGTGTATTCGGCAACAATTCCAAGCTTTTGGAGAAGTTTTGCAAAAGGTCTAGGATGTTGTCCTGTTTCGTCATACCTACCATAGAATTCACCACCTCTATCTGACCTTATGATTTTCACTTTTCTATCTAGTTGCCTTTCGACCTCAGTAACGAACGCTTGTACAGCATTCACAGACTGAGATTTGTCATGCAACAAGTATAAATAACAGTAACGTGAGTAATCATCAATAAAGGTAATGAAGTACTTTTCTCCCCCAAAGGTTGGAACATCAAAGGGTCCGCAAATGTCTGTATGAATTATTTCAAGAAGCTGAGTACTTCTTGTGGCTCCTTTCTTTGTGTGTTTTGTTGATTTGCCTTTAATACAATCCACACATACCTTAATATTAGTAAAATCTAGATCCGGAAGGACACCATCTTTTACTAATCGTTTGATTCTTTCACTGGATATGTGACCCGGTCTTCTATGCCACAAGAAATAAGAGTCATTTTTAGATGACTTTCCTTTGGTTTCCTTAGAATGCAGGGTAAGATGGATTTCAACAATTTGACTATTAAGATGAAACTTGTATAGCCCATCAAATAAAATTTCAGGACCAATACGGCTAGAATTTTTAAGTAAACTGAAATTACCATTTCCTAATTCAAACGAGTAACCAACTTTATCAAGTGCGCTTACAGAAACCAAATTACGGGAAATAGACGGAACATAAAGAGTTTGACATAAGTCTAACTGATAACCGCTGTCTAAAACAAGACGAAAAGTGTCAATAGCTTCAACTGGAGCTTTGTCTTTGTTGCCCATAAAAAGGAAGTTCTCACTTGGGTTTATGGTTTGGATCATAAGGAATCCCTGCATTGAATTGGAAACATGAACATTAGCACCAGTGTCAATCCACCAAGTATCAGAAGAAACATAAGTAAGATGTGATTCAAAATAGCTTACGAAACCCATATGGTTACCTTTCTTTTCGAACCATTCTTTACATTTAATGCAGTCTGCCTGAAAATGTCCAGGTTTCTTGCAAAATTTGCATACGTTTTCCTTCTTTTTCTTCTTGGGGTTCTGACTAGCCTCATTAGATTTGGGTGGTGCCCTTTTTTTGGCCTGAATTTTGCTTTCTCCTAGCTTTATTTCTAGCTCTTTGAACGAGATGAGCTACGTTAACACCTTGTTGATTCAGCCTGGCCTCCTCTTGAACCAGTTTGTTAGCCAATTCATTCACTGTCCACTTTTCCGTAATAGTATTGCAGTGAATTTGGAAAGGCCCGTACTGAGGAGATAAATTGTTTAGGATAAATTGGACGAGAAAAGCCTCATCCACGGATAGTCCCAAATTCTTTAATTTAGCAGCAAGGTTGGTCATTTCAATGACATGCTCATGCATTGAGCGAGTGCCATCAAACTTCATGGTTGTAAGATCTGCCATTAGTTTAACAGCAAGGGATTTGTCTGCAGTTTTAAACCTATCTTCAATGGCCTTCATATAGTCCTTAGCATTCTCATTACGAAGAGCCATATCCAGTTCAAGTACCCCCAATGTGAACTCAACTTGCTCTTTTCATTCGGAGAAGTTCGTTCCATTGAGCTTAGTGATAGAGGTAGCATGCGAATTCAAATTAGTGGGTACAATAACTACAATAGAAATATAACAATAAGGCTTGAATAAAAATAAGACAACACATGCATAATATATGAATATATATGACAAAAGAAATTTAGGTGCTCCTGCGGGTAGTCACCATAATTTCTACACATTATACCATATAAGGTCATCATATTCAAGGTGGTGTAAATGAGTGATGTTACTTTTAATTAGAACAAGTAAGATATCTTTGGATATCTTTGGTCCATGTATGAACAAACACTCCTTAATTATAGTTCAAACGTATGAATATAATCCGCCTGTGGGCGACTAAATGCTTCATGCGCTTGAACAATGGAAAAAGTAAACATTATGATGGTACTATTAGGGCCAAATCTCAGTATTTAATTGTTAGGGTCACTGTGGTGAGACCTAACCTTAAGCATACAACTTTGGTGATCAGAATTAGCTTAATATGAATAGATAACATTATATATTCATGCATACATGAGAGATCATTCGTTATATGAAAAGTACTGATAAAGATGGCCAAGCCCCGGAGGGCAGTCCTCCGGCTCTTTGGGTTGCCGAAAATAAAGGCGAGGTCCGGGGCCGCCCCGAAAAAACTTTTTGAGGCATTATGTCATTGATTATAAAGAAACATACTAAAGATAATCAGCATAATACGGAATAATTATGAAAATATGATCAAACTATATGGCCTATTTTTTGTCATCCCTTTTGATCAATTGTCTTTATCTTCAATTGCTTCAAGAATGCCATCTTCAATCTCGAAACAGCCTCCACTTCAGTCACGACGTTCCAGTTACAGATCTATTTAACTATTACATTGAATTTTTACTCACGCGGGAGTTTAATACATAACGAAAGAAAAAATTCAAAACTTTAAATAAATCATGATCAAACAATTGTGGTCAAATTAAAATTGCGGAATAACATAAATATAAACCATTCATGCAGGCCATAATAGTTGGATCGATTTATTGTTGCAAAACAGAGTTAGAAACGGATCTAATTTTGCCGATTATGGCAATGCATAGTTATCCTAATTAATGGACGATCATGTGTTCTCCAATAACCATGCTCTGATACCACATGTTAGTCTATTATTAAAATGAACCCTAAGATCGAGAACATCATGATTATCACATGTAGGATTTAATCTTAGATAGATTAAAGATTACCTCCAGACATCCTGATGCAGAGAGCTTTCCGATCCTGCTGTCTGATGCTGTTGTTGGTTGATGTTGAGATCCGTCCAAGAAGAGATAATGAAATAATCTCGACTTCTTTCTCATTGTCTATAAACCTTAATGTGTTAAATTTCATGAGTGAGTCTTTGTGATGGAGGAAGACTTTATTTTATAGGTGGAGAGAGGACCGAATTTCCAATTAGGATTCCATTAGTTTTAATCTCAACCGTCCATCAAGGTAGAGTTTATTATGGAATATATCTCATTAGGAAACCATATTTGAGTAAAAGATAGCATGTATCCTACGAAAACGGGATTCCTATAATGACCACAATTTATGGAAAGGTAATGACTTGTGGTCTAAGTAAAAGACCTAAAAGTAATTTCCTCACACTCTACTCCATAAAACAGAAAGAAGTTATGATTCCTTGTTGTAAGTCAGTTTGCTTGAGGGTAGAGTAACCTGTAGGAATAGACGATTCGCAAATAGGACTCCTGATTAGAGAATTACGAGCGAAACATGGGATTTTCCCACACTTAGGCCCGAAAACGACCCGCCGGGGGTCCAAAATGGGAAACGGTCGTGGGATAAATCAAAAACCGGCACGAGCACTTCGCTCGAGGATAGAGTAACATGTAGGAACTGACGGTTCATAAATAGGACTCCCGGTTAGAGAATTACGAGCGAAACATGGAATTTTCCCACACTTAGGCTCGAAAACGGCCAGCCGAGGGTCCGGAACGGGAAATGGCCATGGAAAAAATTGGAAACCGGCAGGACCACTTCTCTTGAGGGTAAAGTAACCTGTAGGAACTGACGGTTCGCAAATAGGACTCCTGGTTAGAGAATTAAGAGCGAAACATGGGATTTTCCCACACTTAGGCTCGACAACGGCCCGCCAGGGGTTCGGAACGGGAAACAGCCGCGGGAAAAATCGAAAATCGGCACGAGCACTTCGATTGAGGGTAGAGTAACCTGTAGGAACTGACGGTTCGCAAATATGACTCCTGGTTAGAGAATTAAGAGGGAATCATGGGATTTTCCCACACTTAGGCTCGACAACGGCCCGCCGGGGGTCCGGACCGGGAAACGGCCGCATGAAAAATCAGAAACCAACACGAGCACTTCGCTCGGGGGTAGAGTAATTTGTAGTGACTGACGGTTCACAAATAAGACTCACGGTTAGAGAATTACGAGCGAAAAATGGGATTTTCCAAGACTGAGGATCGAAAACTGCCCGCCGGGGGTCCAGAACGAGAAACGGCCATGGGAAAAATCGAAAACTGACACGAGTACTTCGATTAATGGTAGAGTAACTTGTAGGAACTGACAGTTCGCAAATAGGACTCCTGGTTAGAGAATTAAGAGCGAAACATGGGATTTTCCCACACTTGGGCTCGACACGGCCCGCTCGGGGTTCGAAATGGGAAACAGTGGCGGGAAAAATCAGAAACCAGCACGAGCACCTCGCTCGGGGGTAGAGTAACTTTTAGGAAATGACGGTTCGCAAATAGGACTCGCGGTTAGAGAATTACGAGCGAAAATGGGATTTTCCAAGACTTAGGCTCGAAAACGGGCCGCTGGGGATCCGGAACGGGAAACGGCCGTAGGAAAAATCAGAAACCGGCAAGTGCACTTCGCTCGGGGTAGAGTAACTTGTAAGAACTAATGGTTACAAATAGGACTCCCGGTTAGAGAATTACGAGCGAAACGTGGAATTCTCACACACTTAGGCTAGATAACGGCCCGCCGGGGGTCCGGAGTGGGAAACAGCTGTGGGAAAAATCAGAAACTGGCACGAGCACTTCGCTCGGGGGTAGAGTAACTTGTAGGAACTGACAGTTCGCAAATAGGACTCGCGGTTAGAGAATTACGAGCGAAAAATGGGATTTTCCAAGACTTAGGCTCGAAAACAGGCCACCAAGGGTCAGAAACGGGAAACGGCCATGGAAAAATTAAAAAACTGGCACAAACACTTCGTTCGAGGGTAGAGTAGCTTGTAGGAACTGACGGTTCACAAATAGGACTCCCGGTTAGAGAATTACGAGCGAAACAAGGGATTTTCCAACACTTAGGCTCGAAAACGGCCCGTCGGGGGTCCGGAACGAGAAACGGCCTCGAGAAAAATCAGAAATCGGCACGAGCACTTCGCTTGAAGATAGAGTAACTTCTAGGAACTTACGGTTCACAACTAGGACTCCCGCTTAGAGAATTACGAGCGAAACATGAAATTTTCCCACACTTAGGCTCGAAAACGGCCCGCCGGGGGTCCGGAACAGGAAACGGCCGTGGGAAAAATCGGAAACCAGCACGAGCACTTCGCTCGGGGTAGAGTAACTTGTAGGAAATGATGGTTTGCAAATACGACTCGCAGTTAGAGAATTATGATAAAAATGGGATTTTTTAAGACTTAGGCTAGAAAACGGGCCGCCTGGGGTCTGGAATGGGAAACGCCGTAGGAAAAATCGAAAACCGGCACGAGCACTTCGATGAGGGTAGAGTAACCTGTAGGAACTGACGGTTCGGAAATAAAACTCTTGGTTAGAGAATTTTGAGCGAAACATGGGATTTTCCCACACTTAGGCTCGACAACGGCTCAACGGGGGTCCGGAACGGGAAACAACGCCGGGAAAAGTCGGAAACCGGCACGAGCACTTCTATTGAGGGTAGAGTAACCTGTAGGAAATGACGGTTCGTAAGTAGGACTCCTTCTTAGAGAATTCAGAGCGAAACATGGGATTTTCCCACACTTAAGCTCGACAACGGCCCACCGGGGGTCCGAAATGGGAAACTTCTGCTGGAAAAATCAGAAACCGGCACGAGCACTTTGCTAGGGGGTAGAGTAACTTGTCGGAGATGACAGTTAGCAAATAGGAGTCGCGGTTTGAGAGTTACGTGCGAAAGATGGAATTTTCCCACACTTACGCTCGAAAACGGCCGTCGGGGGTCCTGAACGGGAAACGGCCGCGGGAAAAAATGGAAACCGGCACGAGCACCTCACTTGAGGGTAGAGTAACATGTAGGAACGACGGTTCGCAAATAGGATACCCGGTTAGAGAATCTAGAGCGAAACATGGAATTTTCCCATACTTAGGCTATAAAACGGCCCGCCGGGGGTCCGGAACGGGAAACTACAATGGGAAAAATCGGAAGCCAGTACGAGCACTTCGCTGGATGTTAGAGTAACCTGTAGGAACTGACGATTCGTAAATAGGACTCTTGGTTAGAGAATTAAGCGTGAAACATTGGATTTTCCCACACTTACGCTCGACAAACGGCTGCTGGGGGTCCGGAACGGGAAATGGCCGCGGGAAAAATCAGAAACCGGCACGAGCACTTTGTTCGGGGGTAGAGTAACTTGTAGGAATAGACAGTTCGCAAATAGGACTCGCGTAAGATAATTACGAGCGAAAATGGGATTTTCCAAGACTAATGCTTGAAAACGTGCCGCCGGGGGTCCGGAACGGGAAACTGGGGCAGGAAAAATTGAAAACCAGCACGAGTACTTTGCTCGAGGGTAGAGTAACTTGTAGGAACTGACGGTTCAGAAATAGGAGTCTCGGTTAGAGAATTACGAGCGAAATATGAGATTTTCCAACACTTAGGCTCGAAAACTGCCCGCCGGGGGGCCGGAACGGGAAACGTCTGCTGGAAGAATCTAAAACTAGCACGAGCACTTCGATTGAGGGTAGAGTAACCTGTAGGAACTGACGGTTCACAAATAGGACTTCCGGTTAGAGAATTAAGAGCGAAACATGGGATTTTTCCATAAATAGGCTAGACAACGGCCTACTGGGGGTTCGGATGGGGAAACGGCCGCGGGAAAAATCAGAAACGGGCACGAGCACTTTGCTCAGCGGTAGAGTACCTTGTAAGAACTGACGGTTCGCAAATAGGACTCCCGGTTAGAGAATTACGAGCGAAACATGGAATTTTCCCACACTTAGGCTCGAAAACGGCCCCCGGGGGGTCCGGAAAGGGAAATGGCAATGGGAAAAATCCGAAACTGAGACAAGGACTTCGCTCGGGGGTAGAGTAACCTGTTGGAACTGGCGGTTCGCAAATAGGACTCTTGGTTAGAGAATTAAGTGCGAAACATTGGATTTTCCCACACTTAGGCTCGACAAACGGCATGCCGGGGTCCGGAACGGGAAGCGGCCGCTGGAAAAATTAGAAACCAAAAAGAGCACTTCACCCGGGGGTAGAGTAACGTGTAGGAACTGACGGTTCGCAAATAGGACTCATGGTTAGAGAATTACAAGTGAAAAATGGGATTTTCCAAGACTTAGGCTCAAAACGGGCCCCCGGGGGCCCGGAATGGGAAACGGCCGTGGGAGAAATCAAAAACCAGTACGAGTACTTCGCACAAGGGTAGAGTAATGTGTACGAACTGACGGTTCGAAAATAGGACTCTCGGTTAGAGAATTACCAGCGAAACATGAGATTTTCCACCACTAAGGCTGGAAAACTGCCCGCCGGGGGTCCGGAATGGGAAACGTCCGTGGGAAAAATCGAAAACCGGCACGAGCACTTCGATTGAGGTTAGAGTAACCTGTAGGAACTGACTGTTCGCAAATAGGACTCCCGGTTAGAGAATTTAGAGCGAAACATGGGATTTTCGGACCGCCGGGGTTCCGGAACAAGAAACGGGTGCGGGAGAAATTGTAAATCGGCATGAGCACTTCGTTCGGGGGTAGAGTAACCTGTAGGAGCTGACG
The DNA here is from genome assembly GCA_012931725.1 of Litsea cubeba. NCBI lineage: Eukaryota > Viridiplantae > Streptophyta > Magnoliopsida > Laurales > Lauraceae > Litsea > Litsea cubeba. The sequence goes on from CM022948.1 coordinate 52,483,078, forward strand.
GTTCATAAATAGGACTCCCGGTTAAAGAATTTCGAGCGAGACACGGGATTTTCCAACACTTAGGCTTGATAACGGCCCGTCGGGAGTCCGGAACGGGAAACGGCCGCGGGGAAAATTGCATACCAGCATGAGCACTTCGTTCGGGGGTAGAGTAACCTGTAGGAACTGACGGTTCGCAAATAGGACTCCTGGTTAGAGAATTACGAGCGAAACATGGGATTTTATAACACTTAGGCTCGAAAACAGCCCGTCGGGGGTCCGGAATGGGAAACGGCCTTGGGGATAATCAGATACTAGCACGAGCACTTCGCTCGGGGGTAGAGTAACTTGTAGGAACTGACGGTTCGCAAATAGGACTACCGGTTAGAGAATTACGAGCGAAACATAGGATTCTACAACACTTAGGCTCGAAAACGGCCTGCCAGGGGTCCGGAACGGGAAATGGCCGCGTGGAAAATCATATACCAGCTCGAGCAACGAGCACTTCGCACGGGGGTGGAATAACTTGTAGGAACTGATGGTTCGCAAATAGGACTCGCAGTTATAAAATTACGAGCGAAAAATGAGATTTTGCTTTGCGAGCCACCGGGGGCCCGGAATGCGAAACGGCCGCGGGAAAAATTGAAAACGGGCGCGAGCACTTTGCTCGGGGGTAGAGTAACTTGTAGGAACTGAGAGTTCGTAAATAGGACTCTCGGTTAGAGAATTACGAGCGATACATGGGATTTTCCCGTACTTAGGCTCGAAAATGGCCCGCCGGGGGTCCGGAACGGGAAATGGAAGCGGGAAAAATCAAAAACCTGCATGAGCTCTTCGCTCAGGGGTAGAGTAACTTGTAGGAACTGACGGTTCACAAATAGGAGTCGCGGTTAGAGAATTACGAGCAAAGCATGGAATTTTCCCATACTTAGGATCGAAAATGGCCCGCCGAATCCGAAACGGGAAACGGGCACGGGAGAAATGGAAAGCCGGCACGAGCACATCACTCGGGGATAGAGTAGCTTGTAGGAACTGACGGTTCGCAAATAGGACTCCCGGCTAGAAAATTACGAGCGAAACAAGGGATTTTCCAACACTTTGGCTCGAAAATAGCCCTCTGGGGGTCCGGAATGGGAATGGCCTGGGGAAAAATCAGAAACCGGCACGAGCACTTCGATCGGGGGTAGAGTAACCTGTAGGAACTGACGATTCGCAAATAGGACTCCTTGTTATAGAATTAATAGCGAAACATGGGATTTTCCCACACTTAGGTTCGACAACGGCCCGCCAGGGTTCCGGAATGGGAAATGGCCGCGGGCAAAATCGAAAACCGGCACGAGCACTTCGATTGAGGGTAGAGCAACCTGTAGGAACTGACGGTTCACAAATAGGACTCCCGGTTAGAGAATTAAGAGCGAAACATGGGATTTTCCCACACATAGGCTAGACAACGGTCTGCCGGGGGTCCAGAACGAGAAACGGCTGCGGAAAAAATCGCAAACCGGCACGAGCACTTCGCTCGGGGGGTAGAGTAACTTGTAAGAACTGACAGTTCGCAAATAGGACTCCCGGTTAGAGAATTACGAGCGAAACATGGTATTTTCCCACACTTAGGCTCGAAAATGGCCCGTCGGGGGTCCGGAACGAGAAACGACAACGAAAGAAATCGATAACCGGCACGAGGGCTTCGCTCGGGGGTAGAGTAACCTGGAGGAACTGCCGGTTCGCAAATACGACTACTGGTTAGAGAATTAATCGCGAAACATGGGATTTTCCCACACTTAGGCTCGACAAACGGCATGCGGGGGGTCGGGAACGGGAAACGTCTCTGGAATAATCGGAAACTGGCGCAAGCACTTCACTCGGGGGTAGAGTAACTTGTATGAACTGACCCCCGGGGGTCCGGAAAGGGAAACGGCAATGGGAAAAATCCAAAACCGAGACGAGGACTTCGCTCGGGGGTAGAGTAACCTGTTGGAACAGACGGTTCGCAATTAGGACTCTTGGTTAGAGAATTAAGTGCGAAACATTAGATTACTTCGTGGGAAAAACTGAAAACCAGCACGAGCACTTCGCACAGGGGTAGAGTAACGTGTACGAACTGACGGTTTGAAAATAGGACTCCCGATTAGAGAATTACCAGTGAAACATGAGATTTTCCAACACTTAGGCTGGAAAACTACCCGCCAGGGGTCTGGAATGGGAAACGTCCGTGGGAAAAATCGAAAACCGGCATGAGCACTTCGTTTGAGGGTAGAGTAACCTGTAGGAACTGACTGTTCGCAAATAGGACTCCCGATTAGAGAATTTAGAGCGAAACATGGGATTTTCCCACACTTATGCTAGACAACGTCCTGCCGGGGGTTCGGAATGGGAAACGGCTGTGGGGAAAATCAGAAACCAGCATGAGCACTTCGGTCGGGGGTATAATAACTTGTACGAATAGACGGTTCGCAAATAGGACTCCCGGTTAGAGAATTACGAGCGAAACATGTAATTTTCCCACACTTAGGCTAAAAAACGGCCCGTCGGCGGTCCGGAACGGGAAACGGCAACCAGAAAAATCAAAAACCGGCACGAGGACTTCGCTTGGGGGTAGAGTAACCTGTAGGAACTGACGGTTCACAAATAGGAGTCGCGGTTAGAGAATTACAAGCAAAGCATGGAATTTTCCCATACTTAGGATCGAAAACGGCCCGCCGAATCCGAAACGGGAAACGGGCACGGGGAAAAATGGAAAGCCGGCACGAGCACTTCACTCGGGGATACAGTAGCTTGTAGGAACTGACGGTTCGCAAATAGGACTCCCGGCTAGAGAATTACGAGCGAAACAAGGGATTTTCCAACACTTTGGCTCGAAAATGGCCCTCCGGGGGTCCGTAACGGGAAATGGCCTGGGGAAAAATTGGAAACCGGCACGAACACTTCGATCGGGGGTAGAGTAACCTTTAGGAACTGACGATTCGCAAATAGGACTCCTTGTTATTGAACTAATAGCGAAACATGGGATTTTCCCACACCTAGGCTCGACAACGGCCCGCCGGGGTTCCGGAATGGGAAATGGCCACGGGCAAAATCGAAAACCGGCACGAGCACTTCGATTGAGGGTAGAGTAACCTGTAGGAACTGACGGTTCACAAATAGGACTCCCGGTTAGAGAATTAAGAGCGAAACATGGGATTTTCCCACACATAGGCTAGACAACGGCCTGCCAGGGGTCCAGAACGGGAAACGGCTACGGGAAAAATCGCGAACCGGCACGAGCACTTCGCTTGGGGGGTAGAGTAACTTGTAAGAACTGACGGTTCGCAAATAGGACTCCCGTTTAGAGAATTACGAGCGAAACATGGTATTTTCCCACGCTTGGGCTTGAAAATGGCCCGCCGAGGGTTCGGAATGAGAAACGACAACGGAAAAATTCGAAAACCAGCATGAGGGCTTCGCTCGGGGGTAGAGTAACCTGGAGGAACTGCCGGTTCGCAAATACGATTATTGGTTAGAGAATTAAGCGCGAAACATGGGATTTTCCACACTTAGGCTCGACAAACGGCATGCGGGAGGTCCAGAACGTGAAACGTCCTCTACAAAAATCAAAAATTGGCACAAGCACTTCGCTCGGGGGTAGAGTAACTTGTACGAACTGACGGTTTGCAAATAGGAATCCCAGTTAGAGAATTACGAGCGAAACATGGAATTTTCCCACACTTAGGCTCGAAAACGGCCCGCCGGGGGTCCAGAACGGGAAATTGACGCGGGAAAAATCGAGAACCAGTGGTAGAGTTACTTATAGGAACTGTCGGTTCGTAAATAAGACTACTAGTTAGAGAATTTAGAGTGAAACATGGGATTTTCCCACACTTAGGCTCGACAATGGCCCGTCGGGGGTTCGGAACGGGAAACGGCCGTGGAAAAATTCTGAAACCGGCACGAGGACTTCGCTCAGGGGTAGAGTAACCCGTAGGAACTGATGGTTCGCAAATAGTCTTCTCTGTTAGAGAATTACGAGCGAAACATGGAATTTCCCCATAATTAGGCTCGAAAATGGCCCGTCGCTGTTTCGAGACGGGAAACGGGAGCGGGAAAATTCTGAAATCGGCACGAGCACTTCGCTCAGGGGTAGAGTTACTTGTAGGAACTGACGGTTCGCAAATAGGACTCCCGGTTAGAGAATTACGAGCGAAACAAGGGATTTTCCAACACTTAGGCTCGAAAACGACCCTCCGGGGGTTCAGAACGGGAAATGGCCGGGGGAAAAAATGAAAATCGGCATGGGCACTTCGATCGGGGGTAGAGTAACCTGAAGGAACTGACGGTTCACAAATACGACTCCTGGTTAGAGAATTAAGAGCAAAACATAGGATTTTCCCACATTTAGGCTCAACAACGGCCCACCGGGGTTCCGAAATGGGAAACGGCCACGGGAAAAATCGAAAACCGGCACGAGCACTTCGATTGCGGGTAGAGTAACCTATAGGAACTGACGGTTCGCAAATAGGACACCCAGTTAGAGAATTAAGAGCGAAACACGGGATTTTCCCACACATAGGCTAGACAACGGCCTGCCGGGGGTCCGGAACGGGAAACGGCCGTGGGAAAAATCGCAAACCGGCACGAGCGCTTCGCTCGGGGGGTAGAGTGTCTTGTAAGAGCTGACGGTTCGCAAATAAAACTCCCGGTTAGAGAATTACGAGCGAAACATGGAATTTTCCCACATTTAGGCTCGAAAACGGCACGCCGGGGGTCCGGAATGGGAATCGGTAATGGGAAAAATCAAAAACCGGCACGAGGGCTTCGCTCGGGGGTAGAGTAACCTGTTGGAACTAACGGTTCGCAAATACGACTATTGGTTATAGAATTTAGCGCGAAACATGGGATTTTCCCACACTTAGGCTCGACAAACGGCATGCGGGGGGTCCGGAATGGGAAACGTCCTCTGGAAAAATCAGAAATCGGCACGAGCACTTCGCTCGGGGGTAGAGTAACTTGTACGAACTGACGATTCATAAATAGGACTTGCGGTTGGAGAATTACGAGCGAAACATGGAATTTTCTAAGACTTTTGCTCGAAAACGGGCTGCCGAGGGTCCGGAATGGGAAACGGCCGCCGGAAAAACTGAAAACCGGCACGAGCACTTCGATTGGGAGTAGAGTAACCTGTAGGAACTAACGGTTCGCAATTAGGACTCCCGCTGAGAGAATTAAGAGCGAAACATGGGATTTTCCCACACATAGGCTAGAGAACGGCCTACCGGTGGTCCGGAATGGGAAACGGCCGCGGGAAAAATTGAAAACTGGCACGAGCACTTCGATTGGGGGTAGAGTAACATATAGGAACTAATGGTTCGCAAGTAGGACTCCCAGTTAGAGAATTAAGAGCAAAACATGGGATTTTCCTACACATAGGCAAGACAACGGCCTGCCGGGGGTCCAGAATGGGACACGGCTGCTGGAAAAATTGAAAACTGAAAAATTGTAAAGGGAGTCGGTGCTTCCTAGATAGTTGGTGCTATCTGAAGCTCAAGGGAGTAGGTGCTTCCTAGATAGTTGGTGCTATCTGAAACTAAGGGTTGGTGCTCTTTGTCGTTGGTGCGACTAAATAGATTCAGATCTGTCCCGGATTGGTGTTCGGACAGTCTTTGAACCGTGGACGTAGCCTTTCGGTGAACCACGTTAAATCTGGTGTCCTTGTGTGATTTGATTTGCTTTTGTTGTTAGTTTGGACCTGGTTTTAAGGAATCACTGATTCACCCCCCCCCCCCTCTCAGTGATCGCGATATCTAACAATTGGTATCAGAGCGTAAGGCTCCCTTGAAAAGCTTAACACGCTAAGGGTGATCTCTTGTCAAATCACATGGCAACCAATACAGGGAATAAGAAAGCACCTTTGTTTGATGGTTCTAATTACTCCTTCTGGAAGATCAGAATGCAGGCTTTCATTAAGTCACTTGGCTATGATGTCTGGGAGACTGTCAGAGTCGGTTACAATATAGCCATTGTACCCAATGATGCTGCAACGAAGAAGTCAGCAGACAACGACTCTAAGGCGCAGAATGCACTCTTTAGTGGCCTTGTGGACAGCGAGCTGGTCAAAGTAATTGCATGCAAAACAGCCAAGGAAATATGGGACAAGTTGAAAAGCATTCATGAAGGAGATGAGAAGATCAAAGAAGCAAAATTGCAAACCCATCGCTCTTAATTTGAATCTCTTCGCATGGAGGAAAGCGAGAATGTTGACTCATATTTGCAACGAGTGAATGAAGTCACGAATGACATTCGTAGACTAGGGGAGGAGATTAAAGAACCAGTCATCGTCAAAAAGGTTCTAAGATCTCTTCTTCCCCGGTTTGATTCAAAAGTCTCAGCCATAGAAGAAGCCAAGGATCTGAATGAATTTTCCATGGATGAGTTGCATGGTTCACTCACTGCCTATGAGATGCGCATAGGTAAGACGTCTTCATCTGATAGAGAAGCGGCCTTCAAAGTTCAGAAAAAGGGAAAAGAGACTGCTGGTCATGATTCTGATACTGATGATGATGAGCTTGAGGCTCAATTTGTTAGAAAGCTGAAGAAAGGAAGCAATGGAAAGTACAAAGGGAAGCTACCCTTTAAATGCTTCAATTGTGGCGGTGTTGGTCACTTTGCTGCGAAGTGCCCGCTGAAAGAGAATAATGATGATGACTCTTATGTTGATAAGAGTAAGTGGAAGAAAAATTTCAGAAAGAGGGGCAAAGCAAAAAGCTTCATCAGTCAATATAATGACAGCACGTCTGAAACTTTAGACGATGATGAATCAGCCGAGGCAACTGAAGCTCTCTTCATGGTTTCCGTTGAAGAAGAAGAGGAGCAAGAGCCGGAAGAGGAAGAGGAGGCTGAGGTCAATCTCGAAGAAGAACTCATTGCCGCACTTAAGGAGCTTAGCATGGAACGAAAAACAAGTAAGAAAAATCTGAAACTTCTTCATGAATCTGAAAGTTCAATTATTGCTTTGAAAACTCAAGTTGAAGAATATAAAAGAATGGTGGAAGTCCTTCAAAATCAAATAAGTATCAAAAAGGAAGAGGCTATGAAACTTGAAACTGAAATCGCTAGAGCAAAGGCTGAAAACTTGGAAAGTAGCCGAAAACTCAAAGCACTCCAAGCGATTGAAGGGACAATGAAACTCAATGAAATTCTGAAAGTTCAAAAGCCCTTCCACAATAAATTTGGTATTGGATTTGAAACCGGAGAGTCCTCTAAAGCTGCACCTTCTTTGCTTATGAAACAAAGTGCCATACCTCTCAAGTCTACAAAGCTTCAAATTCAGCCTAGTATTGAGATGATCAATAAGAAAAGGTTTGTGGAGTTTAACCAGCCACCTAAGAAAGGAAGAATGTTCAGATTCTATGGTTATTGCTATCATTGCAATAGATATGGACATAAAAGAGCTGATTGCAAATTCTATGTTAGAAACAGCCCATTTGTGACTAGAAATCCTTTTTCAATCCTAAACAGCCACAAAATTGAGTGCTATATGTGTCATAATTATGGACACTTGGCTAGGGATTGTAGGTTGCCTATAGCTAACCAATTTCAGGTTGAAAAGAAACCCAAGTTAGTTAAGGCATGGAGGGCAAAGAAAAGGGAAGGTAATTCCAAAGAATCTCTCATTGTGCAAACGGCATTCAATGCACAAAAGAAGACAGCACCATGGGTCCTTGATAGTGGCTGCTCAAGCCATATGACAGGCGATAAGGAAAAATTCGTCAAGTTACAGCACTATGAAGGCGGTTCAGTGAAGTTTGGTAACAATGATGGTGCCAAAATCTGCGGAAAAGGTGTTGTTCAGCTAAAGGCAAACAAGATCAGATCAGATGAGGTCTTATATGTGTCTGGACTAAGACACAACTTGCTTAGTGTGAGCCAGATCTGTGATAAAGGCCACGAGGTTGTCTTCACTAAGAATGGTTTTGCTATCAAAAAGTGTAGCAACGGCAAAACAGTGGCTACTGGATCTAGGACTGCTGGAAATCTCTATACATTGTCAGATGGAGCTAAAAAGACTTGCTTGATGAGTCGGACAGAGGAAAGTTGGTTGTGGCACAAACGCCTTGGGCATCTAAACTTTGATAACATGTCAAAGATTTGCAAATCAAAGGCTGTCAGAGGTATGTCTACAGTTGAAAAGCCTTCCAACCCCATTTGCGATTCTTGTCAAAAGGGAAAGCAAACGAGGGTTATGTTCAAGTCAAAGGAGCATCATTCAAAGAAACCTCTTGAGCTAGTGCACACCGATCTCTGTGGACCGATGCGAACTCAAAGCACCAATGGAGATAAGTATTTTATGTTATGCATTGATGATTATACTCGTATGACATGGGTATTATTTCTTAAGCATAAACATCAAGCACTTGATCGTTTTAAAGTGTTTAAAGAACAGGTTGAAAATATGCTTGGAAAACGTATCAAGATTTTAAGGTCTGATCGAGGCGGTGAATTCACATCTGAAGAGTTCACTAACTATTGTGAGCACCATGGCATTCAAAGACAGTATTCAGCCCCTAGAACTCCACAGCAAAATGGAGTTGTAGAACGGAAAAATCGCACCGTTCAAGAGATGGCTCGTACAATGCTAACTGAGAGCAAGTTAGCTGACAAATACTGGAAGGAGGCAATCCATACGGCTGTATACATTCAGAATCGATGCTTGATCAGGCCACATGAAGTCAAAACTCCTTATGAGCTATGGTTTGGGAGAAAAGCAACAGTCAAGCACTTCAGAATCTTCGGTAGCAAGTGTTACATCAAGCGTCTTGAACAAAATCCGGGCAAATTTGATGAAAGAGCTGATGAAGGTATATTTCTGGGTTATTCCTCATCTAGTAAGGCTTACAGATGTCTTAACAAAAGGACCAGAAAAATCATAGAGAGTGCCGATGTTAGAATTGATGAAAACCATGAATCCAAGAATGGAACTCATTATGACAGTCCCGTTTATGAGGACTCGAGTGAGATTGAGGATGAAGTAGCTAAACCTAATGATTCTGAGAAATCAAAGGATGACTCAGAGGATGCTACACCTAGAAAGAAAAGCACTTGGGTAGAGCAACACCCTAAGGATCAAATCATTGGAGATCCTGAGGCCAGTGTTAAAACAAGACAAAGTGTAGTTAGTAATTACTCACTTGTGTCCACCATTGAACCCAAGACTGTGGCTGAAGCCAGTCTCGATGAAAGTTGGTTGAAAGCTATGCATGAGGAGTTAGAGCAAATTGAGAAGAACTCCACATGGGAACTAGTCTCTAGACCTACCGATAAGAATGTTATTGGGACTAATTGGGTCTTTCGGAATAAGCTGAATGAAGATGGTCAGGTCATACGAAACAAAGCAAGGTTGGTTTGTAAAGGCTATGCTCAAGTTGAAGGCATAGATTTTGAAGAGACCTTTGCACCGGTGGCTCGTCTGGAAGCCATTCGTATGTTTCTTGCATTGGCTGCATACAAAACCTTCAAGGTATTTCAGATGGATGTAAAGTCAGCCTTCTTGAATGGATTACTTGAAGAAGAGGTCTACATTGAGCAACCTGATGGTTTTCTCATTAGCAAAAATTCAGACCTAGTGTGCAAATTGAAAAAGGCTCTTTATGGGCTGAAACAAGCGCCAAGGGCGTGGTATGCAAGGCTGGACCTATATCTCCGCAAGATCGGTTTTGGAAAAGGACTGGTTGATAGCAATCTTTATGTCAAAACAGAGTTGAGCAAACAGCTGGTTGTTATTGTTTATGTCGATGACATAATTTTTGGTGGCAACGATGAAGAAATGTGTAGGAATTTTGCTGAATAGATGAAGAAAGAATTTGAGATGTCAATGCTTGGAGAACTAAAGTTCTTCCTTGGTTTACAAGTTCAGCAGCTGAAACATGGTATCTTCATATCACAGATGAAATACATCAAGGAAATGCTGAAGCGTTTTAACATGGAAGACAGCAAGCCAATGAGCACACCAATGACAACGAACACAAAGCTAAGCAAAGATGATAAGGGTTCGTCCGTTGATCACACCACTTATCGTTCTATGATAGGAAGCTTGCTTTATTTGACTGCTACAAGACCGGATCTTCTGCAAGCAGTATGTATGGTGGCTCGATTTCAAGCATCAACAACTGAAACGCACCTTACAGCAGTAAAACGGATATTTCGATATTTAAAAGGTACCATGGAGCTTGGCATTTGGTATCCTAAAGGCAAATCCTTCACTCTTGTTGCATACTCTGACGCCGATTGGGCTGGATGTATAGATGATCGCAAGAGTACAAGCGGTGGTGCATTCTATCTCGGTGACAGGTTGGTGGCATGGCATAGTAAGAAACAAGATTCAGTATCCCTTTCTACAGCGGAAGCGGAATATATTGCAGCGGCAACTTGTTGTACACAAGTGTTATGGATGCGGCAAATGCTCTCTGATCTAGGAGTTCCGACAACGGATCCTACACCGATCCTCTGTGACAACACAAGTGCAATTCACATCTCCAAGAATCCTGTTCAGCATTCTAGAACGAAGCATGTAGCAATTCGCTATCACTTTCTCAAGGAAAAGGTTGCAGATGGTGAGGTAAAGTTGGAATATGTCCCAACTACTGAGCAAGTTGCTGATATCTTCACAAAACCTCTGCCAAAAGAAGTCTTCGAGTATCTCCGAAAAAAATTAGGAGTTACTCACTCACCTTATCCTTAGGAGATGGGCTTGAAAGGGGGAGCAAAGTATTCTTTGAATATCCTATTCGCTCCTTCATTGGTCCCTTTGGACTTGTTGTCAAAGGGGGAGAAAGACTTAAGCTAGGGGGAGAAAGACTTAAGCTAGGAGAAAGCAATGTTAGAAGAAGTTATGCTATGATAACTTTGGGGAGATTGGTATCAAGAGTGTTAGAGATCTTGATTTTTTTTTAGACAGGGGGAGACTATGGTTCTGAAGAAGCTTCATGAAGATCAACTAGAGTTTCTAAGTGTTGACGTTCCAATAGTGTTGCCAACAATTCCAAAGGGGGAGATTGTTGGAATTTGAGATGACTTGAGAAGTCTTTTGATGAATTGAAGTGATTAGTATCTCAAGTATGGTTTTGAGTTGGAATTCTTGTCAACATATTGTTACAAGCATGAAGATAATAGGCTGGTGTTGATAGAGCTTAAAAGAAGAATAAGAGTTGAAACAGTCAGGAATTTAGAATTCCTGAAGCAGAGCATGCGGTCGACCGGGCACTCCATGCGGTCGACCGAAGCAAGAGAAACCTGCAGAAAAAATTTCAGACTGCTCCTAGTTATTTTCGTGACACAGTGTGTCTTCGGTCGACCGGGACCCCAGGATGTCGACCGAGCGCGATAGTTGTCTGTTTCCAGACTGTGTATGATGTCGACCGAGCAACACAGGATGTCGACCGAGCACGGGAACCAGAGTTGCGCAGAAACAGAAGTCTTGCACGAAAATTCAGCATTCTTATCTATTTCGTTTGGGACTCTTTCTAAACCAATTGCAGCCTATTTTGAACACAATTAAGGGTTATCATAACCTATATAAAGGCATGTTTGGTTCGTTCTAAGGAGAGACCAGAGAGAGAAGAAGAGAAGAGAAAAGAGAGAGAGTTTTTGAGAGAAGAGAGTGATGTTGCTGTGTGCTGTTGTGCTGCATGTTTCTACAGCAAGTGTGGACGAGGATGTGCTCTTGAAGATGGTGTTTCGTCCATAAGATAAGTGTCTCTCTGTTTATGTTTAATTTTCAATTTGTAAGGGATTGAGAGAGAGAGATTGTAGAGGGGAAAGTCTATAGAAAAAGATTTCTATTCTTGTTCTGTAGAACATCAAGTTGGTGCTTGGTGTCTGGGGTTTGGTGATCCTATCTGTTGGTGCAGATAAAATTGTAAAGGGAGTCGGTGCTTCCTAGATAGTTGGTGCTATCTGAAGCTCAAGGGAGTAGGTGCTTCCTAGATAGTTGGTGCTATCTGAAACTAAGGGTTGGTGCTCTTTGTCGTTGGTGCGACTAAATAGATTCAGATCTGTCCCGGATTGGTGTTCGGACAGTCTTTGAACCGTGGACGTAGCCTTTCGGTGAACCACGTTAAATCTGGTGTCCTTGTGTGATTTGATTTGCTTTTGTTGTTAGTTTGGACCTGGTTTTAAGGAATCACTGATTCACCCCCCCCCTCAGTGATCGCGATATCTAACAGAATTAAGAGGGAATCATGGGATTTTCAAACACTTAGGCTCGACAAACGGCATGTCGGGGGTCCGGAACGAGAAGCGGCCGCTGGAAAAATTAGACACCGGCACGAGCACTTCGCCCGGGGGTAGAGTAACGTGTAGGAACTGACGGTTCACAAATAGGACTCATGTTTAGAGAATTACGAGTGAAAAATGGGATTTTCCAACACTTAGGCTCGAAAACGGTCCCCCGGGGGTCCGGAATGGGAAACGGCCGTGGGAAAAATTGAAAACCAGCACGAGTACTTCGCATAGGGGTAGAGTTATGTGTACGAGCTGACGGTTCAGCTCCCGGTTAGAGAATTACCAGCGAAACATGAGATTTTCCAACACTTAGGCTGGAAAACTGCCCGCCGGGGGTCCAGAATAGGAAACGTCCGTGGGAAAAATCGAAAACTAGCACGAGCACTTCGATTGAGGGCAGAATAACCTGTAGGAACTGACGGTTCGCAAATAGGCCTCCCGGTTAGAGAATTTAGAGCGAAACATGGGATTTTCCCACACTTATGCTAGACAACGTCCTGCCGGGGGTTCGGAACGGGAAACGGCCACGGGAAAAATCAGAAACCAGCATGAGCACTTCGCTCGGGGGTAGAGTAACTTGTACGAATAGACGGTTCGCAAATAGGACTCCCGGTTAGAGAATTACGAGCGAAACATGGAATTTTCCCACACTTAGGCTCAAAAACGGCCCGCCGGCGGTCCGGAATGGAAAACGGCAACTAGAAAAATCAGAAACCGGCACGAGGACTTCGCTTGGGGGTAGAGTAACCTGTAGGAACTGACAGTTCGCAAATAGGAGTCGCGGTTAGAGAATTACAAGCAAAACATGGGATTTAACAACACTTAGGCTCGATAACGGCCCGCCGAGGTTCCGGAACGGGAAACGGGCACGGGAAAAATTGGAAACAAGCACGAGCACTTCGCTCGGGGGTAGAGTAACCTGTAGGAACTTACGGTTCATGAATAGGACTCCCGGTTAGAGAATTACGAGCGAAACATGGGATTTTCTAGCACTTACGCTTGAAAACAGCCCACCGGGGGTCCGGAACGATAAACGGCCGCGGGGAAAATCGGATACTAGCACGAGCACTTCACTCGGGGGTAGAGTAACTTTTAGCAACTGACGGTTCGGAAATACGACTCCCGGTTAGAGAATTACGAGCGAAACATGGGATTTTCCAACACTTAGTCTCGAAAACGGCCCGCCGGGGATCCGGAACGGAAAATGGCCATGGGGAAAATCAGATACCGGCTCGAGCCACGAACACTTCGCTCGGGGGTAGAGTAACTTGTAGGATCTGACGGTTCGCAAATAGGACTCGTGGTTATAGAATTGCGAGCGAAAAATTAAATTTTCCTTTTTGAGCCGTCGGGGGTCCAGAACGGGAAACAGCCGCGGGAAAAATAGGAAACCGGCACGAACACTTCGCTCGGGGGTAGAGTTACCTGTCGGAATAGACGGTTCGCAAATAGGACTCTTAGTTAGAGAATTACGAGTGGAACATTGGATTTTCTAGCACTTAGGCTCGAAAACAGCCCGCCGGGGGTCCGGAATGAGAAACAGCCGCAGGGAAAATCGGATACAAGCACGAGCTTTTCACTCGTGGTTAGAGTAACTTTTAGGAACTGACGGTTCGCAGATAGGACTCCCGGTTAGAGAATTACGAGCGAAACATGGGATTTTCCAACACTTGGGCTCGAAAACGGCCCGCCGGGGGTCCGGAACGGGAAATGGCCGCGGGGAAAATCAGATACCAGCTCAAGCCACGAGCACTTCGCTCGGGGGTAGAGTAACTTGTAGGAACTGACGGTTCGCAATAGGACTCGCGGTTATACAATTACAAGCGAAAAATGGGATTTTCCTTTTCGAGCCGCCGGGGGTCCGGAACGGGAAAGGGCCGCGGGAAAAATCAAAAACTGGCACGAGCACTTTACTCGGGGGTAGAGTAACTTGTAGGAACTGACGGTTCGCAAATAAGACTCCTGCTTAGAGAATTAAGAGCGAAACATAGGATTTTCCCACACTTAGGCTCGACAGCGGCCCGCCGGAAGTCCGAAATGGGAAACGGCGGTGGAAAAAATCAGAAACCGGCAAGAGGACTTTGGTCGGGGGTAGAGTAACCTGTAGGAATTGACGGTTCGCAAATAGGAGTCGCGGTTACAGAATTACATGTGAAACATGGAATTTTCCCATACCTAGGCTCGAAAACGGCCTGCCGCGGTTCCAAAATGGGAAACGGGCACGAGAAATATCAGAAACCGGCACGAGCACTTCGCTCGGGGGTAGAGTAACTTGTAGGAACTGACGATTCGCAAATAGGACTCTCGGTTAGAGAATTACGAGCGAAACAAGGGATTTTCCAACACTTAGGCTCGAAAACAGACCGCATGGGGGTCCGGAAAGGGAAGTGGCTGGGGGAAAAATCGAAAACCGGCACGAGCACTTCTATCGGGGGTAGAGTAACCTGTAGGAATTGGCGGTTCGCAAATAGGACTCCTCGTTAGAGAATTAAGATCGAAACATGGGATTTTCCCACACTTAGGCTCGACAACGGCCCGCTGGGGTTCCAGAACGGGAAACGGCCGCGGGAAAAATTGAAAACCGGCACGAGGACTTCGCTCGGGGGGTAGAGTAACCTGTAGGAACTGACGGTTCGCAAATACGAGTCGCGGTTAGCGAATTACGAGCGAAACATGGGATTTTCCAACACTTATGCTCGATAACGGCCGCCAGGGTTCCGGAATGCGAAACGGGCATGGCAAAAATCGAAAACCAGCACGAACACTTCGCTCGGGGGTAGAGTAATCTGTAGGAACCGACGGTTCGCAAGTAGGACTCTTGGTTAGAGAATTACGAGCGGAACATTGGATTTTCTAGCACTTAGGCTCGAAAACAGCCCGCCGGGGGTCCGGAATGGGAAACGGCCGCGGGGAAACTGGATACTAGCACGAGCACTTCGCTCGTGGGTAGAGTAACTTGTAGGAACTGACGGTTCGCAAATAGGACTCCCGGTTAGAGAATTACAAGCGAAACATGGGATTTTCCAACACTTAGGCTCGAAAACGGCCCGCCGGATGTCCGGAACGGGAAATGGCCACGGGAAAAATCAGATACTAGCTCGAGCCACGAGCACTTCGTTCGGGGGTAGTGTAACTTGTAGGAACTGTCGATTCGCAAATAAGACTCCTGGTCAGAGAATTATGAGAGAAACATGGGATTTTCCCACACTTAGGCTCGACAACGGCCTGCAGGGGGTCCGCAACGGGAAACGGCCATGGGAAAAATCAAAAACCGGCAGGAGCACTTCGCGCGGGGGTAGAGTAACTTGTACAAACTGACGGTTCGCAAAAGGTACTCCCGGTTAGAGAATTACGAGCGAAACATGGAATTTTCCCACACTTAGGCTCGAAAAAAGGCCCTCCGAGGTTCCGGAAAAGGAAACGGGCGCGGGAGAAATCGTAAATCGGCATGAGCACTTCGCTCGGGGGTAGAATAACCTGTAGGAACTGACGGTTAATAGGACTCCCGGTTAAAGAATTTCGAGCGAGACACGGGATTATCCAACACTTAGGCTCGATAACGGCCCGTCGGGAGTCCGGAACGGGAAACGGCCTTGGGGAAAATCGGATACTAGCACGAGCACTTCGCTCGGGGGTAGAGTAACCTGTAGGAACTGCCGGTTCGCAAATAGGACTCCCGGTTAGAGAATTACGAGCGAAACATGGGATTTTACAACACTTAGGCACGAAAACAGCCCGCCGGTGGTCCAGAACTTGAAACGGCCTTGGGGAAAATCAAATACTAGCACGAGCACTTCGCTCGGGGGTAGAATAACTTGTAGGAACTGACGGTATGCAAATAGGACTACCGGTTAGAGAATTACGAGCGAAACATGGGATTCTCCAACACTTAGGCTCGAACACGGGCCGCCGGGGGTCCGGAACGGGAAACGGCCTCGGGAAAAATCAGAAACCGGCATGAGCACTTCGCTCGAAGATAGAGTAACTTCTAGGAACTGACGGTTCACAACTAGGACTCCCGCTTAGAGAATTACGAGCGAAACATGAAATTTTCCCACGCTTTGGCTCGATAACGGCCCGCCGGGGGTCCGGAATGGGAAACGGCCGTGGGAAAAATCGGAAACCGGCACGAGCACTTCGCTCGGGGGTAGAGTAACTTATAGGAAATGACGGTTTGCAAATACGACTCGCAGTTAGAGAATTACGAGAAAAATGGGATATTTTTAGACTTAGGCTAGAAAACGGGCCGCCGGGGGTCCGGAACGGGAAACGCCACAGGAAAAATTGAAAACCGGCACGAGCACTCTGATTGAGGGTAGAGTAACCTGTAGGAACTGACGGTTCGGAAATAAAACTCTTGGTTAGAGAATTTTGAGCGAAACATGGGATTTTCCCACACTTAGGCCCAACAACGGCTCGACGGGGGTCCAGAACGGCGGGAAAAGTCGGAAACTGGCATGAGCACTTCTATTGAGGGTAGAGTAACCTGTAGGAAATGACGGTTTGTAAGTAGGACTCCAGCTTAGAGAATTCAGAGCGAAACATGGGATTTTCCCACACTTAAGCTCGACAACGGCCCGCCGGGGGTCCGAAAAGGGAAACTGCCGCGGGAAAAATCAAAAACCGGCACGAGCACTGCGATTGGGGGTAGAGTAACCTGTAGGAACTAACAGTTCGCAAATAGGACTCCCAGTGAGAGAATTAAGAGCGAAACATGGGATTTTCCCACACATAGGCTAGACAACGGCCTGCCGGTGGTCTGGAACGGGAAACGGCCGCGGGAAAAATTGAAAACCGGCACGAGCACTTCGATTGGGGTTAGAGTAACCTATATTAACTAACGGTTCACAAGTAGGACTCCTGGTTAGAGAATTAAGAGCAAAACATGGGATTTTCCTACACATAGGCAAGACAACGGCCTGCCGGGGGTCCAGAACGGGACACGGCTGCTGGAAAAATTGAAAACCAGCACGAGCACTTCGCTCGGGGGTAGAATAACTTGTAAAAACTGACGGTTCGCTAATAGGACTCCAGGTTACAGAATTACGAACGAAACATGGAATTTTTCCACACTTAGGCTCGAAATGGCCCGCCGGGGGTCCGGAACGGGAAACGGCAACGGGAAAAATCGGAAACCAGTATGAGGACTTCGCTCGTGGGTAGAGTAACCTGTAGAAATTGACGGTTCGTAAATTGGACTCTTGGTTAGAGAATTAAGCGCGAAACATCGGATTTTCCCACACTTAAGCTCGACAAACGGCATGCCGGCGATCCGAAACGGGAAATGGCCATGGGAAAAATCATAAATCGGCACGAGCACTTCGCTCGGGGGTAGAGTAACTTGTAGGAACTGACGGTTCGCAAATAGAACTCGCGGTTAGAGAATTACGAGCGAAAAATGGGATTTTCCAAGACTTAGGCTCAAAAACGGGCCGCCAGAGGTCCGGAACGGGAAACGGCTGCAGGAAAAATTGAAAACCGGCACGAGCACTTCGATTGGGGGTAGGGTAACCTGAAGGAACTGACGGTTCGCAAATAGGACCCGTGGTTAGAGAATTAAGAGCGAAACATAGGATTTTCCCACACTTAGGCTCGACAATGGCCGGCCGGGGTTCCGGAATGGGAAACGGCCACGGGAAAAATCAAAAACTGGCACGAGCACTTCGATTGTGGTTAGAGTGACCTATAGGAACTGACGGTTCACAAATAGGACACCCGGTTAGAGAATTAAGAGCGAAACATGGGATTTTCCCACACATAGGCTAGACAACGGCCTGCCGGGGATCCGGAAAGGGAAACGGCAACGGGAAAAATCGAAAACCGGCACGAGGACTTCGCTCGGGGGTAGAGTAACCTGTAGGAACTGACGGTTCGTAAATACGACTATTGGTTATAGAATTTAGCGCGAAACATGGGATTTTCCCACACTTAGGCTCGACAAACGGCATGCGGGGGGTCCGAAACGGGAAACATCCTCCGGAAAAATCAGAAACCAGCACGAGCACTTCGCTCGGGGTTTGAGTAACTTGTACGAACTGACGGTTCGTAAATAGGACTTGCGGTTAGAGAAATACGAGCGAAAAGTGGGATTTTCCAAGACTTAGGCTCGAAAACGGGCCGCCAGGGGTCCGAAATAGGAAACGGCCACGGAAAAAATCAAAAACCAGCATGAGCACTTCGCTCGGGGGTAGAGTAACTTCTGGAACTCACGGTTCCAAAATAGGACTACCGGTTAGAGAATTGCAAACGAAACATGAGATTTTCCAACACTTTTGCTCGAAAACTGCTCACCGGGGTTCCGGAACAAGAAACGGCTGCGGAAAAAATCGAAAACCAGCACGAGCATTTCGGTTAAGGGTAGAGTAACCTGTAGGAACTGACAGTTCGCAAATAGGACTCCCGGTTAGAGAATTAAGAGCAAAACATGGGATTTTCCCACACATAGGCTAGAAAATGGCCTGCCAGGGGTCCGGAACAGGAAACGGCCGACGGAAAAATTGGAAACCGGCACGAGGACTTCGCTCATGGGTAGAGTAATGACAGTTCGCAAATAGGAGTCGCGGTTAGAGAATTACGAGCGAAAAAAGGGATTTTCTAAGCCTTAGGCTCGAAAACGGGCCGCCGGGGGTCCGGAATGGGAAACGGCCGCGGGAAAAATCGAAAACCAGCACGAGCACTTCGATTGAGGGTAGAGTAACCTGTAGGAACTAACGGTTCGCAAATAGGACTCCCGGTTAGAGAATTAAGAGCGAAACATGGGATTTTCCCACACATTGGCTCAACAACGGCCTGCTGGGGGGTCGGAACGGGAAACGGCCGTGTAAAAAAATGAAAACCGGCATGAGCACTTCGATTGATGGTAGAGTAACCTGTAGGAACTAACGATTCGAAAATAGGACTCTCGGTTAGAGAATTAAGAGCGAAACTTGGGATTTTCCAACACATAGGCAAGAAAACGGCATGCAGGGCCCCGAAATAGGAAACGGCCGCGGGAAAAATCAGAAACCGGCACGAGGACATCGCTCGGGGGTAAAGTAACCTGTAGGAACTGACGGTTCACAAATAGGAGTCGCGATTAGAGAATTACGAGCGAAAAAAGGGATTTTCCAAGACTTAGGCTCGAAAACGGGCCGCCGGGGGTCCGGAACGGGAAATGGCCGCGGGAAAAATCGTAAACCGGCACGAGCACTTCGATTGAGGGTAGAGTAACCTGTAGGAACTAACGGTTCGCATATAGGACTCCCGGTTAGAGAATAAAGAGCGAAACATGAGATTTTCCCAAAAATTGGCTAGACAACGGCCTGCAGGGGGTCCGGAATCAGAAACGTCTGTGGGAAAAATCAAAAACTGGCACGACACTTCGCTCGGGGGTCTAGTAACTTGTACGAACTGACGGTTCGCAAATACGACTCCCGGTTAGAGAATTACGAGCGAAACATGGAATTTTTCCACACTTAGGCTGGAAAACGGCCCGCCAAGGGTCCGAACGGGAAACGGCATTGGGAAAAATCGAAAACCGGCACGAGGGCTTCGCTCGGGGGTAGAGTAACTTGTAGGAACTAATGGTTCTAAAATAGGAGTCGCAGTTAGAGAATTACGAGCGAAACGTGGGATTTTCCAACACTTAGGCTCGAAAACGGCCCGCCGGGGTTTCGGAACGGGAAACAGGCATGGGAAAAATTAGAAACCGGCACGAGCACTTCGCTCGGGGGTAGAGTAACATATAGGAACAGACGATTTGCAATTAGGACTCCCGGTTAGAGAATTACGAGCGAGACACAGGATTTTCCAACACTTAGGCTCGTCCCGCAGGGAGTCCGAAACGAGAAACGGCCGCGGGGAAAATCGGATACTAGCACGAGCACTTCGCTCGGGGGTAGTGCAACTTGTAGGAACTGATGGTTCATAAATAGGACTCCCGGTTAGAGAATTATGAGCGAAACATGGGATTTTCCAACACTTAGGCTCGAAAACGGCCCGCCGGGGGTCCGGGACAGGAAACGGCCACGAGGAGAATCAGATACCAGCTCGAGCCACGACCACTTCGCTCGGGCGTAGAGTAACTTGTAGGAACTGACGGTTCACAAATAGGACTCGCGATTAGAGAATTACGAGTTAAAAATGGGATTTTTCTTTTCGAGCCGCCGGGTTTCCGGAATGGGAAACGGCTACGGGAAAAATCAAAACCGAGACGTGCACTTTGCTCGGGGGTAGAGTAACTTATAGGAACTGACAGTTCGCAAATAGGACTCCCGGTTAGAGAAGTACGAGCGAAACATGGGATTTTCCAACACTTATGCTCGAAAACGGCCCGCCGGGGGTCCGGAACAGGAAACAGCCAAAGGGAAAAATCAGAAACCAGCATGAGCACTTCGGTCGGGGTAGAGTCACTTGTAGGAACTGACGGTTCGCAAATAAGACTCGTGGTTAGAGAATTAAGAGCGAAACATGGGATTTTCCCACACTTACGCTCGACAACGGCCCGCCGGGTGTCCGGAACAGGAAACGGCCGCGGGAAAAATTAGAAATCGGCACGAGGACTTCGCTCGAGGGTAGAGTAACCTGTAGGAACTAACGGTTCGCAAATAGGACTCCTGGTTAGAGAATTAAGAGCGAAACATGGGATTTTCCCACACTTAGGCTCGACAATGAACCGTCGGGGGTCTGGAATGGGAAACGGGCGCGGCAAAAATTTGAAACCGGCACGAGCACCTCGCTCGGGCGTAGAGTATCTTGTAGGAACTGACGGTTCGCCAATAGGACTCCCGGTTAGAGAATTACGAGCGAAACAAGGGATTTTCCAACACTTAGGCTCGAAAACGGCACGCCGGGGGTCCGGAACGGGAAATGGCCAGGAGAAAAATTAGAAACCGGCACGAGCACTTCGATCGGGGTAGAGTAACCTGTAGGAAATGATGATTCGCAAATAGGACACCTGGTTAGAGAATTAAGAGCGAAACATGGGATTTTCCCACACTTAGGCTCGACAACGGCCCGCCGGGGTTCCGGAACGGGAAACGGCCGCGGGAAAAATCAAAAGCCGGCACGAGCACTTTGATTGAGGGTAGAGGAACCTATAGGAACTGACGGTTCGCAAATAGGACTCTTGGTTAGAGAATTAAGAGCGAAACATGGGATTTTCCCATACTTAGGCTCAAAAACGGCCCGTCGGTGTTCCGAAATGGAAACGGCAGCGGGATAATCGGAGACCGGCACGAGCATTCGCTTGAGGGTAGAGTAACCTGTAGGAATTGACGGTTCGCAAATAGGACCCCTGGTTAGAGAATTATGAGTGAAACATGGGATTTTCCCACACTTAGGCTCGACAACGGACCGCCGGGGGTCCGGAACGGGAAACGGCCTTGGGAAAAATCAGAAACAGGCACGAGCACTTCGCTCGGGGGTAGAGTAACTTGTACGAACTGACTGTTCTCAAATAGGACTCTCAGTTAGAGAATTACGAGCGAAACTTGGAATTTTCCCACACATAGGCTCAAAAACCGCCCGCCGGGGTTCCGGAACGGGAAATGGCCGCGGGAAAAATCGGAAACCGGCACGAGTACTTCGTTTGAGGGTAGAGTAACTTGTACGAACTGACGGTTCTCAAATAGGACTCCTAGTTAGAGAATTACAAGCGAAACATGGAGTTGTTCCACACTTAGGCTCGAAAACTGCCCGTTGGGGTTCCGGAATGGGAAACGGCCTCGGGAAAAATCGGAAACCGGCACGAGCACTTCGCTTGACGGTAGAGTAACTTGTAGGAACTGACGGTTTGCAAATAGGACTCCTGGTTAGAGAATTAAGAGCGAAACATGGGATTTTCCCACACTTAGTCTCAACAACGGCCCGCCGGGGGTCCGTAACGGAAAACGGCCGCAGGAAATATCGGAAATCGGCACGAGCACTTCGATTGGGGGTAGAGTAACATGTAGTTATCGACGGTTAGCAAATAAGACTCCAAGTTAGAGAATTAGAGCGAAGCATGGGATTTTCCTACACTTAGGCTCGACAACGGCCCACCGGGGGTCCGGAACGGGAAACGGCCATGGGAAAAATCAGAAACCGACACGAGCATTTCGCTCGGGGTAGAGTAACTTGTAGGAACTGACGGTTCGCAAAGAGGACTCGCAGTTAGAGAATTAATAGCGAGAAATGGGATTTTCCAAGACTTAGGCTCAAAAACTGGCCCCGGGGGTCAGGAATGGGAAACGGCTGCGAGAAAAATTGGAAACCGGCACGAGCATATCGCTCGGGGGTAGAGTAACCTGTAGGAACTGACGGTTCGCAAATAGGACTCCTAGTTAGAGAATTACGAGCGAAACATAGGATTTTCCTACACTCAGGCTTGACAACAGCCCGCCGTGGGGCCGGAACGGGAAACGAACATGGGAAAAATCAGAAACCGGCACGAGCACTTCTCTCGGGGGTAGAGTAACTTGTATGAACTAACGGTTCGCATATAGGACACGCGGTTAGAGAATTACGAGTGGAAAATGAGATTTTCTAAGACTTTGGCTTGAAAATGGGCCGCTAGGGGTCCAGAATGGGAAACGGCCGCGGGAAAAATCGAAAACCGGCATAAGCACTTTGCTCGGGGGTAGAGTAACTTGTAGGAACTGACGGTTCACAAATAGGACTCCGGGTTAGAGAATTACGAGTGAAACATGGGATTTTCCCACACTTAGGCTCGAAAACGGTCCGCCAGGGGTCCGGAGCGGGAAACGGTCGCGGGAAAAATCAAAAACCGGCACGAACAGTTTGCTCGGGGGTAGAGTAACCTGTAGGAACTGACGGTTCGCAAATAAGACTTCCGGTTAGAAAATTACGAGCGAAAAATGAGATTTTCCAACACTTAGGCTCGAAAATGGCCCGCCGGGGGTCCGGAATGGGAAACGGCCGCGGGAAAAATCGGAAACCGGCACGAGCACGTCGTTCAAGGGTAGAGTAACCTGTAGGAATTGAGGGTTCGCATATAGGACTCCCGGTAAAAGAATTACGACCGAAATATAGGATTTTCCAACACTAAGGCTCGAAAACGGTACGTCGGGGGCCCAGAACGGGAAACGGCCGCGGGAAAAATTGGAAACCGGCACGAGCACTTCGCTTGAGGTAGAGTAACCTGTAGGAACTGGTGGTTTGCAAATAGTGTTAGGGATTTTGTGTATTGCAATTTGATGGATGCATTATCATTTTAATCATCATTTGAATTTTCACACATGCATTGATTTAGAAAATCTTGAAATCTTGATTTACACATGCATTGTTTTTAAGACTTGTAAAAATAATGTTTCATGCATGTTTTGGATTTAAATCTTGGATGCATTTGTTTTTTAAAAGAATTTTTACAAATCAAGCTAGCCAATGTTTTAAAGTTTCAAATCTTTTATGGCATTTTATGTTTCATGATTTTAAAGCACTTGGATTGGTTTAAATCATGTTTCCATGCTTGGTTAAATGGCCCAAAAACCCCCTCTAGAAAATACTTTAAAATATGTAAAGTTGGGATTTTTGGCTAAAGCTGCCGGTCAACCGATGTCAAGTTGTCGGTCAACCGACAGTGGAACCAAGGCCAACCGAGAGGCTCTGTCGGTTCCATTTCCAGAGAGCTACAAATTTCAGACCTTCTCTGTCGGTCAGCTCGTCGGCTCTTGTCAGTCAACCGACAGTGCATATAATGTAAGACCGAGAGCTCATCAGTTCCAAAACCAGACAGTAACATTTTCAACATTTTTGTGCTGTCGGTTCATCTGTCGGTCCCTTGTCGGTCGGCCGACAAATGACGGTCAACCGACAAGTGCATATGGGTCAGAAAACTTTCAAAAAATATGACCGTTGCATGCGACCGTTGAGCTGTCGGTCGACCGACACCTTATTGTCGGCGGACCGACAGGTATCCGTTGGCAGCTTTTTTCTATAAAAGCAAGCTAATTCCTTTGGCCAAAGTTGAGGAATTTGAAGCCCTTCTTGAGGTATTTTGAGGCAAAAGAAAGGGGATCAAGCTAAAGAAGGCTAATGGTCATTAAGGAAAGCTAAAGCTTGGATTAATGAAGTTAAACCACCAAGTAAGCTTTGCCTTTTATTAATCATTATTTTATGCTTTGTTAAACTATTGGTAAATGATTTTAGCATATAAACTATGATGTGTTGAATCCTCTACTTCCTTAATCTTTGATTTAAGTCATAGGATTCTTCACCTTGATTTCAAAACAAGTTTGTTTTATAAACTTTGTTAATCATGCATTGCCAAAATCTTTGATTTCTTTTATGTCATGATTCATTTACTTGTTTTGAATCTTTCCTTGTTGTTTTCATTCATTTAAACCTTAGTTAAATTAGTTTTTGAAAACAACATTGCACATGCATCACTTGATTAGGCTTAAACATTTTCATACAACTTGTGATCTTTTGATTTTCATATCATTAACAAGTTTGTAGTTGTTCAAGTGATTTGCATATAACTTCAATCAAATCTTTTTATGTGCATTAAACTTTTGAATTGCTTTAAGCATATATTTTGATTGAGCTTTAATTTTAATCTTGATTGAAGTTTTCACACACACACACACACTTCATAAGCATTCATCTTTGTAATTCTTAGTGTGTTTGTGTGAGTTGATTTTCACTTTCATATCCGCCTATTTAGAGGCAATTTATTTAAGCTTAAATTGTAATCTCTTAGAGTGTTTTGTCAAGACACTTTCTTTGAGAGAAATCATTTGCTTGTAAGGTTATTGCTTAGTCATATAAAAGCATTGTGTATAGGTTGTTGTTTAGCCTAGAAAAACAACATTGTAAGGTTATTACTTATCCTTAGAAAGCATATTATTGAGGTTATTGCTTAGCCTTTTGGAAAAGCATAAATAGTGGAATTCCGGTGGGGTATTGAGTCACAAGCCGGTAGTGGATGTAGGCATTGAGGCCGAACCACTATAAATCTTTGTGTAGTGGTGATTGATTTGTGGTGATTGTTTTGTTTAAGCTTCCGCATTTTGTATGTTAAACATCACATGTGACTAATTGATTTAAAGAAATTAAAATTTGTCATAATTAGTCATTAAGTGTAGATCACCCTATTCACCCCCCCTCTAGGGTTAGGATCCCTTGGACTTTCAAATAGGACTCCCGGTTAGAGAATTACGAGCGAAACATGGGATCTTCCAACACTTAGGCTCGAAAACGGCCCGCTGGGGGTCTGGAACGGGAAACGGCCGCGGGAAAAATCGGAAACCGGCACGAGCGCTTCGATTGAGGGTAGAGTAACCTGTTGGAACTGACGATTCGTAAATTGGACTCCTGGATAGAGAATTAAGAGTAAAACATGGGATTGTCCCACATTTAAGCTCGACAACGGCCCACCGAGGGTCCGGAAAGGGAAACGGCCACGGAAAAAATTAGAAATCGGCACGAGCACTTCGCTTGGGGGTAGAGTAACTTGTAGGAACTAACGGTTCGCAAATAGGAATCGCGGTTGGAGAATCACGAGTGAAAATGGGATTTTCCAAACTTCGGCACGAAAACTGGCCGCCGGGGGTCCGGAACGGGAAACGTCCGCGGGAAAAATTGGAAACCGGCACGAGCACTTCGCTCGTGGGTAGAGTAACTTGTAGGAACTGAAGGTTCGCAAATAGGACTCCCGGTTAGAGAATTACGAGGGAAACATGGGATTTTCCAACAGTTAGGCTCGAAAACAGCCCGTTGTGGGTCCGCAATGGGAAACGGCAGTGGGAAAAATTGAAAATCGACGCGAGCACTTCGCTCGAGGGTAAAGTAACTTGTAGGAACTGACGGTTCGCAAATAGGACTCCCGATTAGAGAATTACGAGCGAAACATTGGATTTTCCAATACTTAGGCTAGAAAACGTCATGCCGGGGGTCCTGAACAGGAAACAGTCCAAGGAAAGTTAGGAAACCGGCACGAGCACTTCGCTCGAGGGTTGATTAACCTGTAGGAACTGACGGTTCGCAAATAGGACTCCCGGTTAGAGAATTACGAGTGAAACATGGGCTCGAGAACGGCCCGCCCGGGGTCCAGAACGGGAAATGGCCGTGGGAAAAATAGGAAACCGGCATGAGCACTTCGCTCGAGGGTAGAGTAACCTGTAGGAACTGACGGTTCACAAATAGGACTCCCGGTTAGAGAATTGGACATAAAAACGTTTAATTTGGAACACTTAGTCTCGAAAATAGGCCGTTGTAGGTCGAAAACGGGAAACGGCCATCGAACAGCCCAGAAATCAGCATGGATACCTTGTTCAATGCCAAAGTAACTTGTTGGAATTGGAGGTTACTGAATCGGACTTCTGGTTAACAAATTAGATGCAAAAGCCGCATGTTTGTCAACACTTAAGCTGGAAAAAAGTCAGCAGAAAAACGTAGGAAAAGTTTTATATATATATATACATGTTTATGTTTCATTTATAATTTAATTCATTGAAAAGGTTTTAATGTTGTTTTTGTCATTGCAGATTGATGGACGCTTTAGGGTCGGTTGCAGACTTATGGGGGTGTTGGACTTCTTTTCGGTTTATTTGTATATATATATGTATATTGGACAATTATACGAGACTGTATCATTATTGATTGTAATATTTGTTTAATGAGATAAATGATTTAATGAAAAATGGAGATGGTTGCTTGTTTATTTAGTAACATTTGTTTAGTTGCATTTTTTATGTTGAATATAGGTGTATGAATAGGTTTATTTTTTATACAGTTGTATAAACAGGTTTACAGGAAAATAATAATGAAAAATAAATATAATATTTTAAAAAAGGCCTTTGCCGACGAAAATTTTCGTCGGCAAAATTAAAAAAAAGAATAAAATGATTTTTCCAACGCAAATTTTCGGCGGTAAAATTAAAAAAAAATGATTTTGCTGACGAAACTTCTCGTCGGCAAAATTAAAAATAAAAATTCAAAAAATAAATAAAAATGATTTTGCCGTCACAAATTTTCGTCGGCAAAATTAAATATAAAAATTAAAAAAATAAAATGATTTTGCCGACGAAAATTTTTGTTGGAAAAATTAAAAATAAAAATTCAAAAAAAAAAATATTATGATTTTGCTGACGAAAATTTTTGTCGGTAAAATTACAAATAAAAATTCAAAAAAAATAAAATAAAATGATTTTGCGGACGAAAATTTTCATTGGCAAAATAAAAAAAAAGTAAAATGGTTTTGCCGACGAAAAAAAACGTCGGCAAAATGAAAAAAGAAAAAGTAAAAAAAAAAGTAAAATGATTTTGCCGACGAAAAAAAACGTCGGCAAAATGAAAAAAAAAAAAAGTAGAATGATTTTGGCGATGAAAATAAACGTCGGTAAACTTAATATAATCGTCGGTAAAAATATATTTTTGCCGACGTCTGCCCGACGAAAAAATTTTCGTCGGTAAACACTTTTGCCGACGAAAATTAGACTTTTGGCGATGAAAAATTTCGTCCCCAAAAGTTCAGGTTCTTGTAGTGAGATTGTATGGAAACATGCCGTAGTCGCATGCCATCTTGTACCACCAACGGGCTATCTTCTGGGAGAAGGTCGGAAATGTGGAAAAGGAGAGAGAGAAGCTTGGCAACGTGGAGCGGCCGGTGGCGAGAGCATCCGAGGGTCGGTTGGCGAAGAGAGCAGGGGAGTTTGTACTTTGGCAGAAAAAGAGAGTCAAAGAAGAAAAGGATCGAGAGAGGGTAGGGTTCGGGAAAAAGCTTTCTTCACGAGGAAATGAGCCTTTTATACCGTCTCTTAAAAAGCTCGGATTTATGGACTCCCATGTGGGGAGGTCGGACCAGATGAATAATCGCACGCGTGGATTTCGAGAATCCCTTTTCTCTGCTACGGACGGCTTTCAAACATGGGCTTTCCACGGGAGAACGGAAAAACGGCTAGGATTCCTCTATGAGGATGGTTACCAAACGTGCCCTAACTGAATCTCTAGAGAAGAATTCTCTCCATTAGATTTTCCAACTCAGAACAATGAGAGAGAGAGTACTGTTGGACGTGCTTAGGGTTACCTAAGATAATTAGGACTCAAATAGGTAGTTTGCAAGAAATTAGATATAAACTTCTAATACGTCCATAATACTGCGCCGCCATCCGATCGATCGGGCCAACCATCCAACTGATGATCGGGTAACCTTTGTTAACAGTGAGGTCACCGAGATCCGATCGATCGGACCTACATCCAATTGATCGGGTAATACACTTCGCCACTTATTTGCTTTCAATCCAATTTGTGCATACGATCGTCGGTCCATATAAAAAATAAAAATTATAAATCAATGAACCCGGAGTTTTGTCAAACCCCTGAATTAACCAACACTCAAAAACCTAACATTGTCACTTATACTACCAAATTTTAAAAATATTATAACGGGAAAAAAAAACTTGTAGACTCATGTAAAAAATTTATAATGCAACCACCGAATCGTACTCCCACCAAAAACTGGTATGATGAGATTTTTTCCTCATTCCCAAGTAATGATTTTAAACTTTGTTTGTCACTAAAAAAACACAAAACTTTTGTTTGCCTCTAACAATTAATTGGTAATAGTCGTGGGATTATAGATTAATCCATCACAAATCTTTAAGCCAAAAAGTCCCTGGGGACAAGAACAAGATGGCCCATTTCCTTGCTAAAATGGGGCAGTCCAGTTGTTCTTTCTTGTGGTTTTAGGAGCTAGCTGGGCTTGCTTTTTTGCTTTTATTTTATTTTTATTTTTTTTCTGGTCATTCGGTGGTTTTAGTTTCTGTTGCTGTCAAAAAAGAAAAAGAAAAAAAAGAAAAATAAAATAAAAGTCTTGTGCAAAAGGTGCCATTGAACAATGAAGTAGAATTACCATTTGCCAAAATGGGCATCATATGATATTCTTAAAAATTAATTCTAAGAAATTTAAAATTGACATTCAATATAAATCTATACCCTGAATGTAAAAACTAATTTCATGTGTAGGGGGTAAAAGAAATAGTGGGTGAACAGGCAAATATTAAAAAAATAATTTTAGAATTTGTGTGTGTGTGTGTTGGGTGGGTTTTTTTTTTTTTTATGTGGGGGGGGGGGGGGGGGGGGGGGGGGGGTGATTTTAAACTTTTTTCAAATATGATTGGGGGCTTTAGTCACCAGACCCTTATACCAAGGCTCACCCCTGGTCACGTGCAAGAAAGAGTTATTGAAAGAAATCATTGGGACTTGAGATAAAATAATATTAATAATATGCTCATTTTGTTTAATGGATGTGAGGACAAGGTTGTCATTTATATAAGAATCCAAGACAAATCTCATCGTGGCTGCCCATTCTTGCTAGGAATATTGATTTTGGGGATATAAAATGTATTAAAATGAAAATATAGGGGCCTACTTGTAAATACTAAAATCTCAGGAGCCTATTTACAAATCCTACAAACCCTAGGGGGGTATGTACAAAAAGCTCTTTATATAATATATAATTGCTACATTGGGGTTGTGGACCTTAGGCCTGTCAATGGGCCGGGCCGGGCCCGGGCAAGGGTTGTCCAATCCCGTTCTGAATATTGGACGGGCCTGCCGGGGGTTGTCCAGTCACAGCCCTAAATTGAGCAGGCCTATTTCAAATCTCATCCCATGCGGGCTCGGGTCGGGCCTGGGCTTTAGCACGACGATCTTGATAATAAGGATATAATTATATACAACCCTATGCTGGGCTCAAGGTTTTGCAGATGTGTTGACTTGACCTCTTTATTTGAAACATGATAGAGCTCACCATTGAAGAACTACAAAGTTGTTCCCTTAAGGTTTTGTGTTAGAAAATGCCATCTAAGCAAGTAGTTGTAGTATAGAGGAGGGAAATACATGTCATAGTTTTTCTTAGTCACACCACTTGCTGCTGGAGCATGGAAGAGCATAATTTGTGAAATTGGGTTGCATCTTGGTACGTTGAAAAAATTGAAGCTATAAACCAGAAAAAATCTAATGTTTGTGTAAATACGTAAGTAGCTATGGGTTGCTCAAGATTTAGTGGAAAGGACTAAAGCTAATTGTGAAAAGAAGAAGAAGAATCTTATGGATTTACATTTTATTTGGAATTGGAAAGGTGAGTGGGGGTGCAGGTTTTAGAACTGAGGACTTTATTATTTCATTCTTACTTTCTTACCTTAACCAATAATATAACGCCCAAGGGAAGGGTGAGCTAGGACTTTACTGATTTCATTCTTACCTTAACAAATAATGTAATCATTAAAAGATAAAGATAATCATGGCAAAGATACTGTTTTAAGGGCCTCAATCAGAAATTAATAGAAAAAAAAATACAATTCATATTCACTGAAGCATTAAAAGAAATAGTAAAATTAGCTTGGAGAGGGCACGGGCTGGGATTCCTCTGCCCAGTCCCATTCCCATTTTGGTCGGGGTCTAAAATTATTGACCAAGCCCAGCCCGTCGGGCTCAAAATTTTTTGAAAGACCTGTATTTTTGGGCTTGGGACGGACCGGGCCGGGTTCCCATTTCAACGGGCTAAATTGACATGCCTAGTTGTGCTGGAAGAGTGATACTTGAACTTGAGGACGAGTAATACATCATTGGGCATGTGTATGTGTAGAGATGTCAAACGGGCCGTGCCGGCTCCAAACCTGGCCCGCCCCAGCTAGCGAGCCGGCATGGCACGGCCCACCAGGGAAAACCCCTGGCACGGCACGGCCTGCAGTGGGGTGGGCTGGAGCGGGCCGGCCCGCAGGCCAGGCCTGCCTCCCTTTTTTTTTTTGACCGAGTTACAGGTGGGCCAGTTTGATGATTGGGTCGAGTTGGGTTGGCCCGACCTACGTAATCTGTATGTACTTTTAAAAATAAATAAAATGTGTCTGGGTGAACTCGATCTCACAACAACCATTAGAATGTGAAAGATAAACATAACCACTCAACTAACTTTTGTATACTAATATTTATTCAAACAATATTAAAACTAGTTAGATGAGGATGAGAACCTAACCACGAATATTAAACTACTAGTTAGATTAGGATGAGAACCTAACCACTTTAGATGATGATGAGAAGCTAACACCTTTTTTATCCAACTTCTCACTCTTTCATTCAAACAACCTGAAATATAAAAAAATCATATCATGTCCTTTTCTTACTCATTTTTCAGCCAAATTGAAATGCCATTGTTAAGGATATTTCAATTGAGATGGCAAACTCAATTTCTATTTTTTGGCTTAATTATCATACTTTAAACGAGAACTTAGCGCGGTTAAATATTTCTACCTTTATCAACAATCATTTCAAGTCTTCCAAATGACCCACCATGAAACCACAACCTTGGACTTCATTTTATTTAGATTTGCATCAATTTCTTTATTTTTTAGATGGGTTTTTAGTCTTAGTCAATAATTCTCATTATTTTTACCATGGTTACATATTTTTTACATCTTTTTCCTAGTGTTCATATCAATGTAAATATATGGCTTCATGTGATGTGATCGAGAGTGGAGTTATAGGTACATGTAACGAGATTATATTGAACATAAATGACTGAATTATGAATATATTCCTATGTTTAATTGTGAGCTTTCCAACCAATAAAGAATCTCCAACTTCTCAAATGCTCAAGGGTTCTTGAACATAGATGAATTCAGGTAGGGAATTTCATTTGAGATTCTCAAATATCTTTCAAGACAACAAAATTAGTAAAGGCAATGTGGCAAATTTAGTGTAGGTAAGTGTGTCACACTAAAACATTCCCCTTATTACTTATCCCCAAAAACACATTGCCCCTCATTATTAGTGTGACAAATTTACACTAAAATCCTACCTTACCAAGTTATGTAAGTATTTTATTATTAGAAAAAGCTTAGGGTTGTTGGTTGGCTGGGAATTAGATTTTTATAAATTAAAAAATATATAAAAATAGTTTTTTTTTACGGGCCATGCGGGCCGTGCCTAGCGGGTCGTGCCAGGCGGGCCTGGCGGGCCGTGCCAAAAGGGCCAGTGGGCCAGCAAGGCCCACGTCACGGGCCGTGCATAGTGGGCTGTGCCGTGCCACGGCCCGTTGACTCGGCACGGCCCATTTGACATCTCTATGTATGTGAAACTAAAAGGTGCCAACCACGCTAAGCCATAATAGTGTGTTGGCTTCTTGTACCTGCTAATTATTCAAAGAGAAAACGCTAGCGTAACCAAATGCCTTATGTAATAAGAACAAATTAACACGAATAAGGTGTACTGCAGGATGAATGAAGTATATATTGACATGGTAACCATCAATTCCAAGAGATAATTAAATTGAAGACCAATATAAATCATCGCCTTAGATCTAAAAATCTAAGAAAAAAATTAGAAACTCTTTTGAAGATAGCTAATCCCAACCGCCGCTTCTATTTTAGGTGTCAGTGGGTCCCAACAACAAAAATATTTAAAAGACATATATAATGAAAATTAGAGGAATCCAATCTTTTACAACGACTCATCCAAGATTTTTGAACCACACGTAACGCACATGACTCCACTAGTAAAAAGATTGAAGCAACAACCAGATCATATTCCGACCAGGCATTAACATCAAAAGAATCTTTTACTTCCTCACTTCAAAGTGTAGATCTTTTCCATTCAAACAAGTAAATATCATATGTGGGGGTAAAATCTGAACTCAATATTAGATTGGGTTTGGGTCATAGTGGACCAACCCAACCCGCCAAGAGGGAGAATTAAAGGAGTGCTCCCATGATGCAATAATTCCATCCGTTATCAATTATCACCATGAAGAGGGAGCAATAACTCCAGCCATTATCAGTTACACAATAAAAGATATGAATGACCACTAATGGCTAGCATGAAGAGAATGGATGAAGCCATGAATGGCAGAAAAAGAGAGAAAATATATAAAAGAGGAAGAAAGAAGAGAAAGAAGGAGGTATGCAAGTTCTGAACCAAAACTCTAATCAGAACGAGAACAAAGTTCCAGAGGCTAACTTAAGCATCGGAGAGTCCTCGGTCGGACCACCCGATCGAGCTCTTATGATGGTTTGCTTCTGGTACAGGTAAGAAGATCGATTCAGATCCGAGAAGAAGGAAAACAAACAGAGTTTTCACTCTGTTTAGGTCAAGAAGAAGGAAGTAAATCTCCGTTGCCGAGCTGACTTGTCGAGCTGACTTGCCGAGCTGATCTGCCGAGCTGACCTGCCCAGCCGACTAATCAAAATCAACACTTACAACAGGTAGGAAGATCTCCTCCAGACAACCAGAAGGGGAATCTCCATCGCCAAGCAGAGCCACTCTGCTCGGCCGCTGATAAATCAAAATCAGACCTTATAATTGGCGCCGTCTGTGGGGAGCGAAAGAGGAAAATCATCCACTAACGCTTCTTCTTACTGAGAAATATGGCGGACCAAGAGCTTGGTCTCAAATCACCGCACCAAGATGGACGCTCTCAGTCTCAAATAGAGGCAACACAAGACAAAGGGTGAAGAAGACCCCCGGGAAAGGATCCTGTAGTCAGCCACTCCGGTGGTCCAGATGTCGGATATGTACCATATGCTGACAGTGACCAGACCGTTCCCTTTCCAGGCATTGTGTATTTGCAGAGAATTATCTTGTACCAAGAATAGAACTGAAATTTTACTTTCAATCTTTGTGCCAAAGAATTCGGATATCTTATACATATCGCATATTGTGTGGGATATTTTCAAGACATCGAGATTATCCTGGTTTTGGTAAAAATACAGGCTAGGCATGTTTCAGCATTATGCACCTTGGTCTTATATATTCCAGTCTTATGCATCTCAGCCTTGTTCACCTCGGCCTTATGCACCTCGACCTTATGCGCCTGGGTCTTATATATTTCGGTCTTATGCATCTCAGCCTTGTTCACCTCGACCTTATGTGCCTTGGTCTTATATATTTCGGTCTTTATGCATCTCAGCCTTGTTCACCTCAGCCTTATGCACCTCGACCTTATGCGCCTCGATCTTATATATTTCGGTCTTATGCACCTCGGTCTTATTGATCTCAATCTTATGTATCTCGATCCCCGGCAATAATGCAGGAATATTGCCATATTATCATCACTTCGCAAAAAATTCTTGTGCCAAGAATGAAGTCCCACTAAAATTATTGGGGATGCTCATAGATTCGGGAAGTTCATCAGAAATTATGTTTGCCGGGCTATTTGATAAGCTCCAAGCACTCAGAATTAAGGCCAACTTGAATACCCCTGCTCGGGTTCAGTGGCCAAGCAACGCACCCGATGGCTTTTTATCCTTGTACCAAAGAATTCTATTTATTATCTTGTGTAAGATATTTTTTGAATTCGGCCAACCTAGCTCTGAGTTCGGCCAACCTGGCTCTGACCTCGGCAACAGTGCCACCGAGCTCATCCTATCTTCGGTAAGAATACCGGCTAGGCATGTCTCGGTCTCGGCCTTCTCCAGTTTGGCAACAATGCCACCGAGCTCATTCTAGCTTCGGTAAGAGTACCGGCTAGGCATGTCTCGGCCTCTTCCACCTCGGCCAAGTGCCAGAATGCTTCCATCTAGGCAGTAGAGCCAGAATGTTAACAAAGACAGGCACTTACAGATCTTTGTACCAAATAATTCATCAGTTTTTATCACTTATAAGACCTTTGTGGTTTTTGTTCTTGTGCCAAGAATGGAATCCACGTTTTAATCTTCTTTGTACCAAGAATTTGGAAAGTTTGTATCTTGCTCCTATTCCTGTGCCAAGGATAGTGGATCCATGGTAGGGCATACCTTATCAGAAACAACCTAGCAAAAAAACCTAACTGGGAAGAGCCCAAACTAGGTATGATGGCCAAGGCCTAGCACTTAAAGAGTAGCTTAAGACCCACTACTTCGTACCGAAGGATAAAAACCTAACTGGGACGAGCCCAAACTAGGTACGCTGCACTGATCTTCTTTTTAGCTAATAGCTTGGCATGACGATGCAAGCATTAGGCCAAAAAGTGAGTTCGGAAAGAACCGACAGTGGCGGCGGAAACAAGAGATTTCTTTCAAAGCCCCCCTTTCTTCTCAGAAAATGGAAAAGAAGAAAAGGGGCTTGGGGGGCAATTGTGGGGGTAAAATCTGAACTCAATATTAGATTGGGCTTGGGTCATAGTGGACCAACCCAACCCGCCAAGAGGGAGAATTAAAGGAGTGCTCCCATGATGCAATAACTCCATCCGTTATCAATTATCACCATGAAGAGGGAGCAATAACTCCAGCCGTTATCAGTTACACAATAAAAGATATGAATGACCACTAATGGCTAGCATGAAGAGAATTGATGGAGCCATGAATGGCAGAAAAAGAGAGAAAAGATATAAAAGAGGAAGAAAGAAGAGAAAGAAGGAGGTATGCAAGTTCTGAACCAAAACTCTAATCAGAACGAGAACAAAGTTCCAGAGGCTAACTTAAGCATCGGAGAGTCCTCGGTCGGACCACCCGATCGAGCTCTTATGATGGTTTGCTTCTGGTACAGGTAAGAAGATCGATTCAGATCCGAGAAGAAGGAAAACAAACAGAGTTTTCACTCTATTTAGGTCAAGAAGAAGGAAGTAAATCTCCGTTGCCGAGCTGACTTGTCGAGCTGACTTGCCGAGCTGATCTGCCGAGCTGACCTGCCCAGCCGACTAATCAAAATCAACACTTACAACAGGTAGGAAGATCTCCTCCGGACAACCAGAAGGGGAATCTCCATCGCCAAGCAGAGCCACTCTGCTCGGCCGCTGATAAATCAAAATCAGACCTTATAATTGGCGCCGTCTGTGGGGAGCGAAAGAGGAAAATCATCCACTAACCTTCTTCTTGCTGAGAAATATGGCGGACCAAGAGCTTGGTCTCGGATCACAGCACCAAGCTGGACGCTCTCAATCTCAAATAGAGGCAACACAGGACAAAGGGCGAGGAAGACGCCCATGAAAGGATCATGTAGTCAACCACTCCGGTGGTCCAGATGTCGGATATGTACCATATGCTGACAGTGACCAGACCGTTCCCTTTCCAGGCATTGTGTATTTGCAGAGAATTATCTTGTACCAAGAATAGAACTGAAATTTTACTTTCAATCTTTGTGCCAAAGAATTCGGATATCTTATACATATCGCATATTGTGTGGGATATTTTCAAGACATCGAGATTATCCTGGTTTTGGTAAAAATACAGGCTAGGCATGTTTCAGCATTATGCACCTTGGTCTTATATATTCCAGTCTTATGCATCTCAGCCTTGTTCACCTCGGCCTTATGCACCTCGACCTTATGCGCCCGGGTCTTATATTTTTCGGTCTTATGCATCTCAGCCTTGTTCACCTTGACCTTATGTGCCTTGGTCTTATATATTTCGGTCTTTATGCATCTCAGCCTTGTTCACCTCAGCCTTATGCGCCTCGGTCTTATATATTTTGGTCTTATGCACCTCGGTCTTATTGATCTCAGTCTTATGTATCTCGATCCCAGCAATAATGCAGGAATATTGCCATATTATCATCACTTCGCAAAAAATTCTTGTGCCAAGAATGAAGTCCCACTAAAATTATTGGGGATGCTCATAGATTCGGGAAGTTCATCAGAAATTATGTTTGCCGGGCTATTTGATAAGCTCCAAGCACTCAGAATTAAGGCCAACTTGAATACCCCTGCTCGGGTTCAGTGGCCAAGCAACGCACCCGATGGCTTTTTATCCTTGTACCAAAGAATTCTATTTATTATCCTGTGTGGGATATTTTTTGAATTCGGCCAACCTAGCTCTGAGTTCGGCCAACCTGGCTCTGACCTCGGCAACAGTGCCACCGAGCTCATCCTATCTTCGGTAAGAATACCGGCTAGGCATGTCTCGGTCTCGGCCTTCTCCAGTTTGGCAACAATGCCACCGAGCTCATTCTAGCTTCGGTAAGAGTACCGGCTAGGCAGGTCTCGGCCTCTTCCACCTCGGCCAAGTGCCAGAATGCTTCCATCTAGGCAGTAGAGCCAGAATGTTAACAAAGACAGGCACTTACAGATCTTTGTACCAAATAATTCATCAGTTTTTTATCACTTATAAGACCTTTGTGGTTTTTGTTCTTGTGCCAAGAATGGAATCCACGTTTTAATCTTCTTTGTACCAAAGAATTTGGAAAGTTTGTATCTTGCTCCTATTCCTGTGCCAAGGATAGTGGATCCATGGTAGGGCATACCTTATCAGAAACAACCTAGCAAAAAAAACCTAACTGGGAAGAGCCCAAACTAGGTATGATGGCCAAGGCCTAGCACTTAAAGAGTAGCTTAAGACCCACTACTTCGTACCGAAGGATAAAAACCTAACTGGGACGAGCCCAAACTAGGTACGCTGCACTGATCTTCTTTTTAGCTAATAGCTTGGCATGACGATGCAAGCATTAGGCCAAAAAGTGAGTTCGGAAAGAACCGACAGTGGCGGCGGAAACAAGAGATTTCTTTCAAAGCCCCCCTTTCTTCTCAGAAAATGGAAAAGAAGAAAAGGGGCTTGGGGGGCAATTGTGGGGGTAAAATCTGAACTCAATATTAGATTGGGCTTGGGTCATAGTGGACCAACCCAACCCGCCAAGAGGGAGAATTAAAGGAGTGCTCCCATGATGCAATAACTCCATCCGTTATCAATTATCACCATGAAGAGGGAGCAATAACTCCAGCCGTTATCAGTTACACAATAAAAGATATGAATGACCACTAATGGCTAGCATGAAGAGAATTGATGGAGCCATGAATGGCAGAAAAAGAGAGAAAAGATATAAAAGAGGAAGAAAGAAGAGAAAGAAGGAGGTATGCAAGTTCTGAACCAAAACTCTAATCAGAACGAGAACAAAGTTCCAGAGGCTAACTTAAGCATCGGAGAGTCCTCGGTCGGACCACCCGATCGAGCTCTTATGATGGTTTGCTTCTGGTATAGGTAAGAAGATCGATTCAGATCCGAGAAGAAGGAAAACAAACAGAGTTTTCACTCTGTTTAGGTCAAGAAGAAGGAAGTAAATCTCCGTTGCCGAGCTGACTTGCCGAGCTGATCTGCCGAGCTGACCTGCCCAGCCGACTAATCAAAATCAACACTTACAACAGGTAGGAAGATCTCCTCCGGACAACCAGAAGGGGAATCTCCATCGCCAAGCAGAGCCACTCTGCTCGGCCGCTGATAAATCAAAATCAGACCTTATAATTGGCGTCGTCTGTGGGGAGCGAAAGAGGAAAATCATCCACTAACGCTTCTTCTTGCTGAGAAATATGGCGGACCAAGAGCTTGGTCTCGAATCACCGCACCAAGCTGGACGCTCTCAGTCTCAAATAGAGGCAACACAAGACAAAGGGTGAAGAAGATCCCCAGGAAAGGATCCTGTAGTCAACCACTCCGGTGGTCCAGATGTCGGATATGTACCATATGCTGACAGTGACCAGACCGTTCCCTTTCCAGGCATTGTGTATTTGCAGAGAATTATCTTGTACCAAGAATAGAACAGAAATTTTACTTTCAATCTTTGTGCCAAAGAATTCGGATATCTTATACATATCGCATATTGTGTGGGATATTTTCAAGACATCGAGATTATCCTGGTTTTGGTAAAAATACAGGCTAGGCATGTTTCAGCATTATGCACCTTGGTCTTATATATTCCAGTCTTATGCATCTCAGCCTTGTTCACCTCGGCCTTATGCACCTCGACCTTATGCGCCTGGGTCTTATATTTTTCGGTCTTATGCATCTCAGCCTTGTTCACCTCGACCTTATGTGCCTTGGTCTTATATATTTCGGTCTTTATGCATCTCAGCCTTGTTCACCTCAGCCTTATGCACCTCGACCTTATGCGCCTCGGTCTTATATATTTCGGTCTTATGCACCTCGGTCTTATTGATCTCAATCTTATGTATCTCGATCCCGGCAATAATGCAGGAATATTGCCATATTATCATCACTTCGCAAAAAATTCTTGTGCCAAGAATGAAGTCCCACTAAAATTATTGGGGATGCTCATAGATTCGGGAAGTTCATCAGAAATTATGTTTGCCGGGCTATTTGATAAGCTCCAAGCACTCAGAATTAAGGCCAACTTGAATACCCCTGCTCGGGTTCAGTGGCCAAGCAACGCACCCGATGGCTTTTTATCCTTGTACCAAAGAATTCTATTTATTATCCTGTGTGGGATATTTTTTGAATTCGGCCAACCTAGCTCTGAGTTCGGCCAACCTGGCTCTGACCTCGGCAACAGTGCCACCGAGCTCATCCTATCTTCGGTAAGAATACCGGCTAGGCATGTCTCGGTCTCGGCCTTCTCCAGTTTGGCAACAATGCCACCGAGCTCATTCTAGCTTCGGTAAGAGTACCGGCTAGGCATGTCTCGGCCTCTTCCACCTCGGCCAAGTGCCAGAATGCTTCCATCTAGGCAGTAGAGCCAGAATGTTAACAAAGATAGGCACTTACAGATCTTTGTACCAAATAATTCATCAGTTTTTTATCACTTATAAGACCTTTGTGGTTTTTGTTCTTGTGCCAAGAATGGAATCCACGTTTTAATCTTCTTTGTACCAAAGAATTTGGAAAGTTTGTATCTTGCTCCTATTCCTGTGCCAAGGATAGTGGATCCATGGTAGGGCATACCTTATCAGAAACAACCTAGCAAAAAAAACCTAACTGGGAAGAGCCCAAACTAGGTATGATGGCCAAGGCCTAGCACTTAAAGAGTAGCTTAAGACCCACTACTTCGTACCGAAGGATAAAAACCTAACTGGGACGAGCCCAAACTAGGTACGCTGCACTGATCTTCTTTTT
The DNA here is from genome assembly GCA_012931725.1 of Litsea cubeba. Taxonomy (NCBI): domain Eukaryota; kingdom Viridiplantae; phylum Streptophyta; class Magnoliopsida; order Laurales; family Lauraceae; genus Litsea; species Litsea cubeba. Next base: position 52,523,037 of record CM022948.1, read on the forward strand.
AGCTAATAGCTTGGCATGACGATGCAAGCATTAGGCCAAAAAGTGAGTTCGGAAAGAACCGACTAGTGGCGGCGGAAACAAGAGATTTCTTTCAAAGCCCCCCTTTCTTCTCAGAAAATGGAAAAGAAGAAAAGGGGCTTGGGGGGCAATTGTGGGGGTAAAATCTGAACTCAATATTAGATTGGGCTTGGGTCATAGTGGACCAACCCAACCCGCCAAGAGGGAGAATTAAAGGAGTGCTCCCATGATGCAATAACTCCATCCGTTATCAATTATCACCATGAAGAGGGAGCAATAACTCCAGCCGTTATCAGTTACACAATAAAAGATATGAATGACCACTAATGGCTAGCATGAAGAGAATTGATGGAGCCATGAATGGCAGAAAAAGAGAGAAAAGATATAAAAGAGGAAGAAAGAAGAGAAAGAAGGAGGTATGCAAGTTCTAAACCAAAACTCTAATCAGAACGAGAACAAAGTTCCAGAGGCTAACTTAAGCATCGGAGAGTCCTCGGTCGGACCACCCGATCGAGCTCTTATGATGGTTTGCTTCTGGTACAGGTAAGAAGATCGATTCAGATCCGAGAAGAAGGAAAACAAACAGAGTTTTCACTCTATTTAGGTCAAGAAGAAGGAAGTAAATCTCCGTTGCCGAGCTGACTTGTCGAGCTGACTTGCCGAGCTGATCTGCCGAGCTGACCTGCCCAGCCGACTAATCAAAATCAACACTTACAACAGGTAGGAAGATCTCCTCCGGACAACCAGAAGGGGAATCTCCATCGCCAAGCAGAGCCACTCTGCTCGGCCGCTGATAAATCAAAATCAGACCTTATAATTGGCGCCGTCTGTGGGGAGCGAAAGAGGAAAATCATCCACTAACGCTTCTTCTTGCTGAGAAATATGGCGGACCAAGAGCTTGGTCTCGAATCACCGCACCAAGCTGGACGCTCTCAGTCTCAAATAGAGGCAACACAAGACAAAGGGTGAAGAAGACCCCCGGGAAAGGATCCTGTAGTCAACCACTCCGGTGGTCCAGATGTCGGATATGTACCATATGCTGACAGTGACCAGACCATTCCCTTTCCAGGCATTGTGTATTTGCAGAGAATTATCTTGTACCAAGAATAGAACTGAAATTTTACTTTCAATCTTTGTGCCAAAGAATTCGGATATCTTATACATATCGCATATTGTGTGGGATATTTTCAAGACATCGAGATTATCCTGGTTTTGGTAAAAATACAGGCTAGGCATGTTTCAGCATTATGCACCTTGGTCTTATATATTTCAGTCTTATGCATCTCAGCCTTGTTCACCTCGGCCTTATGCACCTCGACCTTATGCGCCTGGGTCTTATATATTTCGGTCTTATGCATCTCAGCCTTGTTCACCTCGACCTTATGTGCCTTGGTCTTATATATTTCGGTCTTTATGCATCTCAACCTTGTTCACCTCAGCCTTATGCACCTCGACCTTATGCGCCTCGGTCTTATGCACCTCGGTCTTATTGATCTCAATCTTATGTATCTCGATCCCGGCAATAATGCAGGAATATTGCCATATTATCATCACTTCGCAAAAAATTCTTGTGCCAAGAATGAAGTCCCACTAAAATTATTGAGGATGCTCATAGATCCGGGAAGTTCATTAGAAATTATGTTTGCCGGGCTATTTGACAAGCTCCAAGCACTCAGAATTAAGGCCAACCTGAATACCCCTGCTCGGGTTCAGTGGCCAAGCAACGCACCCGATGGCTTTTTATCCTTGTACCAAAGAATTCTATTTATTCTCTTGTGCGGGATATTTTTTGAATTCGGCCAACCTAGCTCTGAGTTCGGCCAACCTGGCTCTGACCTTGGCAACAGTGCCACCGAGCTCATCCTATCTTCGGTAAGAATACCGGCTAGGCATGTCTCGGTCTCGGCCTTCTCCAGTTTGGCAACAATGCCACCGAGCTCATTCTAGCTTCGGTAAGAGTACCGGCTAGGCATGTCTCGGCCTCTTCCGCCTCGGCCAAGTGCCAGAATGCTTCCATCTAGGCAGTAGAGCCAGAATGTTAACAAAGACAGGCACTTATAGATCTTTGTACCAAATAATTCATCAGCTTTTTATCACTTATAAGACCTTTGTGGTTTTTGTTCTTGTGCCAAGAATGGAATCAACGTTTTAATCTTCTTTGCACCAAAGAATTTGGGAAGTTTGTATCTTGCTCCTATTCCTGTGCCAAGGATAGTGGATCCATGGTAGGGCATACCTTATCAGAAACAACCTAGCAAAAAAAACCTAACTGGGAAGAGCCCAAACTAGGTATGCTGGCCAAGGCCTAGCACTTAAAGGGCAGCTTAAGACCCACTACTTCGTACCGAAGGATAAAAACCTAACTGGGATGAGCCCAAACTAGGTACGCTGCGCTGATCTTCTTTTTAGCTAATAGCTTGGCATGACGATGCAAGCATTAGGCCAAAAAGTGAGTTCGGAAAGAACCGACAGTGGCGGCGGAAACAAGAGATTTCTTTCAAAGCCCCCCTTTCTTCTCGGAAAATGGAAAAGAAGAAAAAGGGCTTGGGGGGCAATTGTGGGGGTAAAATCTGAACTCAATATTTGATTGGGTTTGGGTCATAGTGGACCAACCCAACCCGCCAAGAGGGAGAATTAAAGGACTGCTCCCATGATGCAATAACTCCATCCGTTATCAATTATCACCATGAAGAGGGAGCAATAACTCCAGCCGTTATCAGTTACTCAATAAAAGATATGAATGACCACTAATGGCTAGCATGAAGAGAATTGATGGAGCCATGAATGGCAGAAAAGAGAGAAAAGATATAAAAGAGGAAGAAAGAAGAGAAAGAAGGAGGTATGCAAGTTCTGAACCGAAACTCTAATCAGAACGAGAACAAAGTTCCAGAGGCTAACTTAAGCATCGGAGAGTCCTCGGTCGGACCACCCGATCGAGCTCTTAGGATGGTTTGCTTCTGGTACAGGTAAAAAGATCGATTCAGATCCGAGAAGGAAGACAAATAGAGTTTTCACTCTATTTAGGTCAAGAAGAAGGAAGTAAATCTCCGTTGCCGAGCTGACTTGCTGAGCTGATCTGCCGAGCTGACCTGCCTAGCCGACTAATCAAAATCAACACTTACAACAGGTAGGAAGATCTCCTCCGGACAACCAGAAGGGGAATCTCCATCGCCAAGCAGAGCCAATCTGCTCGGTCGCTGATCAATCAAAATCAGACCTTACATCATATATTAAATTATATAATAAAGGCATTGATTTTGATTAAATCGATTTCAATTTTGAGTCTTCCAATTTTATTTTGATCGCCCCAGTTAATATTAACTTTTGATGGACGTACGACATTATGGTCCACTATCAACCTAGGATAAAATTGGATATATAGGACATCATATAACCCAGTTAATATTAACTGTAGAGGTGGAAAGTTACCACACTGAGTCTGCGTCGTCCCCATTAGAGATGGCAAGCCCACCGCGGCGAGATGCTCCCATGCAGGAGCGCCTCTCGAAGGGTAAAGCCCCGGCAGTGGCGGGGTCACGCCGATCCGAACGCCGCTACGAAGACGACAGAGCCAACCCCACTCAAGTGGCAATCAGGGCTCAGAACCTCGCCCTCCAGGAGAAGGACGACCTTATCCGCCAGCTCAGGCAGTAGCTTCGAGAGAAGGGGACAGTCCCCATGGGCGGTGACCTAATAGGCAGAAAGGATCCCGTCACCGGCAGAGATTTGAGAGAACATCTGAATGAGAAAAGCCGCGAGCGGAGTCACGCTGGGAGTTCCCTCCATAACCACATTGACAGGAGGTCAATGCCGAGATTAGAAGTGGGAGATCAGAAGGCGCTGATTGACCACCTGGTCAAGCAGGCAATCCAGAACACCTTGAAAGAGGCCGGGCTCGCTCAGAACCAGCCAGACATCCCCGAATTCGCCGGCCTCGACTCGTCCCCCTTCTCCAGAGAAATCAACGATTATCCCCTCCCAAAGAAGTTCAGTGTCCCGAGGTTCATCCTCTATGACGGAACCTCGGACCCAGCAGCACATCTCCGGCATTTCACCCAAAAGTTGTCCGTTTGGGGTGACGTCAGACACCTCAACTGTATGGTCTTCTCTTCCAGCTTGGGAGATCTCCCCCTTAAGTGGTTCTGCGCACTCCCGAAGGGGTCAATCACGAGCTGGCGCCAGTTGCGGGACTCTTTCCTGGGAAAATTCCAGGCGCACAGAGTCATCCCAAAGACTGACAGCGACATCATGGCCCTCAAAATGAGGTGGAATGAGAGCGTCACCCAGTTCGCGAAGAGATTTTGGACGGTATACAGCCAAGTAGACAACTCCTCCGAGGACGTGGCGATCAGATCTTTCTAGCACGCCCTCCTGCCAGGGTGCGAACTCCGGAAAAAGCTCGTCCGAAACCCTGTGCCCTTCGTAACAGCCCTGATGGCCAGGGTAAACAAGTTCATCGAGCAAGAGGAAGACGAGGAGCGGGCCAACGAGAGTTTTGGCGTCACCAAGAACCGGTCTCAGTAGGAGAACCGGTCTCGGCAGGAAGATCGGCCTCGGCAGGAAGATCGACCGCGGCAGGAGGATCGGTCTCGGCAGGAGGATCGGCCCTCCGGAAGCGGAAAGAAGACATTCCGCAGAGAAGAGACAAGCCAAGACCAGCACTCGGGCGGCCAGGCATCAGCCCCGACTCACACCTCGGGAGGAGGCAAGAGACACAAACCGTCCTACGCCTCACACAAAAAGGTCTATACAGTCTTCAGAGAGCCGATTCACCAGATACAGGACAAGATCCAGGGGAAGCCGTACTTTAAGTGGCCGCGGCCCATGCATAACGACCCCTCCTAGAGAGATCAAAGTAAGTTCTACGCTTACCACAAGCAGAACGGTCATCATACTGAGGACTGCTACAGTCTCAAGGACCATCTCGAGAGGCTCGTCAAGGACGGGCACCTGAAGGAGTACTCCAAGGGAGCTGACAGTAGGGGCAACGAGCGACCACGGCGCCGAGCGGACGAGGATCATGACAGCGAGGAGTCGGAGAGGATCATAAGTGTCATTCACCTAGCCCCCACTAAGCAGGGGGCAACCAGGCCCGTGCCGAGGCCAGGAGGGCCTCCCATGGGAAACAGGTGATGGCAGCCGAGCTCGGACCTGCCTCCAAAAAGGCACGGAAGGAGAGGCCAAAGATCTGGTTCTCAGACGAGGACCTGGAGGGAGTCCAGCTCCCCCACAACGACCCGCTGATTATGACCCTGAAGCTGAAGAGCCGCAAGGTACAGAGGATTCTCGTCGACCCCTGCAGTTCGTCCGAGATCCTTTACTTCGACTGCTTTACTAGGATGGGGCTCACCGAGGAAGATCTCCAGGAAGCGCGTACCCCCCTGATAGGGTTCAGCGCGAAGCCCGTATATCCAAAGGGAAGAGTCTCCCTCAAAGTCCAAGTCGAAGGCGCCTTAGTGACGGCTGACTTCCTCGTCGTAGATGCGCCGTCCCCCTACAATGCTATAGTAGGGAGGAGTTGGCTGCATCAGCTAGAAGCTGTTCCCTCCTCCTACCATCAGAAGCTCAAGTTCCCTTTGGAAAGGGACGGCAGGTCGAGGTGGTCACAGTCGAGGGCGACCAACAGATGACCAAGCGGTGCATGATGGCCGTCGTACCCGGCGAGGAGGAGCCAAAGCAAGTACACATGGCCGAACTGGAGGCCGAACTGGACAGAGTTGGCCGCGATCCAGAAGAAAAGAGCATTGAAGATCTTACCTAGGTCAGGATCGACCCCAGTGATCCCGATAGGTACTTCCTGCTTAGGAGTCAGCTCACCGAGCTGGAGAGGTCCAAGCTGCTTAGCTTCCTGTTGCGGAACAAAGAGGTCTTTGCTTGGACCCCACAAGAGATGCCCGGCGTAGACCCCGAGGTCATGAGCCACAAGCTGAATGTGGACCCACAAGTCAAACCTGTGGTCCAGAAGGCACGAAGATCGGGAGTAGAGCAATCTGCGGCCGTGATCGAAGAGGTGGGGAAACTACTGGAGGCAAGCGCCATCAGGGAGGTCCAGTACCCGAAATGGCTGGCGAGCACCGTGGTGGTGAAGAAAAAGACTGGGAAGTGGAGAGTCTGTGTCGACTTCACTGACCTTAACAAGACATGCCCGAAAGACTGCTTTCCATTCCCAAAGATCGACCAAATGATCGATGCCACCGCTGGCCACGACAGGATGAGCTTCCTTGACGCCTACCGCGGCTACCACCAGATACCCATGTATGGGCCAGACGAAGAGAAAACGGCATTTATCACTCCCAGGGGGACCTATTGCTACAAGGTGATGCCCTTCGGACTGAAGAATGCTGGAGCGACCTACCAGAGGTTGGTCACCAAGATGTTCCGGGACCAGCTCGGGAAAACGGTCGAAGTCTACATCGACGACATGGTCGTCAAGTCCAGACAGTCTCAAGACCACCTGACGGACCTCGGCCAGGTGTTCGACGTTCTCCGGAAGTTCAGATTGAAGCTGAACGCCTACAAGTGCGCCTTCGGAGTCGGCTCCAACAAGTTCTTAGGAAGCCTCGTCACGAGACGGGGCATCGAGGCGAACCCAGATCAGATCTCTGCAATCCTGGGTATCCAAAGCCCATTAACTACACAAGCAAGATCCTCCTCGACGCCGAGACCAGGTACTTGCAGATGGAGAAGCTCGCACTGGCCCTCGTCAGTGCCTCTCGCAAACTCTCGCACTACTTCCAAACCCACACGATAGTGGTGGTCACTGAGCACCAGCTCAAGTCTGTCTTCCAGAAAGCTGATTTCTCCGGACGAGTTTCAAGAAGGGCAGTGGGGTTGGGACAGTACGACATCCGGTACCAACCAAGGACGGCGATCAAAGCGCAAATTTTGGCCGACTTTATCGTGGAGTTCACTTCCCCAAATTCGGCGCCGACCCACTCGACGCTGAACTGGGGGGCAAAGGGCATGAGGACTTAGTCTCGGGGACTGATTACGAGCAATCTCGAAATACGTTCCATGATTCAGCTTGGAAGGTCTTCGTTGACGGATCCTCTACCTCTAGGAGGGCTGGCGTCGGCATAGTTCTCCAGTCTCCAGAAGGGCTAGTCATTGAGCAGGCCCTGACACTTGACTTCAGAGCATCAAACAATGAGGCAGAGTATGAAGCATTGCTAGCAGGGCTGAACAGCGCCAAGATTCTCGGCGCTCAACAGCTGGTGGTCTTCAGTGACTCACAGTTGGTGACGAGCCAGCTCACTGGAGACTACCAAGCTCGCGATGATAGAATGGCGGCCTATTTGACCCTCGCCAAGAAGCTCCTCTCTCAATTCCCGGAAGCAAAAGTTAGACAGATTGGCAGGGATTCTAACTCACATGCCGATGCGCTCGCCAACCTAGCTTCCGTCGTCGAAGCTGGAAGGAAGAGGACTGTGGAAGTAGGATCACTGGCATCACCGAGCATAGAGCTTCGCCCACCTCGGCAAGTTATGAGCGTTGATCTCGGGCCCAGTTGGATGGATCCTATCATCTCATACCTCAAGGACGATCAACTCCCTGAGGACAAAGCTCAAGCTCACAAAATCAGGCTGAGAGCAGCACGGTTCTGGCTCTCTCCAGAAGGAAAGCTGTACAGAAAGTCGTTCACAGGTCCTTATCTCCAGTGCATCCACCCGAGCTGAGTTGAAGACTTCCTCTTCGAGGTACACGAAGGCATCTACGGGAGTCACATCGGAGGAAGGTCACTAGCATACCGGGCTATAAGCCAAGGATACTGGTGGCCGTACTGCAGAAGGATGCACAGATGTATGCCATGAAGTGTGAGAAATGCCAAAAGTTCTCACACAATCTCCATCAACCTGTGCAGGATTTAAGCCCGCTCTCCAGCCCGTGGCCCTTTGCCCAATGGGGGCTAGACATCGTGGGACCTCTCCACCGAGCTCCAGGGAATAAGATGTGGCTGATAGTGGCCACTGATTACTTTACTAAGTGGATAGAGGCAGAAGCATTATCTTCCATCACTGAGCGAGACTCCAAAAGCTTCGTATGGAAGAACATCATCATGAGGTTCGGCATCCCGCGAATCTTGGTCTCGGACAACGGGACCCAATTCGACTCCAGCCTCTTCAAAAACTTCTGCAAGGAGCTCGGCATCAGGAACCATTACTCAACTCCAGCCTATCCCCAGAGCAACGGCCAGGCCGAGATCTCCAACAAAGTGGTCCTTGATGGACTCAAAAAGAGACTCGACGGGGCCAAAAGGAGATGGGTGGAAGAGCTACCTAGTGTCCTATGGGCGTACAGGACTACCCCGAGGCGCTCCACTTCGGAAACTCCATTCTCCTTGGCATATGGAATGGAAGCCGTGATCCCACTTGAGATCGGCCTTCCAACGCCCAGATCCGAACTTTTTGACCAAAGCCAGAACGAGAAGAACCTGACCCTGGGGTTGGATCTGGCTGAAGAGCGCAGAGAAGCAGCGGCCATCTGTTTAGCAGCCTATCAGCAACGGCTTGCAAAAGATTACAACCAGAGAGTCCGGGAAAGAAAGTTCTCCATTGGCGAACTGGTCTTGAAGAAGGCGCTACCAGCGGACAAGGATCCGAACCAAGGAAAGCTGGCACCGAACTGGCGCAGCCCATCCAAAGTGGTCTCGACTGCTGGCCGGTCCGCATACAAACTCGAGGATATGGATGGAAAGCAACTGCCACGACCATGGAACGCCTCGCACCTCAAAAAGTTTTACTTTTGATATGTACTTAGATTATGCAAATCAAAGAAGACGATTTCTACTCAGAGATTTCTTTTACTTTTCTAAGTCAAGGACCTCGGCAATAACACAATTCTCCAGCTCGGCAGCAGTTCGCAGGGTCATCCTAGCTTTGGAAATAAAATCGGCAAAGGAATGACTTCGCCCTCTCCAGCTCGGCAGAAATGTCTCCATTCGTGCAATAAGCACATCTCGGCCCTCGTGCCAGATAGCCACCACGGCACCTGGTGAAGAGCCAGAGGGATCTCCATTCGTGCGGTAAGTGCATCTCGGCCCTCGTGCCAGATAGCCACCACGGCCTCTGGTGAAGAGCCAGAGGGATCTCCATTCGTGCGGTAAGTGCATCTCGACCCTCGTGCCAGATAGCCACCACGGCCCCTGGTGAAGAGCCAGAAGGATCTCCATTCGTGCGGTAAGTGCATCTCGGCCCTCGCGCCAGATAGCCAGCACGACCCTGGTGAAGAGCCAGAGGGATCACCCTACTTGCACATCTAATCGCTGGGCAGCTATCCTAACAATATAATCCCGGGCTAGTCTGGGGCAGCTCGGCACCTACCGAGCTCCTATACTTGTGCAAAATATTGAAAACAAGAACGCACGCAGAAAGGGAGGATGTCCCAAAAATGCAAAAGAATATTACTTTTTATTTTTAGGTAACATCAGTCATTCTCCATTACATTGCGGAAAACACTCAGTGCCTTGGATCACCCCTACAGCAGAATGGGGGCCCTACATCGCATTCTAAGGGCTACAGCTACTGAGCGCGGCTAATCGATCGCGGGTTTCCAAGGTATGGGGAGCTCGGCCATGAAGTCGAGGTGAAGCACTTAGCACATTCAAATCGAAGAAAGTACAAAAAAGGAGAACACAGAATAGGCAAAGGGAGTTTTCATTATAACTGATGAAGTTCTTTACATAAAGGGCGCGATGCGCCTAAGCAAAAAAAAAATTATTATTACATCAACAGAAGAAAAAGGAAAGCAACGGCAGAGGGGCTTCACGTGGCAGGAGCGACATCATTCGCGGTCGGAGTCGCGGCGGCAGTGGGAGCCTCGGATGTAGACGCCGTGGCCAGGGTCGCGGCGGCAGCAGGTGCTTCAGATGTAGATGGGGGGAGTTCCACCTCCGGCCCGACAACGGGATCCCTCTCAGATTCGACCACGGGGATCGGCTCAGTATCTGAGCGCGGATATTCATCCAGGCTCACGTATGCTGGATGATCGCTGGGGACCCCGCCTTCTCCAGGGCCACTTTCCACCCCATCTCCCAAGACGAGACTCGTATGTCGTCGACCTGCGCCGCGTACTCTTCACCCGCCATGTCGACGCCGTCCTGAAAGGCAACATGAACCTCGGCTCGACTTTTGAACTCGAGCTCGGATTTCTGCCTCTCTAGGTCGGCTATCCTCCTCTCCAGCTCGGCCTCCCTCCTCTTGACCAGCTCAAAGGCCGACTTCGCCTTGTCAAGCTCGGCAAAAAGGGTTTGGTGCGTCTCCTCGTATTCCCTCAGCCTCGCTTGACCCTCCTCCAAGGCTTTCCTGTGCTGCTCACAGTTACCTTGGACCCTCTTGAGCTCGGCAGGGCACTTCTGGACTCGCTGTACTGAGACCTGGGCCATCTGCACAATCTGCAAGAAAATCAAGCCACCAGTGAGCAAAAAAGCTAGTGTTGAAAGGAAAAAGGTTAGAAAAGATTGTACTTACGCTCAAGCTCGCCTTCATCTGCGACGCCAGGAGAGAGATGTCATCCATCTCGTCGTTCTTCTCCATATCCCGCGGCAAAGCGCAGGCACTACCCAGGCAGGCGATCACCAGTGGCCCCCCGAGAGACGGTCCTCTACCGTCATCGGTCTTCCGGGCTGGAGCATAAAACTCGGCCTCCAGGGTGTAGGGGGAGCCCGCGTTGCCGTGCCGGCAGCCGAGCTTTCCCCTGCCGAGCCTTCGACCCTGCCCCTTTTCCTGGCCTGATCGTCCCTCTACGTGGCCTGGGAGGAGGTGACCACGGGAGTTCCGGTCCCGGTCACGACAAGCGGCAAAGGAGTCCGAGCAGAAGGAGCTGCAGTGGAAGAAGAAGGCGCGCTTGACGAAGAGGGTGCGCGCGAAGAAGACGCAGAACCCCGACCTCTACTGCCCACGGGCAGGGCCTTGAGATTCTTGAACACCGGCTTGGGGCGGGTCCTCTCCATCGCCTCGTCGGGTTCGCTCTCTGATGATAAAACGATCCTCCCGATCGTCTCGGCGTTATCCGCGTCGGATCCCGAGGTGGATGCCTCAGTTTCGGATGCGGCACGGTCTTCAGAGTCAGCCGCGGCTTGCTCGTCTTCCTCTCCGCCCTCCTCGTCTACCTCCGCCGCGGCTTGCGAGCGGTGAGCGGTGTATTTCTTATAACCGCGGTACCTGGGCTTGTATCCAAGAAGCTTCCACGCCGACCTGTCCTCGTGGCCGTGGTAGCTCTCCAAGGACTTGATCCAGGACTTGTTCGGTTTCCAGCCGTCTCGGCCAGTAGCCGCCCTCCTCTGACGAACACCTGCGGAGGAAACAATCAACATAAGCCTGACAATACAAAAAAGCAGAAGATATAAAGAGGCGTGCTAGGACTGTAATTACTTGGAGGAGTGCCGAAGTGAAGAGGAATCTTGAAAAATCTCTCCGCAATGGGCTCGTCGTCATCGAATTCCCAGTTGCCCGTCACCATCAGACGATCATCCTCGGCATATTTATTGGAATCCTCCAAGGCTTGGACGAACGGCCTCCGACCTGGCTTGATACGGAGGTAATACATATCCTTCCCGGATTTGCATATGTCATAGGCGTCCTTGATATCGTGGACGCCGAGACCAATGCCCAGGATCGTATTGAGCGCGTCCGTGCCCATTACAATCTTGAAGCTGTTGGGCATCAGCTGACAGGGGCAGAGGTTCCATGCCCTGAGGCATTCCCTAAGTAGAGGGTGAAGGGGAAACCTAACCCCGCCCTCAATAACGGCCACTAGGGGGAACGGCATCCAGCCATCATAGAAGTCACCAACAACATAGACAATGGGAGGGGCTGCCATGACTTGGACTCCATCTGGTATCCTATACCTAACCCTAAGGTCGGCTAACCCCCTCTCGGACTCTATCCACTGACTGTAAATGCCCATCTCTCGAAGGAAAAAACTAGAAGAAAGAAAGACAGTGCTGGAAGAACAGAAAAAAAAACCTAGACAGAGCCCTAAGCGCATGAAGAAATAGGAACGAAAGGAAGGAGACTTACGAAAAGCCAACAGCAGAATGGTGGTCAAGCCTGCGTAAGTGAAACTCTGGCAGCGCCTCTCTCTGGTGAAAGTTTTCTGGGAAATCTCTGCAGCAGTCTCTTTCGTCCTGGGAGGCGAAAGCAGAGAAAGAAGAAGAAAGCTCTGGGAGGCGAAAGCAGAGAAAGAAGAAGAAGCTCTGGAAAATGAAGATAGGGAAGGAAGAAGAAAGGAAATGGGCGCCTCCCCTACTTATAGCCAAAAAACAGAGCGCCAATAATGGCGCCTTTTCGAATTTCGAAAAGGATGTGCCTTTTCACTGCGCGCGCCGTTATGACCGTTATGAAAAGACGGGCCAACTAAGCCAAATATGACACGTGGAATCGCCAGCCTCACTTTTGTGCGCCATTTAATGCCTCGGGCATCAAAGCGACAGTGGATAAGAGCAAGGCATCCGCAACCAAAGCCGCGATGAGATTACAAAATCATGAGCCTTTTAGGCTTCCTCCGGACCCGGATGCATGGCATCACGGCATTACGGCACACCGCATCACGGCAATCCTCTGGGGAGTCCTTCTCAGCTTCCGACCTCAAAGAGTTAGGATACTCTAAGAGCTCCAAAGCTGGGGGGCAATTGTGTGGGGATGTTTCCACTAAGCCGAGATCAGGACTAGCCTTGACATCAGTCCAGTTAATCATGCCTCCGCTCGGCCATGACAGATCCCGGCTGATGGGTCACGGCACCTGCCAAGGTGAAAGCCCCGAGGTCAGATGGCACGGGTCCTTGTGTATCGACCTCGGCACAGCGGATTTGACAGACGCTGATGGGACTGTCGACAGGACGAAGGCACGTGCTAAGGCGTGCCCTGCGACTCATCATTCCTGACAAAACGGAGTTATACAGAACACGTGCGCCCCCAAAGCATGGCTCCAGGCCAGGCCCGATGGGACTAGGCCCAAAAGTCAGCCACAGCATGACTCGATAAGATTGGCATTTAATGAGGAGTGGGTAGGTAAGGCTAGCATTTAATGAAGTGTGGGCTGAGTGGACAAAAGTCACTCGAGTGGCAAAGCCCATCATGAGGCTCGTACACGTAAGTCATCTCCCTCTCCTATAAATAGACATTCCATCTCCACTCTAAGGTATGCAACCCCAAACACATACCCTAACTCTGCAAATTTCTCTCCATCTCTCTTACTCAGTCCCTGAACTGACTTAAGCATCGGAGAGCCTTGCGCTGCCCACAGCCAGGGTCCTCTGACCTGCTTCTTCTCTTCCTTTTCAGGTCTAATCGGAGCCACGTTAATCTTCATCCATACTACTCAAGACAGGGGTCTTAATCCCTGCTTCAAAGCCCGTAATTTTTAGGCACTTACAAGAATATATTAATATATTAGGCAACTCCATACAAGTATAAAAAGTTTCAATGACTGAGAATATTAATAGAAATACTGATCAATGACTGAGAGCTCACTATCGGGATAGCGGTGGGACATAATGGCGCGGGTCAAGTTAAACCCAAACCCAGCTGATTAATAGTTAAAATATAAATCCTATAAAACTTCAACCTCACTTCTTCCAACTTTTGAAAAGTTAGTTAAGCCACCACACCATATAAAATTCATAAAACCTTGTAACTTTTACCCAAAAGAATCATAAAAGATTCCACTAAATGTTTATTAGTGATACCGAATAGAGTTTTCTCCAAAGAAGGCCAAGGGTGAGTCAAGTTTTTTTTTTTTTTCTTTTATGAAGTGCCCGTACTCCGTAGGTTCCCATAAGTTTTTCGTTTTCCTGCGCCTAAGTCCTCCTTCTTTCTCAGCTGCGCCAAAGTCAAGGGTTTCTTTTTCCTGCGCCTAAATTTTTTTTTTTTTCTGCGCCTAAGTTTTTTTTTTAATTTTTTTTGAATTTTTTTTTGAACTTTTCATTTTTGGTGGGGCCTTCAGCCCCAGGCCCCTGAACTTGGGTCCACCCCTGTGTGTACGGATGTTACCTTACAGATCTAAAGATGAAAGTCTAGTTATAGTTTTGTTATGCTAAGGAATAACATTCCCTTGATTGGCCTCTTCCTCTAAAGAAGTAGAGGCACAAGCTATCATCACAGCGGTGAAGGAAGCAAGCTCTTGAGGGTTTTCCGAGATTTATCTTTTGTCCGGTGCTATTGTTGAGAGCATCCAAGGCAATTAAGATAATGAGGATGGGCTATTACGCCCATGATCTAGGGCATTAATTTTATTTCTGTTTCCTTTTTTTATTGGTTTTATTTTTATCCCTAGGGAAGATAATTAGGCTACTCTTATCTTTTTGCTAGGATATTTGTATTTCGAACTGGGTGAGGGAGACCGTTGTTCTCCCCCAGTTTCCCTATTTTGTTGTTATTTCATGTTATAGTGATTACCAAAAACAGAAAAATAAAGGTATTTTCAGATTGATTCATCACAAATCCCGATTTTGACATGACATAAAATCAACTGCGTTTAGCCAAACGAATGCACGCCAAGAGGTGTTGGCTTTTGTGATGATGGCCCCCACTTGTGTTTACATGTGGGTGGACCTCACACGGTGATATGAATAAGAATAGTTTGAGTTTCATCCAACTCTCTATCCTTATCATATCTCCATTCAAATTCAAATTGAGAGAGTTTGATCCAACCTATTATCTTTATCATCTCTCCATTCGAACTAGATCTCCAACTCTCCATCACCATCTTCTGCATCCAACGTGACGTGACTGATTTCTCGTAAACATTCACAGATCTCCACACCAGTGCCTGATTCAAGCCGACGCTGTCCTTATCACATTTGTAGTAGTGAGCTCTTATATATCCGTGCTTCCGCTGCAACTATATCCTTCATAAGGAACTTGGTGAAGTTAATTTAAGTGTGACTTTCTACATTAGAAAATATATCACGGCATGCAGAGACCATTGACCAAGAAGAAAGAAGAAGAGGATGTGGATTAGCGTGAAATGGCATGTCTAATACTCTTAACAGTTAAATTCTTGACATGGTAATGGATGGTTAAAAGTTAAAACAAGATTCAAGGGTGAATCTTGGGGGGCGTTAATTGATTCGTAGGAACTTTACCCGCCTACATTTAGAAATTATTAAAATGTGGGAATCACATTTAAGAATTACAACACAAAATCTAAAATTTTAGATATTATGGCACCTGAGGCCACAACAAAAACACAGCGTAGAAGAATTTGGACCTTGTATCGCAGCTATTATCGGAACCATATAATAAATTCTTGGAACTCCATTTTGGGGCCCACATTAAGTTGATCCAAATTGTTCTAGATGAATTTCATCCCCTCAAGTATATATTCTCAAGTCTCATAGGAAAAGGAGTGGTCCCACCATCCGATTGATCATATGACAAAACGTGATTACACTGGCATGCATGGAACCATTGCTGGCGTAGTTCCTATTTGTGATCAACCATGTCATAGGACCCACTCCATTTGAATTGAAATTTTATTTATATCAATGCATGGGATGAGATCATCTTAAATGTCGGATCATCTCTTTGTGGGCCCCAAGATGGAGTTCCATGAATTTATTCCAGAGTCCCGTGTAATAACTGCGACGTAGGATCTAGACTCGTCAACCACCTTTTATGACACAATGTGGGCCCACCTTTAAAAATTATGGTATGTGGACCCACCTTCTGTTGAAAGGAAAAAATGTTGTTGAAAGATATTTCGGAATATCTAGGCACCCAGAAATCCTCCACGCAAAGAAACATGTCCTTCATGCCCTTTTACTAGGGCTGCACAGAACCGGACCGCAGACCGGACCGGACCACAAAACCGGACCGGACCGGACCGGATTTGCGGTCTTAGCGGTCCAAATCCGGTCCGGTCCGGTCCGGACCTTTTGGGGCCCGGTCTGGACCGGACCGGACCGGATTTTTTTAAGTAATAAGTTTTTTTTTTTTAATGATCAGTCCATGAGGCATTAGCCCAACGCCCCAGTCCAACACCTATTTGTAAAACCCATCATTCATTCATTTGACATTTGCCCACTTTTTAGATGTGAGGTGAAAATGAAAAAAAAAAAAAAAAACGAAAACCGGTCTGGACCACTTTAAGTGGTCCAACCGGACCGGTTTGGACCAGACCACTTATAAGTGGTCCGGTCCGGTCCTTCATTTTAGGCCGGGTATCCTGTTGATCATCCCTACCTTTTACTGGCCGACTTACCAGCAACAGGCAATAATATACTTTGTAGTGTAACTTTCCTAACATAGTGAAGGGGCACTTACCTCAGTGATAATTGGTGGCAGTTTTCACCTGACCGCACATGATTCCAACCTAAGGTACGCAATCTATTTCCACTTGTGCACACTCTCTCTCTTGGGTCCAGCCCTCTAACCAACATCTTAGACTTTGCCTGACTGAAGACAGTCTGATTCAGTGGCTTAGTCCATGGCTGTAGTCTAAACTTGGCTAATATTACGAAGTGTTAACTTTTTTCTTGGTAAATACGAAGTCTGATAATAGCATTCAGATTCATTGAATGATTGGCTTTCGATGTGAATCTAACCGATGAAATCAATTTGACCGGAAGCCGACTGTTTTTTTATTAGCCCAAGCATGCATTTCATTCGCTTCAAATGGCATATGATATCACAAACATTGGGTCGGATCTAGCTCGATTTAACCAGCTTTGGTTTGGGTTCATGCTTATAACCCGAACACCACATATTATTAAAGTCTGATATGGTTCTGTTGTGCTGTGGCCTTATTGGACCCTACTAATCCTACCAAAATTACTTTTATGCTAGCAAGAAGTGGGGCCCACATTTACACAGATGGACTCACCTTAAGATAAGTCATGTCCTATATTCATATGCATGTGCTTATCCTCTTCCATACAGATATGAAGACCGTACGACTATGATCTCCTAATCTCATATCTCTTCTTTCCTTACCTTTCGATAATTATTATCACCAATCTCAATCATTAATAAACATCCTCGTAAAATATCCGGACTTGATAATCATTGACACCTAGCTCAAGTTTAACATTTCATCGTCATCATCGTCATTATTGAATCATCAATCAACCAATTAACGCTACAATATTGTGTGATCTTAGCCTACCATAGATCAGAAATTAAGTTTTATTATTATTATTATTATTATTATTATTATTATTATTATTATTACTGTGATCATCCAAGCTATTAGATTGGTGTCAACTGTCCGATTTATGATATCTTCACGGGATCGCTCAGTTCATTTCTATTGATTCTCGATCAGCCCAAAGAAAGACGTGTGTCCCACTGTTTAGAAATTGTGCGTGCCTAAATAATTAGGCACTTAATCTGATGGATATAAAACTTCTTGCGAACGATGGAATGCTTGAAACCTGAAAGGGAAGAAAAGAATAGCAATGCAAGACCCCGACCGCTCCCGGCGCAATGCACTCTGATGCCTAAGTTAGTTCAACAACTCAACAAAGAGTAAGAAAGTGAAATAGAGCTTTTGGACGTGTGTATGCATGTGTGTACCTCTTTTGGATTAGCTCTTTGTATATATAGGCTGGGAGTCCTTTGACACTTGTCCTAGTTCTTAGGAAGTAAAGTCTCATCGGACCATACACTGGTTTCTTAATGGTAGAGTCCCATCGGACCTTACCTTGACTTCTTAATGGTAGAGTTCCATCGGACCTTACCCAGTCTCATCGGACCTTACCCTGATTTCTCGGGAGTTGTGTATCCCGCTCTTTCAGGGATTGTGGACGTAACCACCGGGTAAGGATAACTTCTTATCTTCATCCGATGCATGTCCTTGTCTCTCCACACGTTCTGTAACGTGGTTGAGTCTTTAAAGAGGTACAGTTGTCAATGCTCGTCTCGGTTAACCGAACTGAAGATGGTACCGAGGTCAGGCATGACCTTAATATGGAAGCATTCTGGCACTATTGCCAAGATGCTTAAGACCGAGACCAAGACATGCCTAGCCAGTACTTTTACCGAAACTAGAAAAATCTCGGTATCTTGAAAATG
Organism: Litsea cubeba; assembly: GCA_012931725.1. NCBI lineage: Eukaryota > Viridiplantae > Streptophyta > Magnoliopsida > Laurales > Lauraceae > Litsea > Litsea cubeba. Next base: position 52,541,066 of record CM022948.1, read on the forward strand.
TCCCACACAATTGCCCCCTAGCTTCTTACTTCTTAGAGTTCTCTAACTCTTTCTGGTCAGAAGCTAAGCATTATGATGAGAGAACCTTTTGAATATTAGGTTTGGAGCTCATACTGTATTTCATCTCGGTGTTGATTGATGACATCTGATCTCTATCACGATGTCGGTTCATCAGTCCGAGATAATTAATGGCACACCTCGATCGATGCAGAAGATGTACCGGCGGCACTGTCACGCCCCAAAATCGAGATCCTGGAGCAGTCCGATTTCGGAGGCGTGATTTTTGAGGTTAATTAAAAATGTTTATTTTCCCCAGGATCTGCGTGTGTGTGGATAACAAAATTCCATCACAAACTGAATATTTGGCGTAAGCTGAAATGTGGCGTTGAGACTCGGAGCTCATGACCCATGGAATTCGTGTTGCACTCTATCATTAACATAAAGCCATCAAATCAAGGCTCATAATCAGAATGGAATAAATCAAGAGCCATAAATATTGAGCTGGCAGTAACAGGATAATTCATTTCCCACATATGTTCAAGTTACAATTTATAAAAGTATATTCATGAAAATCCCAAAGGAAAAAGGCTAATAAAAGCCATCCAAAAAGATAAAAGATCAACCCAAAATGTTTTGCGTCTCAAGACCCAAACCGACATCTAAATGACATCGTTGGGCAGCCACTCTCATACCACAGGCTGCTCCACAACCGCCTCCTCGAACTCCTCCTCAAGGGAAACAAAACCTATATCTGAGCAACAAAAAGAAAGGGTCTGACACGACAGTCTGGCAGGCAAAAGAATGAGGTACAATCATGCTATAAATCAATAGTTTTGAAATAATTAAAACAATATGTAAAAATAAAAAGAAGTTGCATAAAACAAAGCATTTGTTGACAATATCATTTATAAGAGAATTTACATAAAACAAAGCATTTACTGATAGTATCATTTATAAGATCCATTCATAAACCAAGTTGACCATTCAAAAACAACACTTTGGCATCCACATGTAGCTCCATTCTCCGTCACATGAAGTGACGAGAGCACTTATGGTTCTCGCCACAAAAGGGTGAACGGAGAAACCAACATAACATAAATTACGGTAGCTCAGTAAACTGAGGACCACACCACCGCGGAATGGGCTGCATAACATAATCAAGCACGTACGTATTTACCAATCCCAGTTGGTACAGATTTAAGGACCCAAGGCGGTTGATCAAACCGGCAATGGTCGTCCAAGCTGAGTGGAGCCGACACTATGCACTTTCAAAACAATGTTTGATGCTTCAGAACTTCGGAAACTACTCACTCTAAATCAATTACATGCACTCGCGTTCTCTTTGGCTCATGGACTCGCAGTACAAAGTTCTGGTCCCATCTTGCGACAAGATTTTTGTTTTCAAAATAGTAGTTCCTACACATAGTGTATAAAAACACCAATCACTCAATAATTCCCAAATGGGGTATTAAAATAAAAACCTTGGGAAAACATTTCTCTTCAAATCAATATGAATCACAAGACGAGAGATTGGTTTCATAAATCATAATTTTACAAAAATACTTTGGGACCGTAATCCTCGAATCATATATACTTTGAAATCCCATGTCGATCATTCATTTAGATATGTGCCCAATCTTTAAACGACATTAAGGATATCAATGTGCACACTTCGACTAAAAAGGGTCCACAAGTGATTGGGATGAAAAATTCCCTTCATTCCTTTCATTTCTAAAAACAAGTCTTCAAACACACTTATACTTGAAAATCCAAATATCCACTTCCTTTTCCAAACTTTTATCATTAAGATATCTATACTACTGGATTCCACGCTTCGAGAGCTTTCCAACGGTATATAGAACTCCAAATTCCGACGAACGGGTCAAAAGTTATGGCAGTTCGAAAATCTGTAAAATTGGTCGGCTATTCGGTTGGCTGTCGGTTAGCCTTGTAGGTTAACCGACAACAGAATTTTTGGGAGAAAATCAGCTCTCTGGAATTCTAACCGAGAGGTCATCGATCCCTTGTCGGTCGGCTGTCGGTTAGCCGACAAGCTGACCGACAGCTGACCGACCTCACCGCGAGTGTGAGTTTTTTAAGCTGTTTCAGTTCTTCCTTTCTCCAAACTTTTCTCCCTTCTCAACATTAATTCCCTGTAACAAAAGGATCTAAGAAGTTCCTTCATTCCACCTATTAAAACCTCTATCTTCACACTTCAATTCCAACAATTCCAATCTCCAATATATACTCCAAATCTCTCCATAATCCAAGCATAAATTCTCAATTAAAAAGAGACAGATTTCAAGACAAAAATTCAATGAATTAAATCATAACATATGGACAGTTAAAACATGCATTTAATAAACTAAATCTCAAGGTAAAGCAAGGTTAAACATAATGGATTCAAAATCAAGAATCAAAATAAAAATCCCAAAAACAACACATGCATTAACATATCTCATTCATTTACTTGCCTTTGGTCCAAAAATGCACTCAAAAGAATTCTCCCAACACTCCTCTCTCAGCTGAACCTTCAATCTACAAAAGCCCCATGAAAAGAGCTCAAAATCACAGAAATTTTTGAAAAGAAAAGGTTCCTCCATAGGAAGCCTTGCATGCATCATAAAACAGTTTTAAAGGATCCAAAAATGCTGTAAATTCGAAATGGGAACCAATGCTAACATTTACAGCTCCAAACAAGAAGGAAAAACTTGAGGAAGAAGATGGGTTCCAGCAGATTCTTTAAAAAACAGTATGGTTGTGGAGCTTGGAAACTAGGGAGGTGAATGATGAAATCAGATCTTGCTTTGGGCTAAGAGAGGTGCAACATGCAAGGTCAAGAAGTGGCTGGAAGGAGAGAAAGAAGAAGGCTTCCTCTCCAGCTCAGTTGCAGGAACGAAAAATGGGGAGTGAAGGAGAAGAACCCATGTGAGTTGGGTTTTATATAAGTGGGGAAATGGGCCCCACTAGGCCAAAACACTTCAAGGCTTAAAAACATCATCTTGTCGGTCCCGGATGAGATCGACGAAGAAGATAAAATCGATCGTCGAAAAATCTAGTTTTCAAAAAGTATATTTTCCCCAATTTTTTCAAATTTCGAAATTCACACTACAACAAATTGCACTTTTGGTGACGAACTTTTTCGTCGCCAAAATCCCCATTTTCGTCGGCAAAAATATTTACCGACGAAAATATTTTCGTCGGTCAAACGTCGGCAAAAGATGGTCAACGAAGACTTTTTTCGACGAAAATAATTTGCGTCGGCGAATATATTAATTTTAGCGACGAATATATTAATTTTACCGACGTTTTTTTTCGTCGAAAAAATCATTTTAATTTGTTTTTTAATTTTTATTTTTAATTTTGCCGACGAATATTTTCGTCGGCCAAAATCATTTTATTTTGTTTTTTAATTTTATTTTTAATTTTGCCGACGAATAATTTCGTCGGCCAAAATCATTTTATTTTGTTTTTTAATTTTATGTTTAATGTTTCCGACGAAAATTTGCGTCGGCAAAACCATTTTATTATATTTTTTAATTTTTATGCTTAATTTGGCCGACGAAAATGTTCGTCGGCAAAATCAATTTACTTTGTTTTTAATTTTTATATGTTTAATTTTGCCGACGAAAATGTTCGTCGGCAAAATAATTTTATTCTGTTTTTTAATCTTTATTTTTTATTGTGCCGACGAAACTATTCGTCGGGGAAACTTTTTTATTTTGTTTCATGTAATTTATTTTTACTTTTGCCGACGCAAATATTCGTCGTCAAAAGTATTTTATTGTTTTTATATTTTTAATTTAAATTTTGCCGACGAAAATATTCGTCGGCAAAGGCCTTTTTTTTTACATATTATATTTATTTTTTAATTATTATTTTTCTGTAAACCTGTTTATACACCTGTAAACCTATTTATACACCTATATAAAAAATTAACCTATTCATATACCTATATTCAACATAAAAAATCAAACAACCATTTCCATTTTTCATTAATTCATTCATCTCATTAAACAAATATTACAATCAATAATGATACAGTATCGTATAAATGTCCAATATACAAACAAATCGAAAAGAAGTCCAACATCCCCACCAGTCTTATAAATGAAACATTAAAACCACAGAGAACCTATCCCCGAAAGTCTCATTCCCCGGAGGCCATCTCAGAACCCCCTTCACACGAGGATCCAAAACTGCATGCTTCAATAGCTCTCTTATGCCATGTTCCTCATCCTGATAACAACACATACAGTTTGTTCACAGAGTTATCAATTCAGTTAAAATCCAGCGACGGATGATTCATTTCCATACGTGACAGATCAAAACTCACAATTAGTGCCTTCAAAATCCTCTTGGTGGACAGCATTAGCCTTAGGTCAAGATCTTTATCAAGGCATGATATGTCAGCTACAAGGTGCCACGCCTGATTTAATTGGACCTGCAATATGAAATGGAATATGTTTCAATAATAGCTACCAGAAGATGCACACTTGTTTTATTTGTGCAAGATAGTCCATATTGCAGAGGTAGTAGACAAGATGCTTGATTCTGCTTCCATCCTGAATCAAAGTAGTTCTGCAAATAGACTCACTTGTAGAATCAAGCTATATCAAGTAATGATCAACAATCAGATTTCCTGCAAACACTTGAACGAGAAGCAAAATCATTTCCCAACAGGATGGAAACACATGCAGATGAAAATACAAAATGAAAAATGAAAAATTAATTTCCATGCAAGAATGTTTGCATGCAACCAACAATGAAAATGCACAAAAAAAAAGTAATAATAATAATCTAAATGGCATGGCTTGGAGGGATTTCTCACAGGGTTTTCCAATGTTTTGTTCTAATAGAATATTTCATTGCCCACTCAACCTATGATAACCAGATGCACCAGATATAAATGGCATGGCTTGGACGGATTTCTCACATAATTCAAGTATTGGACATGAAACAATACGACAACGACGTCAACAAGCATCAAACTCTTTTTCTTTTTCTTTTTTTTTTTATGGTCACATGACTTAAACATGTACCCTCCATGCAACCTCGTTGTCAAAAACAATAAGCACCTTCGAACTGTTGAACGGAAAACTAATAAAATCAAGATAGAACTACTCATTACATGGAGACAAGACACTTGCCTTTTGAAGTTCAAGTCCCGCACCATCCTTTAAGACAACATTTGCATGAAATGGTCGCATTTGGTCTGTATTTGTCATATATCTGCATGAAATATGAAAAGCAAACATGATAACTTCCTATAGCCATGAGTAACAGACAAGATACAGATATTAACCATTAAGGTAGTGAGTTAAACTAAAACCTTAACATGATAATGTTCTTTCTCTGATTCAAAATCAAATCCGATTTTCGGGACAACCGCATCTCGAATGGCTTCCATATAAGCGTCGGAAACATTTGTGTAGTACTTCTTCTTTCCGTTTCCTCTCTTTACTTCCTTCTCTTTCTTCTTCTTATCTTTTTTTTCTTCTCCATCTCCTTATTCCTCCACTACACCCACCTGTGCTTTTGTCCCCAGGCATCTCCATCCGTCCCATATGCATATTGAAGAGCAAATGAGATGTTGCTTTCTATTCTTAGCTTCTAGGCCTGTATCTAGGAACATAGTTTAAGCTCATGTCCTAGAGCGAAAAATTTTAGACGTATGGGAGTGAGAACTGATTGGGGGTCTGTTTTTTCATTTTCTTTGGTGTATCTCCTTATTCCTCCACTACACCCACCTGTGCTTTTCTCCCCAGGCTTCTCCATCCGTCCCATATGCATATTGAAGAGCAAAGGAGATGTTGCTTTCTATTCTTAGCTTCTAGGCCTGTATCTAGGAACATAGTTTAAGCTCATGGCCTAGAGAGAAAAAGTTTAGACGTATGGGAGTGAGAACTGATTGGGGGTCTGTTTTTTCATTTTCTTTGGTGTTGTACATGGATTTTGAGCTAAAGATTCCTGCAGGTTAATCTCTGAAATTTCTCTCCTAATCTTTTCCACCGACTACAATATTAATTCAATGCTATTGTAAAATGTTGCCTTCTCTTTTAGTCAATAAAAACAATGCTTTATCTTTGCTTTATCTTTTAGTCATTAAATGTGGATTGTTTGCAGTAAATGTATATTTATAAGTACCTCTGCAATGTGAATATTTGAGAGCCACCAATCAAAAAGAATCACTGTTGCAAAAATAACGCTTCATGACTCATCTCATGTTGGAACTTGGAAGCCACCAGATGAATGGCTTAGAGTACCAAAAGATGAGTCACTGACTGTACCATTTATAATAGACAAAAAAAAATGTTGAAAAATGTTGATTCACTAGGTCAAGTATATAAATTCCTATCAATTCTTGTGGATAATCTTACCTAAAGGGATAGTCTCTAGGATTTTCTTCTCAATGTCTTCACTAAGTTTGGCAGTCATATCAGATGCAATGAATCCAGGAGCAATAGCATTCACCTGAGGCAAAAATATTTTGAATATGAAATCAATTCCATTCCATGAGCCCAAGATGTGTCTTAGGATGCATTTCAGTCAGAGAGGAAAGGCGCTTATTTAGCACTCACATTGATATTTCTGCTTGCATATTCCTTCGCAACAGTCTTGGTTAAGCCGATCACCCCTGCTTTTGCGGCGCTGTAGTTAGCTTGTCCAACATTGCCAACAAGACCTACAACAGATGCTATATTGATAATTCTTCCCTGCACAATCAAAAGCCAAAAACCAAGAGTAGATTGAGTAGCAAAACACAAATACAAAAACAAAAACATGCATAAATGGCAGCTTCATTTTTATTAATGAAATGATTCGTTACAACAGCCACTTCTGACTTAGGTGTAGGCAGATGTGCATTGCTTAACAAGCGAACCACTTCTGACTTAGGTGCACCAAGGAAAAAGAGAAATATTTGAAAAGAAAAGGTTATAATTGACTTCTTCCACCTACCTTCTTCTTTTTCATCATAATTTTGGTTGCAGCCTGCAATCATACATTACCAAAGTCATAAATAAGGGATTCAAGGCTCAGGGCTTTCTTGAAAACAATGAATCTCATACAAACCTGTGTGCAGAGAAATACACCAGTAAGATTTAAATCAATAACTTCTTGCCATTGAGATTTCTTCATTCTCATCAACAATGTATCCCGAGTAATTCCTGAAGCATAAAAAAATTTAAAAAAAAAGGTTAGGATATCTAAATAAATAAGGAAATAAAATGTAACCAACGAAACAGAAAGGCACATTCAAAATAACCTGCATTGTTTATCAATACATCAACTGTTCCCCATGCATCAACTGCCTGTAAATGTGCAATATCATGATATCAGGTTGCAGTAAACAGACAAGAATATCTATCAAAGAGAGTATTTCATTGAAAGTATTCAGTATAATCATCAGTTGCTTACAGTTTTTATCATAGCTTCCACATCAGCTTCTTTTGAAACATCTCCCCCAAAAGTAAGGGCTTGGCCACCAGATGCTTCAATCTGCAGAGAAGTACACTTGATGAATGATCTGATGCTCAGATATTTGAGAAAGAAGCAGCCCCATTAAACTTCACACTTTTTTTTTTTTTATTGACACTAAAAAACCACATAGGCCATTAAAAGGTCATTGCATCGTTTATTCAGAAGAAAAAACAAGTCGACTCAATAATTTATAGGAGGTTTAAAAAAGCCTAATGAAACTCACCTCCTTGGAAACTTCTTCAGCCTCTTTTGAGGACCTTGCATAATTTACAAGTACCTGTAATAGAATTCAATGCTCAAAATCATTAGGGAATTTGGCATGATCTTAAATGAGAAAATGCAACTTAAGCTGCTGCATTTTGCATACACTCAGCAGAAGGTATGGTAAAGAAGATGAAGATAGTAAAGAAGATAAAAACTGACAGGAATATAAATCATTTCCCGGGTTTTATTGGTAACATTGAATCCTTTATTAAAGAGAAAAGATGAAGATAGTAAAGAAGATAATGCTACATGAGATATAGGAGGGATACCTATTATGTAGTGAAAGAAGCTAAAAACAGTACACTAATTTCCAGTCCTAGTACTAATTACCTGAGAGAGAATGGAAGAATTGATGCAGAAAAAATCCAGCCATGAGTATGAACTGATTATTTGAAAATCCACAGAATTTTAAATAGTTTAAAGACTCTTCGAGAATATACCAATAAAATATACACCAGTGACCAGAGTACTGTAGTCATACTTCATACGGTATGGGCTAGGTGTAAAAGAGTGAGGAAAAGGTTTTGGGCAATACCTTTTGATGGCCTACTAAAAAAGGATGGTGTTTGATATATCTAGTGAATTGGTAAAGAAAGGATGGATCAATCGCGTAGACACCATCTTTAAGGAATATGAAAGCTGACCAGATGATGGCACATGCATAATAGTGCAGGGATGCATAAAACTGATGACCTATCAAAGGTGAAGTTGAAAATGACCAAGATAATTAATTCAGAAGCGATCCAACACATCCAAACTTGAATAGAACTTCATTCTAACCATATCTCCAATGCCAACTTTGAAACCCACCCCCTTGTTGAAGACCTTTCTCACCTTGATACCCTCCACCATGGATGAAATCACCCGCCACAACCTGGATCGTTTTGACCAAGGGACTTTACTTGGGCTTTTTTTCCAATCCAAACCTCCAGAAACAGTCACTAAGGGCATGTTTGTGCAGCACTTCCGCGGAAAAGGCATGTAATCAGGTTTTATTTTTGGCATTACCGCCTCTCTTTTTCAGTGAATGCATATTATTTTCGTCCTCTACACATTCCCACAAGTAGTTATGATTAAGTTCAGGTGGCAACTCCACAGGGAAATTGAAAAGAAACATGAAGTACATTGACCAATTTGCCTAAGTAGTTTTAATCAATGTGATACGCCTACCAAATGAGTAATATTTCCTCTTGAATGTACACAATTTCTTCACAAACTTATCACCAGGGGATACCAAATAGCTTGACCTCAGGTTAGCTCTTGAGGGAAGGTTGAGATATAATATAGGAAACAAACAACCCTACCATGAATTCTTCCAACCAAAGTTCTAACCTTATCCTTCTTGACCCTACTCCCACCAGTAATATCTTTTTGAGATTGATTTAAGCTAAGAACATCCCAAAACATCTAAAAATACCCTTCACATTATCCATTCAAAGAAATACCCTTCACATTATTTACCTCATTTAAACTACTATGCAAAAACAATCATGAAATCGGCACACTACAAAGGCCTCGCTTCGTAGGATCCTCAACTTAAAGCCATGGTCCATGGATAAAGCCAAGGTCCTCATCCTTACAAAAATGGAAACAATCCCTCTGACATTATTGCAAAGAGACCATTAGTGTCTTTGGCAACTACATTACACCCTAGGCCACCTAAGCAACAAACTCACTAGGAGGCAAAACTATACAGCCTCTTGTTTTATTGATGTAACATGAATTGGACACACAATATATGTGCTAAACTTTCGGCACGACACTTGAATAGTTGATAGGATCAGATTAAAATATACATGTGAGCTTTTATAACCATGTTGTTTATTTAAGATATGGTTAGATTATTGTGGAGAATAAGAGCCCATGGAACAGTGAAATGTGCTCACCATTGCAACATTGAGGTCATAGATTCAAGTCATGTTCTATGACGACCGGGCCCACTATCGAGGGACATGAAAACAAATCCCAATTCCCTCCAAACACTAGAGTTTAAAAGAAACAATGACGAAGAAGAAAGCAAAACCTCACCAATCACACCCCATAAAAAGCGAAAAAATAGAAACAAAAGGTTTAAAATCTACAAATCGATCGACAACCAAAAACATAAATCACCAAAACATCACAATATAAGCATTACCGTTTTGTAATATATATATTTCAAATGCAATATATTTTATTTTATTTTTACCTATGGGCCTAGGTGAGCGCCCCCACCACCCAGGGTCGCATCATGATCTCCGGTGGCTGTGCCATCACCAGTAGTAGTGGTCCCTCTCGTGATGTCCAATAAGCCGGTCGAATCTATCCCTGCTACAGATGCCAACTGCCGCACGAGGGCCTCAAGTGCACGATATTTCTTGTCCTGCTCAGACTGCCTCCTAGCCTGCTCAGCCACTTGCTCCCGCAAGGCGATCACCTCAGAATGCGACGCCCGAGACTGTGTGGAGGCTGACGAGGACCTCGTATATATTCCATATCCGTTTAAGTATCCAGACCTCTTCCCAAGCACAGCAACAGCAATCTCCTCCTCACTCATCGGAGTTGTGACAGAGGGCTGTGACTGCTCCTCAATCCGCTGCACTAATGCATCCTGTCATTTAAAACATTAATTGAATTAGAATGTTTATGTGGCATTATTATTCAAATTTTTATTTATTTATTTGCAAACGTACATGTCTCTGCTCAGCCACCTCATTTACCCACTCATTACGTTTTTGTCTGTAGTGGGTGTCGCGGAAGAACTGCGTAATAGGCGGCGCCTGACCGGCATTCTGTGACACCTGTCATTTGAAATAGGTTTGTATTAGATATGAACATAGCTACATATTGATAACTTAATAAACTTAATGGAGTTTCGTCATATGAATATAATTAGTACCATCATAGACATCCTCGATGCGAATGACCTTGAGCCACTAGTGTGATTGTATGGCAACTTGGCTCGACTCTCCTGAGCCTTTTTAGACTTCGCCTACATAGAAAAAAATTAATACAATAGCAATCATCAAGAAATATCATTCCCAATAGAATTACGTTGGAATATAATTAATTGTTGTAGATAACATCCCGAACTTACCTTCCAAGCTGGTGATTCCCAGCAATGTGAGATCATCAACTGCCAATCAGCTGGATCACAACCAGGTGCCGGGTGGTCTTGGGGTCGGGGAACCCCCTGCTCCAACAACTCAAGGTAGTGACTATGCAGCTCGTACTTCCAACCCTTATACAAAGTTCCGCATTGGCGGTCAATGTCCGCCTTTATCTGCATATCACCCTCATAGTCCCCGATATCAAATAATTGCTGCAATTAGGGGAGAGCCATATAAAGATTAGTAATAATAAAATATAATCAGATATTGTAATGAGGAGCACAACTATAATAATTTAGGTACATATTTCTTATTTGGTTTACCTGAACTCCAGGAATAACTGCAAGCTTGATCCCACTGTCAAGCTTCTTCCAACCATGGGGCCTTACTGGGGCGACCTCTCTAATGGCTAACCCAAGATGGTTAACCAGTAATGGGGCATGCTCTCCTTCTGGCCTATGACTGGAGATGGGGATCGAAACTGGGATGTTATGACCCAGCTGTCTCCTAAGCTTCGTCGCATTCTTCCCTCACGTAACACCCCTTACATGGCTCGGTTGCGAAGAGGGTGGGGCTGACGCTGTTAAGATGTCAATGCTAAATGAGTTAGTGAACACAAATCATTAAATTGAAGTGAATTCAGGATTTTAAAAGGTCATAATTTTCTCACCTACGCTACTACCCACTGTATGAGGACTCGGCGGTAGCTGGGACGGCTGAGGCTGGGTCGGTAAGGGCTGTGTGGTCGGAGGCATGGTCGGTGAGGGCTTTGTGGTCGAAGGCTGAGTCGGTGAGGACGAAGTGGTCGGTAGGGCCTCATGTGTGCTCTCTACACTAGCTAAACTGAGTGCAGCTGCTACAATCCGAGCACGTTTCGCCCTACTATCTCGAGGCATATCTGCAATCTGGATTAAAGCAAAGTGACAAGGAAAATAAATAATTAATAGCAAAAATCAATAGTATTAGTAAAGATGAATGTCAGCATATAACATGCAATGTGGAAATGGAAATCATTGTAGCACGAGTGTCAACATCAAAAATAACATATTTAAAGTAAATGTCATGGACATTCACATAACGATTACCTCATCCGATTGAGACAAAGATGTCTCATCATCTACATCATCATCTTCTGTTGGAATGTAGTTCTCATCCTTATCATTCCCAATGACATTCTTCTTTCCCTTCGCGTTTGTTCCTTTAGCCGAACCAAATATAGCACGTGCGGTCCGCTGGAGCCCTAGAGTTTCAAGTTTTTCTGCATTCTGCTTAATTGTATTTTTTCTCTTTAATAAATAATTGGATGCTTGCACTTGACGGGACAACTCTCCTGGTTTGACCCATTTTTTTCCCTCTGTTTGGCATCTTTTGCAGCTATGATATATATAAATAGGATTAAAATGTGAAATGTCATATTTTTTTATCCATATATAAACAAATCAAAAAAGAAAATGAAATTGAAGACAATGTCATTATGTAAGACAAGATCTTTATTAATTTCCTTAATCGTTACATGTGCAAAACCTGAAACAAACACTACATGTCATAATCTATGTCATCATCTTCCTCACTATGAACATCAATTTCTTCATCATCTTCGTACTCCGCCAGTGTTTCATCCTCATCTTGGCCATCCTTGTCTGCTGACTCATCACTGAGAACGATCTCAGGATCAATATCATCCCTAGAGTATTGGACAGTATTACCATCGACGAGAACTGGGACAACAAATGACGTTTCGTCCTGCTGAAATGCATCATTAGGCACATCATCGTTGTGCTCGTCGTCATCCCGCTTAGCAGGTACATCCCATATTCCCCGAGGCTTGACCCGTTCTACGACTCTCCAATTTTTTCCTCTGCTGGTGTCATTGACGTAGAAGACTTGTGTCACCTGACTTGGTAGGACAAATGGATCATCCGTACACCAACGACCGGTGATATCAATGCTTGTAACATGGTCTTCGATGTTTATCTTGTGCTTGGTACTAGTGTTGTACCATTCACATTCAAATAAGACAACCTTACCCCCGTGCCGATAGGACAATTCCCAGACTTTACAAATGTAACCATAGTAGTCATGTTTCTCCCCTTCATATTCCCCTGCCACGACCAGGCCGCTACTCTGGCTCCTACGGCATTTCTCACGGTCTTTAGTGTGGTATCGAACGCAATTGCAATCACACCCCTGATAAAGATTCACTTGGGACCTAGGGCCATTTGCTAATGACCACATCTCATCTGAAGCTTCTGGTGAACCCATAGTTCGCAATTGATTCATCTACATAGGCAGATTAAGTCAAATGTATTGGAGTAATGTTATTTAAAAACAAATCCTATGATATCTAGCTATTACATTGATAATAATTTATATGTCTTACACGTTGTTTGAACCATTTTGCAAATTCTTTACGCTGTATCTGCCCGACATCTCCACCTCTTTGATACTGCACTAAATTCTTGTGTTCCCTACTCAAGATAGCTTTTAATGAATAAGTAAAAGTAGATAATGAATAAAGGAGTCAACAAGCAATGCATAAATATGGCTAGATTGAAGCACATACTGTAGATACGGCAACACCTCGGGGCAATTATTCAACACAAACCAATGAGCCATGTCACGATCTTTTTGAGAAGGATCATGTGCCCTTGGCATCAGTCCGATGGGACGGACAGTTTGTGTGAAGACCGACATCCCCGGGCCACATTCGCCACCATCATCATAACGCTCTACTCGATCAGTCTGCCTTAAATACATTGAGCAAAAAGTGATACACTCTTTGACAATGTAAGCCTCCGCGATCGAACCTTCAGGCCGAGCTCGGTTGCGAACATATCCTTTTAAAGTCTTCAGAAACCTTTAGAAAACCAAAAATAACAACTATGATTTCCAATGCAAAGCAATAGCATTAAATCATAAATAATTAATCAATGGTCATCAGCTATTACCTTTCTATCGGGTACATCCACCGATATTGCACAGGTCCACCAAGCATGGCCTCGCGTGGCAAGTGAACCGATAAATGAACCATCACATCAAAGAAAGCAGGAGGAAAGATCCTCTCCAGCTTGCACAATATTAAAACTATTTGATCCTCCAATTTTTTCAAATCATCGTGTCTCTGTGTTTTCGAGCAGATGTCTTGGAAAAAGCTGCCTAACTCAAACAATGTTGTACAGATATCCTTATTCAGAAAGCCGCGCATGCCAATAGGAAGGATGCGTTGGATAAGGATGTGGCAATCATGGCTCTTCAAACCAGCTAATTTATCATTTTTCGAGGTTACACACCTCGAGAGGTTCGCCGCATAGCCATCTGGGTATTTGATCGACTTTAAGAATTCATAAAATCCATCTCTTTGTTTTGGTTCCAAAGTGTAAGAGGCATGTGGCTTCAAGCTTGATCCATCGCCTCTCTCCACTAGATGCAACTCTGGTCTGATGCCCATATTTTTCAAATCCTTACGCGCTTTCTCGGTGTCCTTGTTTTTGCCCTTAATGCCCAAAATTGTACCAACCAAAGCTACACAGACGTTCTTCTCAATATGCATAGGATCAAGGTTGTGTCTGAGTTTTTTGCTCTTCCAGTAGGGCCATTCAAATAGGATGCTTTTCTTTGTCCAATTCAGTTCTCCAGAGTCGCGCGGTCTTTTGTTATTCTTGCCAAACTTGACCGGCGCTAGTTCTTCGAGCTGGTCTAGTACCTTCTGCCCCAGTACATCCAAAGAATTCTTTTCACGCTCAGGTTGACCGTTGAAGGCCTTACTTCTACGCCATTGGTGGTTTAGTTCCAAGTATTTTCGATGGCCAATATAACCAATCTTATCTTTTAACTTGACCCCTAACGATTTGTCATTACACGAGGGGCAAGCGTTATAACCCTTTGTGCTCCACCCAGACAAGTTACCATACGCAGGAAAGTCATTTATCGTCCACATCACAGCCGCATGCATTTGAAAGACTTCCTTAGTGGAGGCATCATAAGTGGATACACCATGATCCCACAACTCCTTCAACTCATCAACCAAGGGCCTCAGATATACATCGATATCGTTTCCCGGTGAGTTTGGTCCTGGAATAAGTAATGACATCATCAAGAATGGCTCCTTCATGCACATCCATGGTGGCAAATTATAGGGCATAAGTATGACAGGCCACATGCTATACGAGGTGCTCATGTTACCGAAAGGATTAAATCCATCGGTGGCTAACCCCAACCTCACATTACGCGTCTCTTGGGCAAACTCTGGATATTTTCTATCAAATTCTTTCCATTCCACTGAATCAGCCGGATGACGCGCTATCCCATCATCAACGCGCTTATCAATATGCCATCTCATCTCTGTGGCTGTCTTCCTTGACATATACAATCTGCGTAACCTCGGTATCAATGGGAAGTAGCGGAGCACCTTATGAGGGATCTTCTTTCGCTTGCCATCATTAACCTTGTACCTAGGCTCTTCACATTCTGGACATTTATCCAATTGAGCATTCTCCTTCCAATATAACACACAATTGTGTTTGCAAGCATCTATGTTTTTGTATCCCATGCCCAAGTCACGTAATAATTTCTTCGCATCGTAAACTGATGCCGGCACCACATGACCTTCAGGTAAGAAGTCCTTAAAAATCTGCAGAACCTTGTCGAACGACTTATTGCTACACCCACTTTCTACCTTCACATGCAAAATCTTGATGACAAACGATAACAGAGTATCTGAGCTCTTGCATCCTGGGTACAGACCACGTTGAGAAGCCTTTAACAAATTATCATAATCATGTACATCATCCCTCTCTTCAGTATCGTCCTCCAAGTAGGTTCCCCTATGATGGTCCTCTATCAACTCCTCGTACTCATCCTGATTATCTTCTGATTCATCATCGCTCTCATCTGAATCATCGGGTTGAACTATAGGCTCCCCGTGATATATCCACCGTAGGTATGAGACCATCATTCCTTTAATGTGCAAATGCTTTCTCACTGTATCATAGTCCTGCTTCCGATGGTTACAACAATCGTTACACGGACAGTTAATCATCGCTGCCCCGCCCGAATTCGCCTTTGCGAAATCAATAAATGAGTTCACCCCAGCTATGTACTCCGCACTAAATCAGTTCTGATAACGTAATATCCAACTCCTGTCCATATCTGACCAAATCACAAATTAATTAGAAAAAAAAAATCTCGCCTGATTACCTAAATCTCAGACCTGAAACCTTTTACATGAATTCAGGAACTCAAAGGAAATTTATTTTTTTTGTGTAGGAAGATGGGATGAGAAGATAAGGTGATTAGAAAACACTCCTCAGGGATGAGCTAGAGTGTATTAGATTGAAATCAAACCACTCCCCCAATCAAACCACAATCCCCTCAACATAAGTAAACAAACAAAGTCCTAACCGTGGACTTTTCCCCAATCTCTCTAACATAACCCTCTATTTGGCAACAAGGAGCAAAACCCATTTTCCCGATCCCTTACCGTAACCCAAATAAAGTGATTTCTTTTAAAGCCATTTTTTTCATGACAACAAAACCATAGAAGCAGAAAAAAAAATGAGAAAAAAAAACCCACATGAACAAGAAGTAACCTTTAAACAGACTATCAAAACAATTCACAGATCAACGAATTTCAACAAGAAATATGGCAAAATAAGAATTAAAAAAAATTTGATAGTCAGATAGAGACGAAGAGAGGAGATGAGAACGTCAGTTTACCAACTATGGTTGCAGAGAAAAAAAAAAAAAGAGAACAGAAATCCTGGAAAGACAAATACGCCACTTTGATACAACCAAAAAAGAGGATAGGTGCTGAAAAGAAAGTCAAATTAAACTCCAGTTCGCCGTTAGGCTATCACGAAATAGCGGTAAGACAAATACGCCACTTTTGTGCTCCACATATTTTCACACAAGCAATAAGAGAAAAACTTAAGTTCTTCGAAAAGTGCAACCAAACTCATTGTTTTAATAACATATTGCATTGGCATCATTCCTCCAATCCACGAGACAAACAAGACCTGTCAGAACAAGCTTAAGATCTTGCCAAGTTGGAACCCTAATAGTATGGAGCCAAGAGATGGAAATATAAATACAATAGCTTACTGTTTGAATGGGTCTTGGGGCTTCAAAGTAGCTCAAGTTTTCACTATTTTGAAGAACAAATAAAAGTATAAAACCATACATAAAGGCAGGGGAGTCCTATATCTTAGATAGAGATTGGAAATTCCTTATTATTGTAGTTCTGTTTTTTATTTGTGTTTTCTTTATAGTAGCAGTTTGTTGCTTAATGGACTTCTTTTACTGATGAGCAGTTATTTTTAGCCCCTGTCCAAGATAACCCACCTTGATGCAAGCAAAAAAGAACATAAATAAACAATACCTTTGCCATTTTTTTCATGAAAACACAACCATAGAAGCAAAAAAAAAAAAAAAAAAAAAAAAAAAAGGAGAGGAAAAAAAAACCCACATGAACAAGAAAAAAACCCTCTGCCTCTTCAACCAAACTTAAGTTGCCTGAATGCCAAAACACTTGGCAGTAATTCAAGGGAAGGCTATTTCATACACAATAGAAGGTAATGCACCATGTCAAACCCAGGTAGATCAAGATGGGCAAGGCTCTGATGATTATGATCCATAATCTATAATTTCAGAAACAGGAAAGGAAAATACAACTGTTGCATTGAGTTGCACATAGAGAATTTTCAGAAACTAGTTATCTATTCATAAAGAAATGAGAACCTTCACTAGTTTCTAAAGCAATGTTCATAAACAAAACTAAACTGAAAGAGAGAAAATCCCAGTTTTTGGTGCCTGCAGAAGATATTTAGCTTTTGGGTCCTCCCAAAAGTATCAAAAAACAAAAATATGGGCATCTAAATGAGGCCTGAAATTGAAAGCTGGAAACATGAAGGAGTAGAGAAGAATTTCCAATGTCCAATCACTGCACAAAACAGAAGGGGAAAAAAAGGAAAAAAAATGTGTGAAACATGAAATCTCCCATGAATGAAAAAGAAAAAACTAGAACAACTAACAAGGAAAAATCACGCTTGAGAGAAAAAGAGAGACGAATCGGAAAGCAAACTAAAGACTTAACAAATCCATCAAGAGGTTTGCTAAAGTGAGCATCCAGCAAATTAAAACAAAAAAAGCAGCAAATTTGAGCTTCTTCCACTGCTATCAAAACAGATCTAGCCAGAAGGCTCCAATATCTAAACCCTAACAAAACAGATTCCAATCGTCCAAAACCAGAACCAAAGCACTCAAACAAAGAAAAAAAACCCTAACCTTCTTCCGCTGATCTTGCTACATTGCTCCTCCTAACCTCTCCCCTCCCAAAAAAATCCAATCTTTCCCCCACCCCCAACAAAAATCAAATGCAGATTCACGAGAAATCCGTCTCCGTCGCTGCAAAAACCAACCACATTTCCCCAACCTACCCCTGCTCCGGATCACCAACCCGGAATCCCGACTCAATCTCTTCGAATTCAAGCAAAAATCAAGAAACAGACTATCAAAACCATTCACAGATCAACAAAACCCAACAAGAAATATGGCAAAACAAGGAAAAAAAAAAAACTTGAGGAAAACACAAGAGGCTTACCCAAATATCAGATAGAGACGCACAGAGGGGAGAGGGAAGAGATGCAGAGGCAGCAACGGCAGAGAGTGTCCGAGCAGAGGCAGCGGCGAAAGAGAGGGGGACCGTTTTCGAGCGACAATCGCTTTCGGGCAGAGAGCGAGAGAGAGAAGGCAGAGAGAGCGAGCGAGCGAGAGAGAGAGAGGGAGCAGATCGAGAGAGCGAGAGAGGCAGCAAGAGAGAGAAAGCAGAGAGAGCGAGCGAGCGAGCGAGAGAGAGAGGGAGCAGATCGAGAGACCGAGAGAGGCAGCAAGAGAGAGCAGAGATCGACTCGCCGAGAGATCGAGTGAGAGAGAGCGAGAGAGAGCAGAGAGATCGAGCCGCAGATAGATCGAGCGAGCGAGAGAGAGCAGAGTGAGCGAGATAGAGAGCAGAGAGAGTATGAGAGGAGCAGTAGAAAGAGGGAAATATAGGGCTTGGCGGGAGAGGGAAAAAAAGACGTGGGAAGCTACAGGGCTCTTTTTTTTTTTCGTTGAAAAAAACGAAATTTTCGCCCGGAAGAATTATTTTATTTTTAATATTTGAAAATAAGTAAAAAAAGTCTATCAACCTTTAAACATCGGTAATAAATTTTCTGACGCTAATTTTCGTAGAAAAAAAAAATTTTGTCGGTAAAGGAATCTGATTTTTAATTTTCCTAAAAATAGAGTTAATTAAACATTACCGACGTTTTACAAAAAACGTTGCTATACGTTCATTTTACTGACGTCATATAATTCGTCGATAATAGTCTCTGATAGTTTTACCAACGTAAAATAAAAAAAAAAGGATTTTCCAACACTTAGGATTGAAAATGGCCTGTCGGGGCTCCGGAAAGAGTAACGGGCGTTGAAAAAATTGAAAACCGACGCGAGCATTTCGCTCAAGTTAAAGTAACTTGACGGAACTGATGGTTCGCAAATAAGACTCCCGGTTAGAGAATTATAACCGAAACATATAATTTTCCAACACTTATGCTCGAGAACGGCCCGCGGCGAGTCCGGAACGGGTGATGGCCCTCGGAAAATTCAAAAACTGGCAAGAGCACTTCGCTCGATGGTGGAGTAACTTGTACGAACTGACGGTTCGCAAATAGGACTCCCGGTTAGAGAATTAGAAACGAAACATAGAATTTTCCAACACTTAGGCTTGAAAACGGCCCCTTGGGGCTCCGGAATGTGAAACGGGCCCTGGATAAATCGAAAACTAACACAAGCACTTCGCTCGATGGTGGAGTAACTTGTAGGATCTGATGTTTCGCAAATAAGACTCCCGGTTAAAGAATTATAAGCGAAACATAGAATTTTCCAACACTTAGGCTCAAAAACGGCCCGCCGAGGGTCCGAAATGTGAAACGGTCCCCGAAAAAATCGAAAACTAACACGAGCACTTCGCTCGATGGTAGAGTAACTTGTAGGAACTGACGTTTCGCAAATAAGACTCCCGGTTAGAGAATTATAAGCGAAACATAGAATTTTCCAACACTTAGGCTCAAAAACGGCCCGCGGGGGGGTCCGAAATGTGAAACGGTCCCCGAAAAAATCGGAAACTAACACGAGCACTTCGCTCGATAGTAGAGTAACTTGTAGGAACTGACGGTTCGCAACTAGGACTCCCGATTAGAGAGTTTTGACTCCCCCCACCTTTTTATCCTACACTACAAAATGCGGCAGCTACAAAACGATAGGGTCTTTATGCCTATTTTAATTTTATTTTATTTATATTTAATATTAACGGATCGGATCGGATCGAATCCGCGGATTGAGAATGAAATCCGCCACCGATCCGTTGCTTACGGATTACAGGATTTTGCAAACCGTCACCAATTCGTTAACCTTCGGATCGGATTAAAATCCTCAGATCGGATCGGATCGGATTAAAATCCTCAGATCGGATCGGATCGGATCGAATTCACGGATTTTTTATACACGCCTAGTGTAAATCACATGTGCTTTTGCGTGTAAAGTATGTGCAAAAGAGGCAGCACATTTTCACACCTGATGAGTGTGAAACGTTTTACATACCAGCCTAGTTTTGGCGGAGCTACAGTGGACACACAACCTGAATGCCTTTTTCATTTCCTACTAATCTGGCACCAAAATTTGTAATCCAAACAGATGATCATGTTAGGAGGCTAAAAACGGCTATGATACTAAAAGTCAACCATTGGATCATGATACTAAAAGTGACATATTCCAATCAGACAAACTCGTCTGAAGCGGATCAATGCTTGTTGCTACAGTGATATGGCCGTCCTCATTGGACAGTCCGGTTTTTCATTTTTTTTTTAAATCAACTTATGGAAAATGCTTGATGTACGTGTAGAATAGAGATGGGGTTTCAAAACAACATCCACTGGAGGAACTGGAGGTGGAATCTGCAAGCTAAATTTTAATTTGCACTTGATAAGAATTATATACTTAATTACTGTAATTTGCACTTGATAAGAATTATATACTACTTTCGCTCTTTGTGAGATGGCAATTTCACTCTCCCTTTATAGAATTAACCCCTAAGATGGGAAACTTACTTACATCATTTTCATTAAGTTCATCATACGACTTCAATTTCGGAGAGAGAATTATAATGGTAGAATTTCAATTAGTGAAATACTTTCAGCAGAACTGACTTACAACAAGGAATCTTAACTTCTTTATGTTTTATGGAGTAGAGCGAATAGAGTGCATGCCAACAACTTTAAAAGCAAAGCTGCATTTTCCAATTCCGTTTCTCTTAGCATAACTGTCTGGTAGATGGCTGCTCGAAGATCTTATTGACAAAATAAATTAGCAAAATGAAATTTGCCGACGTTTTATTAAAAGACGTCGGTAAAATATATTTTTTTTATTCGCCTTGTAATTTGTTGTTTGTTGATTATTCTTAATTTGTTGAAATTTCTTAGTTTTTTGTTGTTTGTTGAAATTTATCATGATATTGGAATGTTGGAATATAGGAACTTCAGATTCTGTAACTTGAATTTATGACACTTACAGGGGGCATATAATTGATTCTTGGACGTAGACTCAACTGAGATTTATTGTTTCGTTTTGTTCGATGGGTCTGATTTTATTAATTTATGTTACTTCGTATCATAGCCCAATAATCCTATTAGATTGATTGATTGTTTCCATCATTTGATAATATGTCATTCTTTAGAGGATATATATCCATTATCAAATAACAAGTAGAGAATATAATCTATTAGAAAAAAAGTTTTACCGACGCTTTTTTCGTCGGTAAATAACCAAAATAAAAGTAAAAATCCAATATCGACGATTTTTCCCGTCGGTAAAATAAAAATAAAAAATATGTTACTAACGTTTTGTTTCGTCAGTAAAATAAATAAAATAAAAATACTAAAAAACATTAACTGACGTTCTTGTGCGTCGGTAAGATAAAAAGGAAAATAAATAAAAAATGGAAAAATGTTTCGTCGCCCAAATAAATAAAAATAAAAATACATAAAAATATTTACCGATGGCTAACAAATGTGGCTGAAACTGCAATTTGTTGTAGTGTACGTCGGTAAGATAAAGTCTTATATTTACCGACGAATTTTCAAAACGTGGCTAAAAAACATGCATAAAAGTACAACTTGTTGTAGTGAGTAAAATAAATAAAATAAATATACTAAAAAATATTAACCGACGTTCTTGTCGTGGGTAAAATAAAAATTGAAAAATGTTTCGCCAACGTTTTATTTAGTCGGTAAAATAAATAAAATAAAAATAAAAAAAAACATTTACTGACGTTTTTTTTCCTCGCTAAAATAAAAAAAGAAATTGAAAAAGTTTTGCCGATGTTTTATTTCATCGGTAAAATAAATAAAATAAAAATAAAAACATTTACCGACGTTTTATCTCGTCCGTACAATAAAACAAAAATAAATAAAATTTGGAAAAAAGTTTTGCCGACGATTTTATGTTCGTCGGTAAAATTAATCAAATAAAAAATACTAAAAATATTTACCGATGTTATTTTTCGTCGGTAAAATAAAAAAGAGATCAATAAAAATTGGGAAAAAAAGTTTGGCCGACGATTTTATTTTCGTCGGTAAAATTAATAAAATAAAAATAAGAAAAATATTCACCGACGTTATTTTTCGTCGGTAAAATAAAACAAAAATAAATAAAAATTGGAAAAAAATTTGCCGACGATTTTATTTTCGTCGGTAAAATTAATAAAATAAAAAATACTAAAAATATTTAACGACGTTATTTTACGTCGGTAACATAAAAAGGAAAACTAAATAAAAATTGGAAAAAAGCTTTGTCGACGATTTTATTTTCGTCGGTAAAATAAATAAAATAAAATAAATTTTAAAAAAAAAGTGAATTTGATGGTAAACTTTGCCGACGTTTTATTGAAAAACGTCGGTAAATTGGTAAAATTTACCGACGTTTTTTAATAAAACGTAGGCGAAAGTCTATTTTTTATGACGAAAATAAAAAACGTCGGTAAAATGTGGGATTTTACCGACAAAATTAGAAAACGTGGGGAAAAGATAATTTTTACCGACGAATTTATAAAAACGTGGCTAAAAAGGGTGGCTAAAAGTGCAATTTGTTGTAGTGTCAAGTACAGATTTAGTGTGAAAAGTCATTTTTCCCTTTTTCATGAAATACACGATTTCTGATTCTCAAATCCAAACGGACAAAACATAAATGTTACTGAGATCAATAAAACAAGTCGAAGGAAGTAAAAGTTGGATTTTTTTCGAAATCAAAATAAGTTCTCACAAAAACACAAATCACGCGGGCAAGGTCAAACCAAAGTCAACGGTCCTCAAAACTCTCGAAAACTTTGAAAAATCTATTCAAACGCACAAACGAAGCTAAACCACTCCTAATTTCACTTAAAAAGCAAATCCACAACTAAGAAAACACTAAACAAGAGAACTAGGGATCGGGGTCTTAGATCCTCCCCCCCCCCCAGAACATTTGGTCCTCCAAATGAACTAAACCAAATAAAAGGAAAAGCAAATACGAACTCAAAGAAAAAAAACAAGAGAAAACAAATTGGCAAAATCTAACGAGTCGTCACCACACGTCTTAATGTTTCTAGAGTGTTTTATTTCCTAGAAACTAACCAGCTCTGATATCATTCTGTCACGCCCCAAAACTGAGATCCTGGATCGGTCCGATTTCGGAGGCTTGATTTTTGGGGTTAATTAAAACTTTTTATTTTCCCCAGGATCTGCGTGTGTCAGGATAACAAAATCCCATCACAAACTGAATATTTGGCGGAAGATGAAATGTGGCGTTGCGACTCGGACCCCATGACCCATGGAATCCGTGTCGCACTCTATCGTTAACATAAAGCCATCAAATCAAGGCTCATAATCAGAATGGAATAAATCAAGAGCCATAAATATTGAGCTGGCAGTAACAGGATGATTCATTTCCCACATATATTCGAGTTACAATATATAAAAGTATTTTCATGAATATCCCAAAGGAAAAAGGCTAATTAAAGCCATCCAAAAAGATAAAAGATCAACCCAAAATATTTTGCATCTCAAGACCCAAACCGACATCTAAATGACATTGTTGGGCAGCCACTTTCATACCACAGGCTGCTCTACAGCCGCCTCGTCGAGCTCCTCCTCAAGGGAAACAAAACCTGTATCTGAGCACCAAAATGAAAGGGTCAGACACGTCGGTCTGGCAGGCAAAAGAAGGTACAATCATGCTATAAATCAATAGTTTTGAAATAATTAAAACAGTATGTAAAAATAAAAAAAGAAGTTGCATAAAACAAAGCATTTGTTGACAATATCATTTATAAGAGAAATTACATAAAACAAAGTATTTACTGATAGTATCATTTATAAGATCCATTCATAAACCAAGTTGACCATTCAAAAACAACACTTTAGCATCCACATGTAGCTCCATTCTCCGTCACATGAAGTGACGAGAGCACTTATGGTTCTCCGTCACAAAAGGGTGAATGGAGAAACCAACATAACATAAAATAACATAAATTGTGGTAGCTCAGAAAACTGAGGACCGCACGTAAATCCCGCCGCGAAAAGGGCTGCATAACGTAATCAAGCACGTACGTATTTACCAATCCCAGTTGGTACAGATTTAAGGACCCAAGGCGGTTGATCAGACCGGCAATGGTCGTCCAAGCTGAGTGGAGCCGACACTATGCACTTTCAAAACAATGTTTGACGCTTCAAAACTTCAGAAACTACTCACTCTAAATCAATTTTATGCATTCGCGTTCTCATTGGCTCATGGACTCGCACTACAAAGTTCTGGTCCCATCTTGCCGCAAGATTTTTGTTTTCAAAATAGTAGTTCCGACACATAGTGTATAAAAACACCAATCACTCAATAATTCCCAAATTGGGTATTAAAATAAAAACCTTGGGAAAATATTTCTCTTCAAATCAATACGAATCACAAGACAAGAGATTGGTTTCGTAAATCATAATTTTACAAAAATACTTTGGGACCGTAATCGTCGAATCATATATACTTTGAAATCCCATGTCGTTCATTCGCTTAGATGGTGCCCAATCTTTAAACGACATTAAGGATATCAATGTGTACACTTCGACTAAAAAGGGTCCACAAGTGATTGGGATGAAAAATCCCCTTCATTCCTTTCATTTCTAAAAATAAGTCTTCAAACACACTTATACTTGAGAGTCCAAATATCCACTTCCTTTTCCAACCTTTTATCATTAAGATATCTTTACTATTGGATTCCACGCTTCGAGAGCTTTCCAACGGTATATAGAACTCCAAATTCCGACGAACGGGTCAAAAGTTATGGCAGTTCGAAAATCTGTGAAATCGGTCGGCTATTCGGTTGGCTGTTGGTTAGCCTTGTAGGTTAACCGACAAGCTGAGCGACAACAGAATTTTTGGGAGAAAATCAGCTCTCTGGAATTCTAAACGAGAGGTCATCGTGAAAGTCCTGGGGATCCTAACCCTAGAGAGGGGGGGGGGGGTGAATAGGGTGAGCTACAACTAGTGACCAATTATGACCAATTTTAAATTCTTTAACATTAACTAGTCACATGTGATGATTAAACAAACAATATGCGGAAGCTTAAATAAACAATCACTACATTGCAATCACCACAACACAAGATTTATAGTGGTTCGGCCTCAATGCCTACATCCACTACCGGCTTGTGTATCCAACACCCCACCGGATTTCCACTATTATGCTTTTCAAAAGGCTAAGCAATAACCTCTACAACTATGCTTTTCTAGGCTAAGCAATAACCTTACAATGTGCTTTTATAGGCTAAGCAATAACCTTTACACAATGCTTTTCTTAGGCTAAGCAATAACCTTAATACATAAAAGATTTCTCTCAAAGAAAGTGTCTTCACAAAACACTCTTATGAGATTACAATTTAAGCTCTAATAAATTGCCTCTAAATAGGCGGATATGAAATTGAAAAACTAACTCACACAACACTCTATGAAATGCAAAGATGTATGCTCATGATGTGTGTGTGTGAATACTTCAATCAAGTTAAAAATGCAAGGTCAATCAATTTATGCTAATAGCATTTAAAAGTTTAATGCACATAAAAAGATATGATTGAAGTGTAATGCAAATCACTTGTAGAAAATGCAAACTTGTTAATGATTATGAAAATCAAAATGTCACAAGTTGAATGAAACTAATTAAGATTAAAACAAGTGATGCATGTTCAATATTGTTTTCAAAAATAAACTTGTTTAACTAAACTTAAAATAGATTGAAAACAACAAAGAGGATTCAAACAAGTTATAGAAACATGTTATTAAGGAAATCAAAGATTTTGACTAAACATGTTTAAAAAGTTTTCTAAAATAACCTTGATTTGAATCTAAGTGAAGAATCCAATAAAATCAAAGATTATAAGAAGAATGGATTCAACACATCATACTTATCACGCTATTAAACATTTCCCAAAGATTTAAACAAAGCATATAACATATGATTAGTTTAAGCAAAGCTTACTTAGAGATTTAACTTCATTAATCCAAACTTGAGCTTTACTAATGACCCTCTTGGTCTCTCTTAGTTCATCCCCTTTTTCTTCTCTTCAAACACCTCAAGAAGGCTTAAGAGTTCCACTTTGATCAACCACCTTTCAATGGGAATGAACTCATATTTATACTCAAAAAGTGAGTATCAGCGTGTCTTCGGTCGACCCCATACCATCCCCGGTCGACCGAATACAAACGGTCACAAATATGACCGTTGATCGGACCCAAGTGTAGGGTGCGATCGATTGTAGTAATAAAACTGGTGAGACCAGGTCGATCCACAGGGAGCTTTGAAAATAAGGCTTTCCAACTTTGTCACCTGCCCTAAATAAAATCTAATTTTAGCCTAAGATTTAGAAAAATACATTCATCATTCCTACTTTAAATTAAAATTAAATACATTTCCAGAAATAAAAATTCCTAAATCTAAAATGAATCACAAGTTGCTACAAAAGAATACACAAATTAGAACATCAAATTAGAAACAAGCCAAAAACTTACCAAAAATAAAACTAAGAAGCTAAATTAGAAACAAAATAAACCTAAGTTAGAGACCAAATTAATCAAAACATGCTCAATCTAAGATTAGTGACAAATTAAATCAATCAAAAAGAGAAAACAACCTACTTTCTAAAATTAGCATGAAAACATTACTAAATTAGTTTTCTAAATTAGAAACTAGGTTAGGCAATTAGGGTTAGTATATTTCCTAAGTTAGTAAACTGAATTAATCAACTCCCTAAAGTTAAGGACTTTCCAAATAAATAAAGATTTTCAAATCATAACAATTTTAGAAAGCATTAAGTCAATCATACCTTACATTAGAATTTCCAAATATTAAGAAGCTTCCTAAGTAAAAATATTCAATTAAAAAAAATTAGAAAGATCTTTTATTTCTGGAAATTATCTAAATAATAAAAAAAACACAAAATTAGAAACTAATCCTAAAGTTAGAAAGTTAGTAATGCAATGTATGCCATGAGATGTTAGAAAATTTTAAGGCTAGAAAACTAGTATGCATGGCTGTTTTTATGCATGATTTTTTCCTAATCTAATGCAACCTAAAACTGAGTTTAATGGCTGGATTTTGAACTACAATGATGCATGAATCAAATAAAAAAAACGGAAGTGGAAAACGATTTAAAACGAATGAGATATGAGTGCATGAACATGACCTAAAAAAATATCTGTGCAGGAATTCTGCACATAGGTGGGTCCGACTATCCATGTTTGAGCCAATGGTTCACCAACTTTTCAAATTTATTTTTGCATGAAATTCTGGGGTTTGAAAGTACACTGATCAAACTTTAATTTTTCCAAGTTTCATCGAAAAATAATGTGTTTTGATCAGGTTTTTAATTGCAAACTTTTCACACAAAATCTGTCCTAAAATTCCTGCAACAATGTGTTGAATTGTGCACTTTATGTTGGGATCCGAATTTCCAAAAATTATTTGGCCGAAATTATTGAATCAAATCTCTGATTTTTCTTGCTTATTCAATTTAAAATTCCAATTCCAGCAACTTAAACATATTAAAACTCCACCAATATGAAAATGCATGCAATGCTAACTAGTTCCAACCATAAACTATGCATAAAAAAAAATCACATAAACATATAAGAGGCATAAGAAGAAAAGAAAGAAAAAAGTACTTGAATGTGTAGTGCAAAAAAAATAAATGTGTGGATTGCATAAAATTAAATGTGTGGCATTAACAAAAAAAATAAATGTGTGGATTTTTCAATAAATGTAAATGTATGGGAGTTGCAATAAAAATAAATGTGTGATAAGTGTGCTCTTTTTTTTTTTATTCTCAAATCGAGTTCATAATTACTTATTTCATGCCCTTAGGATCTTGGGTTGTCAATCCAAGAACAACAACAAAGGAACCACAATTCAAGCATTAATCACATAAGAAAAAGAATAAAAAAAATCACACTTTTACTAATATGCAATGTTTTTACATAAAAGATGGAGAATTAAAATTTCAAAAACAATTACATACTAGGATGAAAGGAACCTCTCTAGTTGAAGCATCAAGTTGGGACAAGCCTTCTTGAAAAGAGATGGGCTATGGTAGAGAAAGGAGATGGATAGAATGGTGGAGGAATTATACTAGTGAGGGGGCTTTTTCCTTCATAAAAGGAGTGGACGTCCAAGGACCTCTTTAAATAGGGTATGGGCTGCCCTATTCTTTCTCCCTAGTCCCTTCTTTGTTGCAAGAATCTTCTTCACTTAGTAAGTCTTCTCCTTTCTTTTCTCCATTCTATCTTCATGCAAATGTCATATTTCCTTCTTTAACAAATCTTCCTTAGACTTGACATTTATGAGAGATACATGAGGTGGCAAGCTCTAAGTTGGAATCAAGAGAAAATTGAATGCCCAATATGTGTAGATTCTTTCCACTTTTATCTCTTTGGAAATCTTCTTTCTTGATTTGGCCCTTCATGGATTTTCTTTGATTATCTTGAATTATCTTCAAAATTAACTTGGGATTTTGTGCAAAAAAAGTGGACCCCCCTCTTGGACGCCCCACATGTGTGACCTACACATGAGCATGTGTGGGACCCCTTTTTTTCTAATTTCCTGCAAGCCAAAAATAAATAAATAAATAAATTTTATGTGAAAAGACAAATTTACCATTAATTCACAATTGCATAACTGTGGGCCCATTTCTCATGAAATGATGAATGCACCTGATGATTAATTAATTTCTTGAGAAAACCACGTTTGAAAAAATCTTTCCAAAATTAAAATTAAAAATGGCAGGTTTCATGATTTGATGCAAAAATGATTATTTTTGAGCAAATTATGCATGAATGTACTACAATGGATTAAAAATGCATAAAATCATGATATGACACAAAATGAGGCTCTCTTGGCTTGATAAGTCCTTAAACTTACCAAAAATAACCATGAAAATGTGCATTTTTAAGGACTTATCACACCCCCCAACCAACGTTTTGCTAGTCTCTAGCAAAAGCTGTGAATAAAATGAGGAATCCACAATGATGTAATCTATCCTAAAACTAATGAAATGCAGTGAAAATTGAAATGAATGCAACGCCACTTTCGCTGGCACTCTCGACTGCATTTAGCATATGCAGTAAGCCCTTAAACCCCTAGGTTCCCCCTAGTGGACGAGTTGTGCCTCGTGAGGGTTTGCAGTGAATTTACCCACAAAATTCTCTTCTTCTTTTTTTTTTTTTTTTTTTTAACATCAATAAAGAATCCTAGTAGAAACCTAACAAAAACAAAGGAACTTGTTCAAAAGAAGATTTACAAACACCAGATATTCTCGATTCTCAAAATTTTCAAAGCAAAGGCAAATTTGAAACTCGGTTCACAAATCCATCTTTTGGTCCGAAATTCTCGAATTCATGCTAAATTGATCGTGCACGGTGAAATAGTGCGTATACGTAAAAACAAATAAGCTTCAAATGATCCGCCAAGATTCCCGTGAAAACAATTTTCAATCCAAAATTCTGGGCTACCTACCCTTAGCAAAGAAAAACAATGTTCCTTTCAAGGCAACCATGACGGCTTTCGCACTACTGTTTTTTTTTTTTTTTTTACACACACATGTGACTGTGCAATGCCTAGGTCGCTTAAACTTTCTAATTAACCCATGTAACGAGCTTTAGGCCAATGACTCCCAAAACAAATGTCTTTAGGGCACTAGGTATGTAAATACCCCTACGGGCTTACTGGCTCGGGTTAAAAAGGCTCTAAACCAAAACTAGTCACATAACTTTTTATTCTTTTCAAGACTAAACACTTTTTTTTTCTTTTTTCTTTTTTCCTTTTTTTTTCTTTTTTTTTTTCAACTATAGGCAGCCCTTTTCATGTACCCGAATTAATTCACTAGCTCTGTGGCCAACAAAACCAGATGAACCAGGAAACTGTGAAACTAAGGGTCAGTTGTCCATCATATTTTCAATCCAATCGTCAAAGAAAAACGGAAATCATGGCTTGGCATTCAAAAACTTTGAAAACATATACAGACTGTGTGAAAGTGAGGGATCAGAATTCAGCACTTTTCCAAAAATCCTTTCCATAAACAAAATAGTAAACCATTGATCTCTTTTATTTTACCCAAAGCATAAAAAATTCCAAAGTTCAAGGTATCTTTGTTTCATAAAATTTCTCTCGAAACTTTCCCTTTTATTTTATTTCAAAACCTTAAAAATAAAAAAGCATTGTTTTTTTTTTTCTTTTTTCGTTTTTTTTTTTCTTTTCCTTTGTAGAATCAACCAAAAAGAATGTAAAACTTGTCTAAAGATGAACAAGTGTGCTTGTTCCCACCCCCCAACCTAGCATGAACATCGTCCTCGATGTGTGAATGAATGAGATGCATTGAGGTATATGAGACATGAGGAGCATAAAGTAAGAGATGGTCAAGTGTAGAAAGCACCTGGGATGTGTTCGCGATGCTCCCTGTCCAAGGTTAGACAATATAACAAAAGAACAAAAGAAAACTTAAACTACTAAGTATACAAATTGTACACAGTAATGGGCCACTGTCAGATCCAGGGCCAGCTAATCCTGGTAGGCAAGATCAACAAGAGGAATTTCTTCCTCATCAGCTGGTGCAATTTCCAAGAATGGCTTTAATCTTTGGCCATTGACTTTGAACGTCTGGCCATCCTTAGGATCATAAATCTCAATAGCACCGTACGGAAACACTTCTTTTACAATGAATGGTCCAGTCCAACGAGAGGTATGATGGACCGCGCCCCGGATGCTCGGGTTCCTACCGAGGTCGGCGGACGTGGGAGTCCGTTTGGTTCCGACCCTTTCGTAACCGGGGGGCAAGGGGGCGTGCATCAACATTTCTTTTTTTGTGGGTGTGCCAGATTTTCTATTTTTACTTGGAATTGCAAGTGGTGATCCGGAGATCAACCTTCGCAAGTAAAAAGGAAATCAACTTCTTTCAAGTTTTCCATTGCACATATATTTAAGAAAAGAGACATTTTCTTGATTTGCCGTGAAAGGCGATTTTTTTGGCATTTATAGCCGATTTTGGCGTTTATAGCCGATTTTTGGCGTTTATAGCCGATTTTGGCGTTTATAGCCGATTTACAATCCTTATCAACAATGAAAGACAAGAATTGTGATTTTTGTCTCTTTTGAAAAAAATACAAACTACAATGAAAAGCAAGAAAAGGAGGATCTAACTTTTCAGGAGATTGTGGGGGACCCGTTTAGATTGACGGTCGCAAGCCATATGTGGGCTTCGCCATCATCCATGCAGATGAGAACAGAGGATGCTATTGATTCGCTTGGCTTGGCTATAACCTCAGGTTTTTAGAAGACAAAGACCAAAAGGAGGTCCTATATCCAATAAAAAGCCGAGTAGACGGGCTGAAAAGCCACATCTAAGCCATTGGAGGCAGGAGGAGAAGGCAAGGACCTTGGGGGGGGGGTACCCCCCAAGGGACTTTTGTCACCTTGTTGCGGTGGCCGGTGTAGAACTTCCGCAGAGTTTTCTCTCTTTTTCCTTTCTCTGGATTTCTGTCTGTGTGCTTGTGCTTTTTTCTCTGATGTTTCTGATGCTCTCTGTGATGTCCTTTCTTCTTGGAGAGCCCTCCTATTTATAGGCTTTTAGGTAGCCTTTTAGGTGGGTTTATGGGCTTTTATTGTCATTAAGCCGCATAATGGGAGGAGTTACAAAATTGAATTGTTTGTTTTGTAACTCCTTTTTCTTGGCTTCTGATTGGCCGGAGGAGATTGAGGGCATTTAATCGCCTTTAATCGCCATGATGGGAGGAGTTTCATGGGTTAAATGCCATGAATCTCTTGACTTGTAACTCCCGAATGCTTGCTTCTGATTGGGCCATCCAAAGAAATGGATTAATGACTGTAATAAAGCTAGTCAATTAATCGCATTAAGTGGTCGCCGAGCAGCTGAAGAGTCGCGGGCCGTGCCACGTCTTTTGGGATTCTTCTGTCGATGATCATCGATGGATCTTCATGTAGATCGACATCAGATGATCATGTAATTTCAGGTGTTTGTTGCCAACAGCGGGTCGGTGCCATCTGTCCTGTCGATTTCTCGATCGGTCGGGTAGAAAGCACACTTTTTTTGGTTGACCGGGTGGCGATCAATATTTTTTTCGATACTCTTGATGATTTACCCGTGTTTTGGACGGATGTCAGAGGACTTGGTGTCTCAAAATCATGAATTTTGGAAAGTACCAGAGGCTGGGCTCTTCGAATCGCGAAAAAACGGCGAAAACTGGGGTTTCCGGGGCCTTCCCGGTGACCCCGGGTTCCAAGGTCGCCGGCGACCCTGGCCCAGGGTCGCAGGGGTCTGCGACCCTGGGGGGGTTTTCCCCCTTTCGTGTCCCGTTTTGCGTCCGTTTTTGCTGTTTTTCGATTCTTTTTTCTCCTGTACTTTTCCTTGACATTTTCACCATTTATTGGCCTAATTTCTTTGTAGGAAACCTGATGAGAATCCTTGCATTTTATTTTGCAAAGTTTCCAATTTCCTGAGAAAGCCGAAGACTTTGTCGCGCAGAGCTGCCGATTTTCCGTCAGAAGCTGAAACTGGGTCAAACGATGTCGGAATGACCTGAAATTTGGTGTGAAGCCTCCTGAGCAATAAATAAGACCAACCATAGGCTTTTGTTTGAGTTTTGAAGCCGTTTGGGGTCCTATCACCTGTAGACTTGCTTTTTGTCGCGATGAAGATGTCGCGGTTTGATGTGCGGTCAACCGATGTCCGATTGACTTGAAATTTGACAAGGAACCTATTGGAGTCATTTTAAGATGATCCATAGGCTCTGTCTTGGAAACCATGGTCCCGGAGAGCTTTGCCGCCGAGAGCTCCTTTTCAGCTGTCAGAGAAGCGAAGTTAGGCCAAATGATTTTGAAATGGCCCGAAACTTCTTGTGTACTCCTCTTTTGGCTGTCTGGAAGAATCTTGCAGTTTTTGTTTGATTCTGACAAGATTTGATTTTTGGAAGCAGCATTACCTATTTATGGCAGGTTGCGACTTCATGTAGCTCTTTGGATCTTGAAAAGGCAAAGTGACATTTTTGGTGTCAACAAATGCCCCCTCGAGGTACAGCGGCGAGTTGCTTAACTTTTGTAGTCGATGTGCCTCGAAGAGATTTTCGAAGGAGAGTCTGTGACTTGACCAAGAGTCTTTGAGCAGTCTTTCTTTTTGGTATTTGTAGCTTTTGAGCTTCCAGGGGAATTTTATGGTAGTGAAAGGGATCACGTACCATCTCGAGGCAAAGTTTTGAAGATGACATCAGGGATGTGGATTTGGGTTTTGACCTTGTGACCTAACAGGCTATATGTGGCAGGTTAGGGGGTCGGGTTTGGTTTTGATCGTGTGACCCAACAAGCTGTATGTGGAATGTTGGGGGATCAATTTTGGTTTTGATCTTGTGACCTAACAGGCTGTATGTGACAAGTTAGGGGATCAGGTTTTGGTTTTTGGTTTTTGGTCTTGTGACCTAACAGGCTGTATGTGGCAAGTTAGGGGACCAGGATTTGGTTTGATTTTTGTGGAATGTCAATTTCAAGATTTTGGCTCAATTTGGTAGATGAGGCTGGATGGTTTGATTTTTGGAAGCTCCTGGGGCCTGGAATTTTCTTTTGTATGGTCCAATCAACTCAAAAGAGGCATGGAACCATTTTTGTATGCTCTTGGTAAGAGGGATTTCTCTTTGACTAAAAGCCCAATTTTTTTTTTTTTTTGCCTAGGTGGTCAAACCTGGCTCATATGGGCTAACCCATGGGACCTTAAGCTTTTGAAATGGCTTAGATCTCATATGGTGTCATTTTTGTAAAGAATATCCAAAAATATCTCATTTGGATAGAGAATATCTAAGAATATCTTTACTTGGAGAGAATCTCTCATGATCCCTTTATTTTGGGACAGAATATCTCAAGATATCTTTCTTTTGGGAAAGAATCCGTCATAGATTTCTTTTTGGGAGAAAATCCTTCAAGATATCTTTCTTTTGGGAAAGAATCTTTCTAATCTCTTTCTTTTGGTAAGGTTACTAATTAGTAACACTTACTTCTTTCTTCTTTCCTTCTTTGGTTTGCTCTCCTCTATAAAAGCAAGGAGAAGGTTGGATCTCTTGCTCTTATTACTTTCTTTTGCAATAATCTCAAGAGGGCTTCAAGACCAAGAGCTTTTCTTCTTCAAGATCTTCAAGACTTTTCTTCTTCTTCTCCATCAATGGCTTCAAGTAAGTTCCCTTTTTCAAGAAAACTCCATTGTAGGAAAAATAAAAAGATCTTTCTTTCTTTCCCCTTTTTTTTTGTTTCTTTCTTTTTCTTTTCTTCCTTTTTTTTTCACGTGTTTTCCCCTTCTTTTTTTTTCACACGTTTTTTTTTTCTTTCTTTTTTTTTTCATGTTTTTTGTTGTTTTTTTTTTTGTTTGTGGGCCGTACGGACAGATCCGTACGGATCTGGCCGTACGGCCACGTGGCCTGTGGGCCAGCCCTCTCTTTTTTCTTTTTTTTTTCTTTATTTTTGAGAGAGTTTCTTTTCTTTTTTTTTTGTTTTCTTTCCCCTCTTTTTTTTTAGAGAAAGTTTCTTTTCTTTTTTTTTTGCTCATCATGATAATGCATTTTTTTTTCGCAAACCAAGATGTTCATGCATGCATTCAATTTGTAAATTAAATTTGTAGCATGATGTGATAGCATACCTGAAAGTTTTTGCAAATTTGGGAATTTGGAGCTCGCAGTGATGTTGAGCCCTTCCTGATTTTGCGGAGACTTTGAGGTTTCGAAAGTTTTGGAGTTTCGGAGCTCGCAGCGATGTTGAGCCCATCTTCAAGCTTTCTATTTCTTTTGGGATAGTTCCTTTTCTTCGGAATTGCCCCGTCATCATGTCAAAATTTCGCCAGATTTTTTTTAGCGAGATTCTGTCATTTTGATGTTTGATCTTTTTCTTTTCCATCCTTTTCAGGTGGTTCCTCCAGAGCGAACAAGGGTAAAGAGCCTGCTACAAGCGTACCTCGTCGATCTTCTAGATCTTCTAATCCGGCCGTTCAGCAGGCTTTTGAGAAGGTCCAGTATGTTGAGAGAAATCTGGAAGAGTGCGACTCCCTCAACAGAGATGAGATGAGGCAGCGACTGATTGCTCTCAAGGGAGAGGAATTCTATAAGATCATGGTAAGCAGTCGTCCATGGGTGATGGAAGATCAGAGCGTTTTGCCCAAGCCTACCTTCTTCTTTGGTGATGCAGTCCCTGATGACATGACATACCAGAGGAGATGTTTTCAGTTTTCCTTCACAGCAGATGGTGAGAAGAAGACTGTTGCTACCCGGTCGACGTTTGATCGCACCGTCTCGATTCTGAGCCTTGCCCCCACGTGCCCTAAAAGGGAAGATCCTCCAAGCTGGGTGAGAAGGACAAATGTAATCAAGACCGGGGTTTTTGTTGGCGGTTCTCCTGGATATACGGAGAGGTCGCCTGTTGACATGGACCTGTTGATGCCATCCAGCGGCTACCAGGGCTCTGATTATCCGTCGGTCGATTTGAGACCGGTGGGCCTTGGTATTTTCAGTGGTGACGGCAGCAATTGGATCAAGCCTTTCCGACTTCGTGGCCGCTTCAATGCTGACTCCGAGTGGAAGTCGTGGACTGATCGCGTCCTGCTGATTGGTGGCGCCGTTTTGAAGGAAGCCGGGATTTTTGATGCGGTCCGCGCCTTTAGGGAGACCGTGATCTTTTCCGACGAGGCCTTCATGGCTATGCTGGAGTCATTCCTCCCACAAACCAATACCTTCGTTGTGACGAATGGTGAGATTGGTTTTTCTTTGAAGGAGCTGAGCGCCATTACTGGATTGCCCATCCTCGGCAAACTCTATGAGGAGTTTATGCCGATTGACAGCGTCCTTGAGGGGCAGTCTGAGGAGTTCAGGCTTCTATACTTTCAGCTTGTCGCCTTCTATGATTTTTTGAAGGAGAAGGAGGGTTTGAAAGTTAGATCCAGCAGTTGGAAGAGTTTTAGCTCTTCATTCCCCAACTTTTTTGATAGCAGGGAGTCTTCTGATAGCGTGACCCAGGAAGCCGGAGCTCAGGATCCAAGTTCAAAGAAGATCTTGGCCATGCAAGAAGAGTTGAGAGATTTCTGTGCAAGTACAAACGCCATATGTCCTGACATTGCACTGCGGAGAGATCTCGCTGTTTACCTCACTTATTGGCTTGGTGAGGCTGTTTCTGCTGGAGGAGATGGAACGCACATCAGGCCTCATTGTATTTTTCCGGCTTGTCAGATGGCGTTTGGAGAGCAGCTTGCTTTGGTGCCAGCTCTTTACTCCTACCGGTGTACCGAACTGCAGGCTGCTGCTTTTTTGGTTCGGCTTGGGCTTCCCATGAATAGGGTATTTTCAGCCCATATCTTTTATTCGTGGTATGTATACCACTGTCCTGGCTTCCATCGGCTGGGTGCTGCACAGGATGATGATCCTCTGATGATTCGACTGGCTAAGGGCAAAGCCGTGTCCGAATCACTTTTGTTTGCCCGCATGAGGATCCGACGGTTCAGGGACGTCGAGATGGGGCAGTCTTCAGTGAAGCTTTCTCCGGAGTTGCGGAAGAAGGCTTTTGATTTTGGTGCCTCCCGAGACTCTACCAGGGCGGGGTCGGGAAGGCATTATTCCTTGACAAATGCAGACAGAGAGTGGCTTTTTAGCATACGTGTCGGCACAATGGTGTACCGCAGACATCTTTTCGTCGACATCCAGCCGTATGTACCCTCTCGCTTTGCTTTGCAGCTGGGCTTTTCTCAAGGCGTTGTTGGAGCGCCTTCAAGCATGGTGAAGCACTTTGGAGGCTTACAGGACGGGAGAAATGCATGGGCTTTCTATAGTGCTGAAGACACTACAGCCATGATTTCTTATCCTGTGTTGCTGACTTCCCGGACTGCCGGCTTTGCGAAGTGGTTCGCGGAGAGCTTTTCGGCATATCGGGGGCTTTCCAAGAAGGAGCTTGATGTGAAGCTGGCATCTGGAAAGGGCCTTGGAAAGTCGGATGGCGTCCGGCGAGAGGAAGTTTGGGCCTTCCTTTCTAGAGAGAAGCACAAGATAGGCTTTCTCGGTGACCAGGGCGTCATTGGTTCTGAAGCTGTTCGAGAGATACCTGATGAGGCTTTGGAGCAGCTAGAACAGGAGGAAGCCGAACTTGGCGCTTGGATGCAAGCGGCACAGAGGCAAGCTTCCGTGGAGTCTACTAGCAAGAGCAGACCATCCAGTGAGGAGTCGAGTGGGAAACCTGACTCTGACAGCGGGGTAGGTTCTTCTAAGAAGCGAACCCGCCGGAGTAAGAGGAGGAGGAGTCATCATCACAGCAAGGGGCAGCATGAGGACTCTCCTAACTTGGAAGTTCCTCTTACTATTAATGAGGATGTGCCAGTGGATGCTGACGAGCCTCCAGAGAAGAGAAGCCGAGAAGAAGAGACCGTCGGTGAAGGTATGATTCTTCCTTTTTCTCTTTCCATTTCTTTTCATGGGATTTTTTTCCATGTTATGATTTGCTTCTTGTTTCTGCTTTTCTTTTTTTTTTTTTAGCAGAGGAAGACTTGGTGATGCCTGAGGTCCCAACCGATGATGTGGTGATGGATCCTGTTGAGGCACCTGAAGAAGAACCGAGGGACTCTGGAGTAAATCCAGAATCTCCAATTGGTACGACTTCTTTTGCTCCTTTTTTTTGTTTGTGACTCGGTTTGCTAACACATTTTTTTTTTGCCAGCTGACTTGCCACAGGATTCCGATGACTTTGAACCATCGATAGACGCAAATGTTGATGATGCTTCCGATGAGTTCATGGAGGAGGAAAGTGTTCCACCAGTCGTCGAAGAAGGTATTTTGTAGTTATAACCCTGATATTGATTTTCAAACAGGGTCATATTCATACCTTTTTGTGTTTCTTTTGCAGGTTTTGAAGTGGCAGAGGAGGATCCGTCGCTTCCAGAGCAAGAGATGCCAGAGGTTGATCCAGAGGTAGAGACTCCTGGGACCAGTTCTGACAATGTTGAGGAGATTCCTCGCGCTGAGATTCCTTCCCGAGCAGGAGCAGCTTCAACAGGAAAGAGTTCTTTTGTTACTCTTTCAACAGATGATGACATGCGCAGTCGACCAACGGAGTTGGGCGAATCCTCAGCTGGGCCATCTCTTCTTTTGGCGAAGAAGGTGGTGGTGCGAGTTCTGAGCTCTTGGATTGAGACTCTCTTTTCTGGGCACTTGGAAGCCGGATTTAGCATGATCCAGCATGTGCGTGAGATTCTCGGTGATGCTGAAGAAGCTGGTCTGGATGTCACATATGCCAGGGCGATCGTTAATAGGATCATTGAGCTGGGTGACAAGTGGTTTGAGACCATGGGTTTTCCTGACGATCAGTTCTTCAAGGAGATGTTCTCGGACCCTGCGGATAAGGCTCAATCTGACCTGGATGAGGCTACAGAAAGCAAGAAGCAGGCAGTCCGAGAGAGGAACTTAGAAGAAATAACCATCATTAGGCTAACACATGACCTTAAAATCCTTGATAGGGAGGTCGATGAGGCCAGGAAACGTCTTGAGCATCTGCAGGCACAAGTCGCTGCCAAGTGGACTGAAATAACAGAGGCTCGTGAAAGGGAGACTGCTCTGATTCACCGAGTTGAGGATGCCCTTCGAGTTCTCAAAAGGAAGTCTGATGAGGACAAACAATGGAAAACCGCTCGAAGGAAGCTTCCCAGTGCAGAAGAAGGGTTACAGCCCACCCCAGCATCTCATGGCAGGTTCTTGAAGAAGCGTGCCTTGGAATCCTTGACGGATGAAGCCAAAAGCTTGCTTAAGGAGCTGAACTCTTGGTTGGAGACCATTTTTGATTGAGCTCCTGTATACAGAAACCATCCTTCTTTCTTTTTTTTTTTTTGGTACCACTTGTATTTTTTGGTACTTCTTTTTTGTAGTGCTTGTGAGCACTCTTCTCTTTTTTTTTTTTGGTACCACATGTATTTTTTTGGTACTCTTCTTTTTTTTTTTGTTATCCCTACGTTCACTTGAATCTTTTTGTGATAAAAGTAATTGCTAAATGGGATGCTCTTTTTTTTTTTGTTATCCCTACGCTCACTTGAATCTTTTTGTGATAAAAGTAATTGCTAAATGGGATGCTTTTTTTTTTGTTATCCCTACGCTCACTTGAATCTGTTTGTGATAAAAGTAATTGCTAAATGAGATTTGATCAAAAGGTTGTCATTTTGTGAAAATCTTTTGTCAAGTGATTGTTTTGGCATGAAAGCCAGGTTTTTTGTTTGTGGCATGGAAGCCAGTTTTTGGCATGAGAGCCAGCCTTTCTTTTGGCATTGATAGCCGAGTTTTTTTTTGTGGCATCTATAGCCAGTTTTGGTGGCATTGATAGCCGGTTTGTGGCATTGATAGCCTGTTTTGTTTTGGTGGCATTGATAGCCGGTTTTTTTTTTTGAAATCCAAGTTTTTTTTTGTGGCATTGATAGCCGGTTTTGTTTTGGTGGCATCGATAGCCGGTTTGTGGCATTTATAGCCTGTTTTGATGGCATTTATAGCCTGTTTGTGGCATTTATAGCCTGTTTTGATGGCATTTATAGCCGGTTTGGTTTTCAAAAAAAATGCAAGTATCGACTAAAAGTCGCCTCCCTGCTGAATGTTCTTGCAAGTATCGATGGAATGTCGCATCCTTGCTCATTCGGTTGCGAGTATCGATGGAATGTCGCATCCTCGCGGATTTGGGTGCAAGTATCGATGGAATGTCGCATCCTTGCTTTTCAAAAATTTTGGTTTTGCGGGTACTGACTTGATGTCGTTTCCCCACGATTTTTGAAATTTGTGGTTTTCTCGAACCTTTGGGTTATGGATATCAACTGAAATGTTGCGTCTCCACAGTTTTTTTAGGTTTTTTCGAACCTTTGAAATTTGGGTTGTGGATATCAACTGAAATGTTGCGTCTCCACAGTTTTTTAGGTTTTTTCGAACCTTTGAAATTTGGGTTGTGGATATCAACTGAAATGTTGCGTTTCCACGGTTTTGTAGGTTTTTTCGAACCTTTGAAATTTGGGTTGTGGATATCAACTGAAATGTTGCGTTTCCACGGTTTTGGATTTTGCAAGTATCGACGAAATGTCGCTTCCCTGCGATTTTGGAAGTGTCGAACGTGGTTCGCTTGCTTCCGATTTGTGCGAGTATCGACTAAGCGTCGCTTCCTCGCGGTTTTTGAAAAACCATTTTTTTTTTGTTTAAAGACACGAGGGTCATAAATTTTGACCTAAAACCATTTTGGCGGTAAAAGGCAGGGTGGACTAGGGTGGAAATCCCTGAATCCGGATTTTTGTTTCAAACCATGAATTTTGGGTTCAAGGGTTGAAAATTTTGGTCAAGTTAGGGAAAGGTTCCTAAACTTGGATATATATATTTTTTTTTGAACAATGAAACGATGAAAGTAAGCATTGTTTTTAATTTCTAGAAATTTCAACATTTGATATGAAAATTCTAAAAAAAAAGTGGGTTTAGCGAGCGTGTACCTGGAAACCGATTTTGGCCATACAGGCATTGCTCTTACCCAGTTGGGTAAGTCTTCAAGGGTAGTACCGCTTTAAGAACTTGCCGTTGATGGGCAGCATACATCTGTCACCTTCCATGTTTAGGAGTGCGTATGCGCCATTGGAGAAAACTTTGTCGATGACGTAGGGTCCCTCCCATTTCGGCTCAAATTTGCCTTTGGACTTGTGAGCGAAGACCATTGGTCTTTTTACCGCAAGAACCAAGTCATTCTTTTTGTAGGCGCGTTGCCTGACCTTTTTATCGAAAGATCCTGCCATGCGTGCTTGGTAAAGTTCAATGCTTTGTTGAGCTTCGAGCCGTCTCTCATCGAGATTGTCCAGCTCATGGAGCCGCAATTTGACATTGCTTTCTTGAGTCATGTCATTTTGCAAGGATACCCTCAAGGAAGGAATTTGTACTTCCAAGGGCACGACAGCTTCGCATCCATAGACCAAGGAGAATGGTGTGCTATGGGTTGGTCCTCGAACGGTGGTTCGATAGGCCCACAAAGCTTCAGACATTTTGTCGCTCCAGTCTCTTTTGTGATTAGAGACCATTTTTTTGAGGATTTTGCAGAGTATCTTGTTGAAAGCTTCTGCTAACCCGTTTGCTGCCGGATTGTATGGAGTCGAAGGACAGCTTTGGATTTTGTATTTGTCGCAGAACCTGTAGAATCGATGATCCCAGAACTGTGGTCCGTTATCATGGACGAATCTTTTGGGTATGCCGAAACGACAAATGATGTTGGTGCGTAGGAACTGAAGGACTGATGAGGTCTTCATTTCGTTAAACGCAAATGCTTCTGACCACTTGGAGAAGTAATCCGTAGCGGCGAAGATGAAGCGATGACCTTTGCTTGAAGGGGGAGAAATAGGACCTATGATGTCCATACCCCAGGCTTCGAAAGGCCATGAGATCGCTGTAGGATGCAGCCATTCTGGAGGCATGTGAATGTAATCTCCATGAACTTGGCATTGTTGGCAGCGTTTAGCAAATTGCATTGCGTCAGCTACCATGGTAGGCCAGTAATATCCTAACCTTTTTATCTGATTATAGAGCTTAGGTCCAGCCTGATGAGCTCCACAAAAACCAGCATGAACTTCTTTGAGTGTTTCTTCAGCCTCTTGTTGTGACAAGCAGCGTAGAAGTACTCCGTTGAAGGATTTCCTGTAAAGGATTTTGAAGGAATATCCAAATGAAAGCTTGGGGTTCGCCTTTGGATGCTTACCCGTTCTTTTGGATCTTCAGGTAGGATTCCGAACATAATGTAATCAATGAACGGATCCCTCCAGTCGCTAATTGAAGTTTGAAGGATTGAAATCCGACTTCCGACCACTTGGTGGCATTCAGCAACTGCTTGGTGTGTGTTAAGAGGAGGAAGGATTCTTCTTTCGCACACTGTGATTTGCATGTTTTCCCCTTCCTGGATTGCCATGGATGCGGCAAGTCCGGCTAGGGCATCCGCACGTATGTTTTCACCTCTACGAATGTGGGTGATGTGACAGATGTCAAACTTTTGCAGAAGTGATTGTGCCTTGTTGTAGTAGGGCAACAAATCTGGCTTCCTGACTTCAAATTTCTGATTCATCTGGTTGACGATCAGTTGAGAGTCTCCAAAGACTTCCAGCATGGTGATACCGGATTCGATGGCGAGTTCCAATCCTAAGATCAGAGCTTGATATTCAGCTGCATTGTTTGTGCATGGTTCCAGTAGCGAGAAAGCGTGTGGAATCATGTATTTGTCGGGGCTAACAAAGAGGATGCCAACTCCCGAGATCAGCTGTCTTTTTTCATTTGTCCTAGTTGCACCGTCAAAGTACATATCCCAGGAGGCACTTTGTGAGAAAGTCTCCACATTGTAGATTGATTCGTCTGGGAGATCATCTCTGAGTGGAGAATCTTTAGGCAATGGATGTTCTGCGAGGAAGTCCGCTAGAGCTTGTCCTTTGATTGCTTTTTGTGGTACATACCTAATATCGAATTGTGACAGAAGGATGGACCATTTTGCCAGTCGAGCATTAAGAGAACCTGCCTTTGTGACAAGGACCTTCAAGAGGTTGACCCTCGAGACCAGGTAGACTGTATTGGAAAGCAAGTAGTGACGTAGCTTTTGTACGGCGAACATCACTGCAAGACATTCTTTTTCGACTGGAGAGTAGCGATGCTCTGCACCTACTAGCATGCGGCTGAGGTAATATAGAGCAGCTTCTTTTCTTTGATCATTTTCTTGCGCAAGCAGAGCTCCTAGAGAGTGATCAAGGGCTCTTGTGTACAAGATGAATGGTTTTCCAGTGGTAGGAGCAGCTAACACTGGAGGTTTTGTCAGGTATGACTTGATGTCTTGGAAAGCAGCTTCACAGTCAGCATCCCATACAAAGTTTACACCTTTTTTCATCAACCGGGAGAATGGACGGCATTTCCCCGAAAGATTGGAGATGAACCGTCTGATGTAGGCTAATCTCCCTTGAAGCCCTTTGAGTTCTCTCAAGGTTCTTGGAGAGGGCATTTCTAGAATGGCTTTGACTTTTATGGGGTCAAGCTCTATTCCAGCTTTCCGAACTAAGAATCCGAGGAACTTACCCGACGAGACGCCGAAGAAGCATTTCAATGGATTCATTCGCAGTTTGTGTTTGCGAAGCCGGAGGAAGACTTCTCGAAGGTTTTCGAGATGATCTTCTTTTCTTTTGCTTTTGACGGCGAGGTCATCAACGTAACATTCAACCGTCTTGTGCTGCATATCTTGGAATATTTTCATCATAGCCCTCTGATATGTGGCACCAGCATTTTTCAGACCAAATGGCATGACAGTGTAACAATACACGCCAAATGGGGTTCGAAAGGATGTATGTTTTTCATCCTCAGGATGCATCTTTATCTGATTGTAGCCAGAGAAACCATCCATGAATGTCATTCGCTCGAATCCACAGGTATTATCAATCATTACCTCTGGTATGGGGAGCGGAAATTCATCTTTATCATCTCTTTGTGGCTCAACATTGTTGATTTCCACTGGAGTGATGAGAGGTGCTGGTTCAGCAGCATTTTCTTGTACAGCTTCTTGGTCTTCTTCATCATCAGACCAGGATCCTTGTGGCTGTAGGGGGTTATACCAGATTACTGGCATAAGATGAGACTCAGGAACCCATTCTTCATCGGAGAGATATTCTCCTGTTTCAAGGGATTCCTCCCACTCATCTGTGTAGTTGGATTCGAATCCATCATCGGTGTCGCTGGATTCGTATCCATCAATGGAGAATCCAACTACTGAATTGCAAGAGTATGATGCCTCCTGCATGGCTTCTTTAAATTGAGGTGGCATGAAATCACTGAGAGTGAATTTCCTTACCCCCTTTGAAGTCTCTGGAAGGGATGTTTTTGTTACCTCCAGTGAAGCGGTAGAGGAAGCCTCTGCCTTTTCTTTGACTTCTAGTTTTGGCTGGGTCTTCTCTTGCCGTTTGAGCTTGAGGAGATGTTTCCTAGCC
This sequence comes from Litsea cubeba, assembly GCA_012931725.1. Lineage (NCBI taxonomy): Eukaryota > Viridiplantae > Streptophyta > Magnoliopsida > Laurales > Lauraceae > Litsea > Litsea cubeba. The sequence continues at coordinate 52,585,527 of CM022948.1, forward strand.
TGCCTTCGCTGTTGAGCTGTAGGCTTTATTTTCACGACCTCCCAATTTTCATCTTCCAGGAGATCGGGATGTACCCATATCGGTTGTCCGTCTGGTGTCGGGTAAGGAACCAGTTCCTCGGACGCTTCGATTGAGTTTATCACCTTGAAGGAAGTAGTGATCTTCTTCTTCGGTGATTTTGATGTTTGTCCACATGTCACCATGTTGACGGAGGCAGACCCATAGTTTTTGTCAAAGGTGATGACTCCGTTTTTCCACATCTCATTTATTTTCTCTCTCACAACGAAGCATTGATTGAGAGGATGCGAGATCATCTGGTGGTATGGACAGTACCGAGGATCGTTGGTTTTGCCAACATCACCCGGTCTTTTTGGTTCAAGCAAGGTGAGCTTGCCGTTTGCCACAAGAGCCCCGAAGATTTCATCAACATCTTCATCAAATGGGTATTTCTTCTCTACTCGTTCTTTGAAGGCATCAGAGAGTTCAGGTCTCTTACCAACAGCTTTGTTTTCAGCTTTCTTTGGTGGCTGAGGAGCTGACTTGGTCTGCACATTGAGGACCTCTTTCTTCTTTGGTTTAGAGGTTGCAATGGCGGTTGGCTCTTTTCTTGATGATTTCTGACTGTTGAGGTCCTTAATCACCGTTTCAGCTTCCATGGAAGCTTCTAGGAGTTCTCCCAGGTTTTTTGATTTGTTGCCGATGATCATGGAGCGGATTCTGGCTCTCATGTTGTTTCGGCAGATGTCGACTAGCGACGCTTGTGGCAATACATCGGAGCATTTGTATGCCATTGCTTTCCACTTGTGAATGAAGTCATATGTTGATTCATTCTCCCCCTGTTTTAGGCTGCACAGCTGAGCCATAGTAGCGGGGTGATCCTCACCTTTGAAGTGAGTCAGGAAGCGTGTCTCTAACATGGCCCAGTTTTGGATTGAGTCCTCCGGCAGAGTGGAGTACCAATCGAAGGCCGTACCTTTTAGGGTACTTGCAAAGAGGCGGATCTTGAGTGCATCTTGATCCGCGATAGCTCCCGTCAGGATCTTGAAGTGGATGACGTGCTGTCTGGCTGATCCTTTCCCCGTATATGTTTGGAGAGTAGGATGCTTGAATTTGGTGGGGAACGGGACCGAGTCCATCCATAAGGGATATGGTGGCTTGATCCCATGCTCCTTGAGTATATCCTCTTCTTTTGCTTTGGCGAGGATACCGTCTACGTCCTTTTTGGTAAGGGCGCGTGACTCATTTTCTTCTCTATTTACCTCGTCGTCTTGATGATTCGGAGGAGGTTCATTGTTCGCCTGATTTTGGAAGGCGAGGAGAAGGTTTTCCATCAGAGTTTCAATCCTCTGCTGGCCCTGTTCCAACTGCTAGATGCGGGTGATCGCATCTTCTGGAGGTGGATTGCGGGGTGGTGGCTCAGAATTTGTAGCCAAGACATTCATCCTTCGTGATTCGAACGAAGAAACTGTCCTGGTGACTGAGCTGGGGCTCATTCTTTTTGAAGAGGAGCTTGAGGAAGGATCACTCTGCTGTCCTTTGCTTGAAGGAGCAGGGGATTCTTCTGAATGTCTTCTTGTCCTTGAGACGCTGCAGGTCATCGGACGTCGGACATGGATTTTTGTTGCTGATTTTTGGCGCCTTCTGGTTTTTCCAACCATATGGACGGCAGCAACTTGGTTGGGTCTTTCTTTTTCGACCCATTTGGGAGAGACTTGAAGTGTGGGAGGCTGGGTCCTTTGCTTCTCTAGTCTCTTTTGTCGGTACGACGTGCGGCGGCGTATACGACGAGCAATTTGAGCTTCGGTCAGCTCTGACTGGGCTTTGACGATGAAGGATGTGCTCCCTCGGGCGCAGCAGCCGAGCCTGTCTTCTCTGTAGCTGGGCAAGGACAGGATGCGAACCCTGTCCTTCGCCTGTTGCAGCGAAGCTTTGAATTTTTGAAGTTCGGCCCCTGTAGAGATGAAGGGTCGAACTGCAGATTTGTAGGCCTTAGTAGGTGCTTGTGGAGGCCTTGTGATGCGTGACTTGATTTTGGGCTTGTAGGAACAAGCCGGCTCATGCTGGGATGACTTGGAAGTCAGGTTGGATATGGGTCTCTCCTCTTTCATGTAGGCAAGAGGATAGAACTGGTTCTCCTTGAGTGGGGCCAGGAATACTGGCTTAGTGGATGTCTGGGACCTTCTCTGTTTTGGTGAAGGTCTCGGGGACCAAGTCTTGGGGTAGACCTGGTTGTTTGCAGGTTGAGGCTTCGTGGGGCTGCCACGGGCTTCAGGCCTTCTAGTGCTCGCCTTTGGTGTCACAGTAGTGACACGTTGAGAGGCGAGTTTCTGCTTCTTGGAGGGAGCAGTTTGTTCCTCAGGAAGTGGGAATGGTCCCAGCGTCCCAAAGACGATAGTCCGGGGAGTCGAGGTCGACCCGGAGTTCAGAGAGTTGCCGAGGGAGTTGACACTTCGGCAGCTGATGGGGCGCTTGTAGGTGCGCGTGGTTTGCTTCTGTTGAAGCATGAGTTGGTGCTTGTTTTCATCGAAGGTAATGGTAAGTGAAGCTGCCATTGTTAGTTTTCGAAAATTTCTGAAACAAGACCACATCCATTAGTAATCACAAGAATATAATGATCATAAATGGGAAGTTTTATGGTTTCGTCTTTTCAAATTGCTCGAGGTAGATGACCCAAGCAATATGAGGAAGGCAAAATGCCATAGAAGGTACAATTGTTCTGATCGCAGGTATGGTAAGCCCGAAATGGGCATCCCAGTGACTGCTAGAAGCAATTGTGAACTTAAATTCGACTTATCGAGAAGCAGAGCTTGCTCGAGGTAAGAAGAATATAAAGTTGGAGTTACAGATGTGCCGGTCGCAATACAGTAGACCCTGAAAGGGCGTACTAGTACCGCTAGACACAAATGTTTTGAGACCGCATCCATGAGATGAGATTCTCTGTTTTGAAAGGTCAAGATTGGATTCATCAAAGAGAACAGATGGTATTCCAATCTGAATACGGTCTCAACGATTTCCGTGAGCGCCAGTGTTCAGAAAGAAATGAACCATAATTTCTCGAATCTGAATCTAAAAATGACGAGTTTTTTTTTTTTCTTTTGAAAAGCCAATATCGGGTTCATCAAGGAGAGCAAAAGGCATTCCAATCTGAACACGGTCTCAACGATTTCCGTGAGCGCCAGTGCTCAGAAAGGAGAAGACCAAGATTTCTCCAATCTAAACCCAAAATGACGGAAGTTTTTTTTTTTTTTTGAAGATTTTGAAGATTTTTTTTTTTAAATCTTTTTTTTTTGTATTTTTATTTTTATTTTTAAGATTTTTTTTTAAAAAAAATTATTTTTTATTTTTTATTTTAAAATTTTTATTTTTTATTTTTTTAAAAAAATTATTATTATTTCTTTTTTTGTTTCAAAGACGAGAGAGTACACATAGGCCTCCTAACCCGGTCTTATGAAATCTTGATTGATAGAATTGCCCCCAGGTAAGGGTAGGATTACTTAATGAACCCGTTTGGAGGACCCTTGCCTAGAACAGTCAAGCTGTCTCCACACTCTGGACAAGAAATTATTATTATTTCTTTTTTTGTTTCAAAGACGAGAGAGTACACATAGGCCTCCTAACCCGGTCTTATGAAATCTTGATTGATAGAATTGCCCCCAGGTAAGGGTAGGATTACTTAATGAACCCGTTTGGAGGACCCTTGCCTAGAACAGTCAAGCTGTCTCCACACTCTGGACAAGGCTTTTCTTTGAATCAACCCTGATCAAAGAACACAGTTGGTTTAACCTTAGTGGTCTATGTCCTTTTTTTATTTTATATTTTTTTGTTTTTTTTTTATATATGAACTCATCGAAGAGAAACAATGGCCCAACCCCCGATCCGAACACGGTCTCAATGTTTCCGTGAGCGCCAGTGCCCAGAAGGGAGAGGATCAAAGTTTCTCAATTTTGAATCCAAAATGAAAAATCTGAAAAAAAAAATTTTATATATATATATTTTTTTTAGATCTTTAATGAACTCATCGAAGAGAAACAATGGCCCAACCCCCGATCCGAACACGGTCTCAACGTTTCCGTGAGCGCCAGTGCCCAGAAGGGAGAGGATCAAAGTTTCTCAATTTTGAATCCAAACTGAAAATTTTGATTTTTTTTTTCGTTTTTTTTTTAAAAGAGAAAGAGTGGAAATAAATTCAAAGAATTGGAAATTTCCAAACAAAAATCTCATCTCATTTTTTTTTTAGATCTTTAATGAACTCATCGAAGAGAAACAATGGCCCAATCCCCGATCCGAACACGGTCTCAACGATTTCCGTGAGCGCCAGTGCCCAGAAGGGAGAGGAACAAAGTTTCTCAATTTTGAATCCAAACTGAAAATTTTGATTTTTTTTTTGTGTTTTTTTTTATTTTTTTTTGAAAAGAGAAAGAGTGGAAATAAATTCAAAGAATTAGAAATTTCCAAACAAAAATCTCATCTCATTTTTTTTTTTTATATCTTTAATGAACTCATCGAAGAGAAACAATGGCCCAATCCCCGATCCGAACACGGTCTCAACGATTTCCGTGAGCGCCAGTGCCCAGAAGGGAGAGGAACAAAGTTTCTCAATTTTGAATCCAAAATGAAAAATCTGATTTTTTTTTTGTTTTAAAATTTTTTTTTTAAAAGAGAAAGAGTGGAAATAAATTCAAAGAATTGGAAATTTCCAAACAAAAATCTCATCTCATTTTTTTAGATGCGGAATTCAACATAGGCCACCAATTATAAAGTAGCCAAGGAATCGAGAAAGAAATATAAGCATAGAGCAAAATATAAGATATGCAAATATTTCATTTCTAGCATCGTGTTCTCAAATAAACGGGTCCCACCGGGTGGAGCCAGCTTGATGGACCGCGCCCCGGATGCTCGGGTTCCTACCGAGGTCGGCGGACGTGGGAGTCCGTTTGGTTCCGACCCTTTCGTAACCGGGGGGCAAGGGGGCGTGCATCAACATTTCTTTTTTTGTGGGTGTGCCAGATTTTCTATTTTTACTTGGAATTGCAAGTGGTGATCCGGAGATCAACCTTCGCAAGTAAAAAGGAAATCAACTTCTTTCAAGTTTTCCATTGCACATATATTTAAGAAAAGAGACATTTTCTTGATTTGCCGTGAAAGGCGATTTTTTTGGCATTTATAGCCGATTTTGGCGTTTATAGCCGATTTTTGGCGTTTATAGCCGATTTTGGCGTTTATAGCCGATTTACAATCCTTATCAACAATGAAAGACAAGAATTGTGATTTTTGTCTCTTTTGAAAAAAATACAAACTACAATGAAAAGCAAGAAAAGGAGGATCTAACTTTTCAGGAGATTGTGGGGGACCCGTTTAGATTGACGGTCGCAAGCCATATGTGGGCTTCGCCATCATCCATGCAGATGAGAACAGAGGATGCTATTGATTCGCTTGGCTTGGCTATAACCTCAGGTTTTTAGAAGACAAAGACCAAAAGGAGGTCCTATATCCAATAAAAAGCCGAGTAGACGGGCTGAAAAGCCACATCTAAGCCATTGGAGGCAGGAGGAGAAGGCAAGGACCTTGGGGGGGGGGGGTACCCCCAAGGGACTTTTGTCACCTTGTTGCGGTGGCCGGTGTAGAACTTCCGCAGAGTTTTCTCTCTTTTTCCTTTCTCTGGATTTCTGTCTGTGTGCTTGTGCTTTTTTCTCTGATGTTTCTGATGCTCTCTGTGATGTCCTTTCTTCTTGGAGAGCCCTCCTATTTATAGGCTTTTAGGTAGCCTTTTAGGTGGGTTTATGGGCTTTTATTGTCATTAAGCCGCATAATGGGAGGAGTTACAAAATTGAATTGTTTATTTTGTAACTCCTTTTTCTTGGCTTCTGATTGGCCGGAGGAGATTGGGGGCATTTAATCGCCTTTAATCGCCATGATGGGAGGAGTTTCATGGGTTAAATGCCATGAATCTCTTGACTTGTAACTCCCGAATGCTTGCTTCTGATTGGGCCGTCCAAAGAAATGGATTAATGACTGTAATAAAGCTAGTCAATTAATCGCATTAAGTGGTCGCCGAGCAGCTGAAGAGTCGCGGGCCGTGCCACGTCTTTTGGGATTCTTCTGTCGATGATCATCGATGGATCTTCATGTAGATCGACATCAGATGATCATGTAATTTCAGGTGTTTGTTGCCAACAGCGGGTCGGTGCCATCTGTCCTGTCGATTTCTCGATCGGTCGGGTAGAAAGCACACTTTTTTTGGTTGACCGGGTGGCGATCAATATTGTTTTCGATACTCTTGATGATTTACCCGTGTTTTGGACGGATGTCAGAGGACTTGGTGTCTCAAAAGCATGAATTTTGGAAAGTACCAGAGGCTGGGCTCTTCGAATCGCGAAAAAACGGCGAAAACCGGGGTTTCCGGGGCCTTCCCGGCGACCCCGGGTTCCAAGGTCACCGGCGACCCTGGCCCAGGGTTGCAGGGGCCTGCGACCTTGGGCCAGGGTCGCAGGCGGGTCGCAGGGGTCTGCGACCCTGGGGGGGTTTTCCCCCTTTCGTGTCCCGTTTTGCGTCCGTTTTTGCTGTTTTTCGATTCTTTTTTCTCCTGTACTTTTCCTTGACATTTTCACCATTTATTGGCCTAATTTCTTTGTAGGAAACCTGATGAGAATCCTTGCATTTTATTTTGCAAAGTTTCCAATTTCCTGAGAAAGCCGAAGACTTTGTCGCGCAGAGCTGCCGATTTTCCGTCAGAAGCTGAAACTGGGTCAAACGATGTCGGAATGACCTGAAATTTGGTGTGAAGCCTCCTGAGCAATAAATAAGACCAACCACAGGCTTTTGTTTGAGTTTTGAAGCCGTTTGGGGTCCTATCACCTGTAGACTTGCTTTTTGTCGCGATGAAGATGTCGCGGTTTGATGTGCGGTCAACCGATGTCCGATTGACTTGAAATTTGACAGGGAACCTATTGGAGTCATTTTAAGATGATCCATAGGCTCTGTCTTGGAAACCATGGTCCCGAAGAGCTTTGCCGCCGAGAGCTCCTTTTCAGCTGTCGGAGAAGCGAAGTTAGGCCAAATGATTTTGAAATGGCCCGAAACTTCTTGTGTACTCCTCTTTTGGCTGTCTGGAAGAATCTTGCAGTTTTTGTTTGATTCTGACAAGATTTGATTTTTGGAAGCAGCATTGCCTATTTATGGCAGGTTGCGACTTCATGTAGCTCTTTGGATCTTGAAAAGGCAAAGTGACATTTTTGGTGTCAACAAGGTAAGTTTGCCAGGAAATAATTGAAGCCTAGAATTATAAAGGAGGACCTTCTGCTCAAGGTGAAAGGATTTTCGCAGAATATTTTTATCATGAAAGATCTTGGTCCTCTCTTTATAAATTCTTGAGTTTGCATAGGCATCCCTGCGCAACTCATCCAATTCATTCAATTGCAGTTTCCTCTTGTTCCCAGCTTTATCCATATCAAAGTTAAACTGCTTAATGGCCCAGTAAGCTTTGTGTTCCAGTTCCACCGGGAGGTGGCATGCTTTCCCATAGATGAGCCGGTAGGGAGACATTCCGATTGGAGTCTTAAAAGCAGTCCGGTAAGCCCATAAAGCATCATTTAATCTCATTGACCAATCTTTCCGATTAGGGCTTACTGTAGTCTCCAATATTCTTTTAATTTCTCGATTCGACACTTCCACTTGCCCACTCGTCTGTGGGTGATAAGGGGTAGACACTTTATGGGTGATCCCATATTGTTTCATTAGGGCTTCAAATGCCCGATTGCAAAAGTGCAAACCCCCATCACTAATGATGGCTCGTGGAGTACCAAAACGAGAAAATATATTTTCTTTCAGAAATTTCTGGACTATTTTAGAATCATTCTCCCGGCAGGGAATAGCCTCTATCCACTTGGACACATAATCCACAGCCACTAAGATATAGATATAACCAAAACTCGAAGGAAATGGACCCATAAAATCTATGCCCCATACATCAAAAAGCTCAACTACTAGAATGGGATTTAGTGGCATCATGTTTCTTTTGGAAATTTTGCCTAACTTCTGGCAGCGATCACAGGCTTTGCAAAAATTGTAAACATCCTTATACAATGTGGGCCAATAGAAACCACTTTGAAGAATCTTATGAATTGTCCTTTTACTTGAAAAGTGGCCCCCACATGCCTGTGTATGAGAAAAGGAGATGACACTGTGTATCTCATTATCCGGCACGCATCTCCTAATTATTTGGTCTGGGCAGTATTTAAGCAGATATGGATCATCCCAGAAAAAATATCGAACCTGAGAAAAGAAAGAATTCCTATCTTGCTTGGTCCAATGGTCAGGAGTGTTGCCCGTAGCAAGATAGTTTGCAATATCAGCGTACCAAGGGGATTGATGTACCGCAAAAAGATGTTCATCTGGGAAACTGTCCCGGATCGGTGTCGGTTCAATGGTGTCGGAAAGAACCAGCCTAGATAGATGATCAGCCGTAACATTCTCTACTCCCTTCTTATCCTTAATTTCTAAGTTAAATTCTTGGAGTAGGAGGATCCATCTAATGAGTCTGGGCTTAGCATCCTTCTTTGAGAGAAGGTACTTTAGCGCAGAGTGATCAGTGAAGACAATAATCTTGGATCCAATCAAGTAGGACCGAAACTTGTCAAGTGCAAAGACCACTGCCAGCAATTCTTTCTCAGTGGTTGAATAGTTGATCTGTGCACTATTCAAGCTCCTACTTGCATAAGAAATCGCGAAAGGTTTCTTATCCTTACGTTGCCCCAAGACAACCCCAACCGCATAATCGCTGGCATCACACATGATCTCAAAGGGCAAAGTCCAATCCGGAGGCTGCATAATCGGTGCGGATGTCAACATGCTTTTCAATTTATCAAATGCTTCTTTGCATGCCTCAGTCCAGTTAAATTCCACCTCTTTGGAAAGCAGGTTACAGAGAGGTCTGGATATGGAACTGAAGTCTTTGATAAACCTCCTGTAAAAACCTGCATGCCCTAAAAAGGATCTGACATCTCGTACGATTTTGGGCGTGGGCAAATCGGCGATCAAATCTATTTTGGACTTGTCAACTTCCAATCCTCTTTCCGACACAATGTGACCAAGGACAATTCCCTGGCGAACCATGAAATGGCACTTTTCCCAATTTAGCACAAGGTTTTTTTCTTCGCATCTAGTGAGGACCTTTTCTAGGTTGCTCAAACAGTCCTCAAATGAATCACCAAACACAGAGAAATCGTCCATGAAGACCTCCAAAATTCGCTCCACCATATCGCTGAAAATACTTAGCATACATCTCTGAAATGTTGTAGGAGCATTACATAACCCAAAAGGCATTCGCCGGTAGGCGAAAGTACCGAAAGGACATGTAAATGTGGTTTTCTCATGGTCTTCCGGGGCGATTTCAATCTGGTTATACCCGGAATATCCATCTAGAAAACAATAATAATGGTGGCCAGCTACCCTTTCCAAAATCTGATCCATGAAGGGTAGAGGGAAGTGATCCTTACGTGTGACTGCATTTAATTTTCTGTAGTCTATGCAAACCCTCCACCCCATGGGTACTCGGGTGGGGACAAGTTCATCTTGAGCGTTCTTGACTACAGTAACGCCGGCTTTTTTCGGGACGACCTGGGTAGGGCTAACCCATTGACTATCCGAGATTGGATAGATGATACCCACGTCCAGGAGTTTAAGCACCTCAGCCCGTACTACTTCTTGCATGGTAGGATTGAGCCGGTGTTGCATCTGTCTACATGGTTTAACATCTTCTTCACGGTAGATGCAATGCGTACACACTAAAGGATCAATTCCCTTAATATCTGCCACATTCCAGGCAATTGCACTTCTATGATGTTTGAGTATGTTCAACAGTTGCACCTCTTGGTCCTCAGTAAGAAGTGAAGAAATAACCACAGAATATGTTTTTTCATCCCCAAGGTAAGCATATCGCAGGTTCGATGGGAGGGGCTTCAACTCAATCTTGGGCGGGTTCCTTTGAGATGGAAGAGTTAGCATATTAGATGGTACAAGCTCCTCAAAATGGGGTTTCCATACTGCATGGGCATCCTCAACAGTGTCATCTTGAAAGTCCTCAAGATAGCCCATGTCCTCTCCAGTCAAAAGTAGCACAACATGGGAGTTAATGCACTCCTCAAGATCATCCACAACCAATGTATCAATAAAATCTACATCATGGTAGTCAGTTTCGCAATCCCTCGGTTGTTTGCACATTTGAAAGATATCAAGGTCCAAGGTCATGTTCCCGAAAGACAATTTGAGCCTTCCACTCCGGCAATTGATTAGTGCGTTGGAAGTGGCCAAGAATGGTCTCCCCAGAATGACTGAAATTTCACCACTTTCATTCCGTACTGGCTCAGTATCCAGCACGTAAAAATCCAATGGGAAGTAAAAGTGCTCAATCTGTACCAAAATATCTTCTATTACCCCTCTCGGTTTCTTAACAGATCGATCGGCGAGTTGAAGAGTAGTTCTGGTTGGTTTTAACTCGCCAAGCCCCAGTTGCTCATAAACTGAGTAAGGTAATAGATTTACACTCGCTCCAAGGTCTAGCAAGGCTTGACCTATCCGGTGGTTTCCAATAACACATGAGATGGTGGGGCATCCCGGATCTTTGTATTTGGGAGGAGTGGTCTGAGTCAGGTATGCACTTACCTGCTCAGTGAGAAACGCTTTCTTTGGAACATGAACCATACGCTTAGCAGTGCAAAGATCTTTCAAGAATTTAGCGTAGGTGGGGACCTGTTTAATGGCATCCAGCAGAGGAATATTGATTCTGACTTCTTTGAAAACATCTAAAATCTCTTGGTCTGGGATCTTTTGTCTGGGATGGGTTAACCTTAGAGGGAAAGGGGCAACGGGTTTGATAGTCATGGGGTCAGGACCTTTTACAAGGTCAACAATAGTCTTTGCATTAGTGCTATCCTTTTCTTTTTCGATTTTCTCTTTCGAATCCAAGGAGACATGTTGTTTATGTTTTTTCGGAATATCTTGAAGTTCTTTGCCACTTCGTAGAGTGACAGCCTGAACATGCTCCTGATAATTAGGGTTAGTTACTTCGGACACTTCAAACTGGCCTTTAGGGTTTGGCAAGGGTTGGGCCGGAAAGGTTCCTTTCCCCTGACCTTGAAGGCTACGTTTGATTTGCTCGACAGATGTTTCTAACCTTTGAATAGCCTGTTGATTGTTCTGAATAGCCTGCTGGTTATTCTGAATAATCTGTTGATTATTATGCAGGCTTTGCATAAACTGCTGCTGAGATTGTATCAGTGTATTGAGTGATTCCTCCAATGACCTATTCTGGGCCTGTGGTGCATAAGATGTATTATGCTGTGGATTCACATATGCACCAGAACTTGATGGTCTTTGGGGATTATACTCAAAAGTAGCATTTGGTCCGTTCCTCCAGCTGAAATTTGGGTGGTTCCGCCACGAAGGATTGTACGTGTTCCCCATGGTATTTGTATTGAACGGCTTTTGAAAAGAATTCAAAGCGTTAGCCTGTTCCTGAATTGCTTCTTGTAAGGCAGGTCCAGTTGGACAATCTACCGACATATGATTTTCGGAAGCACAAATACCACAAACCATGGCTGCATCCTTGTTCTTTCCAAGTTTTAGGGTTTCGACTTCTCTCGTGAGTGCCGTAAGTTTGGCTTGAATGTCTATCTGATTGTTCACATGATATAGACCTCCATTCTTAGACTGATTCAATCCCCTGGAATGATCTACCCCCTCAGAGGAGGCCCATTTTTGTGCATTTTCTGCCATTAATTCCAAAAATGCCTACGCTTCATCTGGCGTTTTTTGGTCGAATTGACCATTGCACATCATCTCAATGAATTGACGTGTCTCAAGAGTGAGGTTTTCAATGAAGATCTCAATGAGACGGTGTGTTTCATACCCATGATGTGGACATGCAAGGATCAACTCGTTGAACCGTTCCCAACACTTAAAGTAGGGCTCTTTCTGATTTTGCCTGAACATTATGATTTCCCTCTTTAAGGTGTTGGTTTTGTGCTGTGGGAAGAACTTTTTCAGAAATTCGGTGACACAGGCATTCCAGGTATTAATTGAATTAGGCCTAAGTGTGTGGAGCCAAGCCTTAGCCTTTTCCTTTAAAGAAAAAGGAAATAATTTGAGTTTGAGCACATCTGGCACCACGTTTTGCAGTTGAAGCGTAGCACATACTTCATCGAATTCCCTCAAATATAAGTATGCACTTTCAAATTCTAGCCCGTGAAACTTGGGCAGAAGTTGGATCATACCAGGCTTGATTTCATATTGACCCGCAATGGCGGGTAACACAATGCACGATGGTGTGGTGTGTCGTGCTGGATTCAAAAGATCACATAATTTCCTTGGTGGCTGGTTCACCTCCACCCCGTTGCGGTCCCCATTTGGATTTGTGGCAGGCCCACCATTGTTGGGGTTGCTACCGGACCCACTCGACATGTTAGACAACCTTGATGGACTAAGAGATTGAGGAGAGTCATAAATTCTTATAAGTTCTTTGATTGGGGACTCTCTTCTTTGTAACCGATGCGCTGAGTCTCTTTGCCAACTAGACTTCCTGCTCATGCACAAATGGTGTGAGCAAGTTGGAGAGGGCTAGTACTTTCTTTTTGGTTTTTTTTTTTGTGAAAAATAAATGAGAAAAACCTATCCTACACAAGAAACAACTGAGTTAATATCCTCTGGTTGAAAGTTTCCCTAGGTTCACCAATCTGGCCCTATGAAACCAACCCGGCCAGTTCAGCCCCCAGGTAAGGGTAGGATCACGAATGGACCCGTTTGAAGGACCCTTGCCCAGAACAGTCTAACTGTCTCCACACTCTGGACAAGGCTTTGCTTCGGCACCGAGATGATCAAGGAGAACGATGAGGTCACTTTCAGTTTACTTTCTTCCAAAAGGACTTAAAACAAGTTGGAAAATAAAGTAACTTTGCCAATTCTTAGAAAGTTTCTAAAAATTCAATGATGTGTATTTTCTAATTAGCAATCCATGCACTTTCCTAATCCAATTTAGGGCGGTTTAACATTCCATGCATGCACCTCCTATATCTAGAAAGATGCCAAAAATAGCACACCCATAAAGCAATGTAAATAAGGAAAGTTAGAAGAGTTACCTTATATGGCGCTCCCTGGCAACGGCGCCAAAAACTTGATCAGACGTACCCCAAGTGTAGGGTGCGATTGTAGTAATAAAACTGGTGATACCAGGTCGGTCCACAGGGAGCTTTAAAAATAAGGCTTTCCAACTTTGTCACCTGCCCTAAATAAAATCTAATTTTAGCCTAAGATTTAGAAAAATACATTCATCATTCCTACTTTAAATTAAAATTAAATACATTTCCAGAAATAAAAATTCCTAAATCTAAAATGAATCACAAGTTGCTACAAAAGAATACACAAATTAGAACATCAAATTAGAAACAAGCCAAAAACTTACCAAAAATAAAACTAAGAGGCTAAATTAAAAACAAAATAAACATAAGTTAGAGACCAAATTAATCAAAACATGCTCAATCAAAGATTAGTAGCAAATTAAATCAATAAAAAAAACAACCTACTTTCTAAAATTAGCATGAAAACATTACTAAATTAGTTTTCTAAATTAGAAACTAGGTTAGGCAATTAGGGTTAGTATATTTCCTAAGTTAGTAAACTGAATTAATCAACTCCCTAAAGTTAAGGACTTTCCAAATAAATAAAGATTTTCAAATCATAACAATTTTAGAAAGCATTAAGTCAATCATACCTTACATTAGAATTTCCAAATATTAGAAGCTTCCTAAGTAAAAATATTCGATTAAAAAAAATCAGAAAGATCTTTTATTTCTGGAAATTATCTAAATAATAAAAAAAAACACAAAATTAGAAACTAATCCTAAAGATAGAAAGTTAGTAATGCAATGTATGCCATGAGATGTTAGAAAATTTTAAGGCTAGAAAACTAGTATGCATGGCTGTTTTTATGCATTATTTTTTTCTAATCTAATGCAACCTAAAACTGAGTTTAATGGCTGGATTTTGAACTACAATGATGCATGAATCAAATAAAAAAAACGGAAGTGGAAAACGATTTAAAACGAATGAGATATGAGTGCATGAACATGACCTAAAAAAAATATCTGTGCAGGAATTCTGCACATAGGTGGGTCCGACTATCCATGTTTGAGCCAATGGTTCACCAACTTTTCAAATTTATTTTTGCATGAAATTCTGGGGTTTGAAAGTACACTGATCAAACTTTAATTTCCCCAAGTTTCATCGAAAAATAATGTGTTTTGATCAGGTTTCTAATTGCAAACTTTTCACACAAAATCTATCCTAAAATTCCTGCAACAATGTGTTGAATTGTGCACTTTATGTTGGGATCCGAATTTCCAAAAATTATTTGGCCGAAATTATTGAATCAAATCTCTGATTTTTCTTGCTTATTCAATTTAAAATTCCAATTCCAGCAACTTAAACATATTAAAACTCCACCAATATGAAAATGCATGCAATGCTAACTAGTTCCAACCATAAACTATGCATAAAAAAAAATCACATAAACATATAAGAGGCATAAGAAGAAAAGAAAGAAAAAAGTACTTGAATGTGTAGTGCAAAAAAAATAAATGTGTGGATTGCATAAAATTAAATGTGTGGCATTAACAAAAAAATAAATGTGTGGATTTTTCAATAAATGTAAATGTGTGGGAGTTGCAATAAAAATAAATGTGTGATAAGTGTGCTCTTTTTTTTTAATTCTCAAATCGAGTTCATAATTACTTATTTCATGCCCTTAGGATCTTGGGTTGTCAATCCAAGAACAACAACAAAGGAACCACAATTCAAGCATTAATCACATAAGAAAAAGAATAAAAAAAATCACACTTTTACTAATATGCAATGTTTTTACATAAAAGATGGAGAATTAAAATTTCAAAAACAATTACATACTAGGATGAAAGGAACCTCTCTAGTTGAAGCATCAAGTTGGGACAAGCCTTCTTGAAAAGAGATGGGCTATGGTAGAGAAAGGAGATGGATAGAATGGTGGAGGAATTATACTAGTGAGGGGGCTTTTTCCTTCATGAAAGGAGTGGACGTCCAAGGGCCTCTTTAAATAGGGTATGGGCTGCCCTATTCTTTCTCCCTAGTCCCTTCTTTGTTGCAAGAATCTTCTTCACTTAGTAAGTCTTCTCCTTTCTTTTCTCCATTCTATCTTCATGCAAATGTCATATTTCCTTCTTTAACAAATCTTCCTTAGACTTGACATTTATGAGAGATACATGAGGTGGCAAGCTCTAAGTTGGAATCAAGAGAAAATTGAATGCCCAATATGTGTAGATTCTTTCCACTTTTATCTCTTTGGAAATCTTCTTTCTTGATTTGGCCCTTCATGGATTTTCTTTGATTATCTTGAATTATCTTCAAAATTAACTTGGGATTTTGTGCAAAAAAAGTGGACCCCCCTCTTGGACGCCCCACATGTGTGACCTACACATGAGCATGTGTGGGACCCCTTTTTTTCTCATTTCCTGCAAGCCAAAAATAAATAAATAAATAAATTTTATGTGAAAAGACAAATTTACCATTAATTCACAATTGCATGACTGCGGGCCCATTTCTCATGAAATGATGAATGCACCTGATGATTAATTAATTTCTTGAGAAAACCACGTTTGAAAAAATCTTTCCAAAATTAAAATTAAAAATGGCAGGTTTCATGATTTGATGCAAAAATGATGATTTTTGAGCAAATTATGCATGAATGTACTACAATGGATTAAAAATGCATAAAATCATGATATGACACAAAATGAGGCTCTCTTGGCTTGATAAGTCCTTAAACTTACAAAAAATAACCATGAAAATGTGCATTTTTAAGGACTTATCAACCGTTGGAGGGCCAACGGCCCTCTGCCCGGTCGACCTGCAGTGTGCCAGGTCGACCTGGTCCATGGGCAGGTCGACCTGGTACACTGCAGGTCGACCCTGGGACCAGAATTCCCATTTTTTCTCAAACTTTAAAGTGGTTCTTGAGGGGATTCTTTTGGGCCATTAAATCAAGCATGGAAACATGATTTTAAATCATTATAAGAGGTTTAAAATCATGAAATATAAAAAGCCAAAAATGATTAGAAAGTTTTAAAACCATAGGCTTGCTTGATTTATAAAACTCTTTTTCAAATTAAATTGCATCCAAGATGAAAACCAAAACATGCATGAAACATAGGATTTACAAGATTTAAAACAATGCATGTGTAAATTAAGATTTCAAGAATTTCTAAATCAATGCATGTGTGAAAATTCATGAGATGAATAAAATGCTAATGCATCCATCAAATTGCAATAAACAAAATCCTAACAATCTCCCCCTTTGCAATTTGATGGCAAACCTTTCTCACACTGAATCTTCACACTAAGTCTTCAGCTCCTCCTTTGCTGGACTAGGCTTGAAATCTTCTTTGGATGCTCTGTTTGTCTTGGCTTGGGCTTTAGCTCTTTTCCTTCATTCTCCTTGATGCTTGGGGCTTGATCATTCTTCAAGCTTTCTTTTCTTCTTTAACCAAGCATCTTCTTTAGCTCCAAGCTTTCTTCTCTTCATTTCTCCCCTTTGACCATGCACTCTCCTTTTGGCAAGATGTGCATTCTCTCCACCTTTAGCACTTTCTCCCCCTTAATTCTTTCTCCCCTTTTGCCATTAACCTTGAGAACTTTCTCCCCCTTTGCCATTAAATTGCAAAGGTATCAATTGAACAGGGGAACCTACACACATGAAACAAGGAAATACCTTTTAGTAGCACCTGTTAACAAAGGAAATAAAAATGTAATATATAACAGGTTATCATGCATGGTTGATAAGCTTATAAGGGTATCAGAGCTAATATAAGGTGAATTTGATCAAAACTAATACTTCCTATGAAGTTTTACTGCCCCTCAATCCATACTTCTCCTTTTGTCAAACATTTAACAAGAATATAACTATTTGGTGCAAGAAGATGGTTTAACCAATTGAGGGTTAACTTCAAGTGAAGGATTAGATTCCAAATGACTAATAAGCTCAATATGATCAAATTACCAATATAGAGCAAGGTCAAGGGATATACTAAATATAGCATCAATCAATATAACTATGAAAATCATATGCTATGAATATTTTTGAAATCATTTCATCCAATCATCAAATATGACTATCATGTGCAAGATGAGTGAAATGAAGTTCAAACATGAAGCCTACCTCAACCATTAACCAACCAAGATTATGAATACATAAGTATGGTGGTCATGAGATATACCAATCAGTGCAATGAGAGGAGGCAACATGTAGATTATGATGCTAATAAAATGTGGCAATTACAAAAATAAGCATCACAAAAGGATATTCATCACTTTAAATGATATAACTAATGAGCATAGTGATGAACAAGAGAAATTGCATTTAAAAAATATACCAAGGTAAAGCATGCAATTTACAAAAGTGTCAAATCATATGAATTCAACAACTACGAAATCCATCAAACAATCTATGAAATACAAGGAATGGATTTCAAAGAGGTTCATATGATTCAACACTACTATGAAGTTGAAACATGTATAAGAATGATATCAATAAGAAAAATACACATGAATCAACATCATAACCATCCATTAAAAAATAACTTGAAAGCATAAAGGATGGGTTTTTGAGTTCTAGTATGGTTTTTACAAATGTAAATAAGATCACAACCATACAAGAAACTAATAGACATTTGCATATAAAAAGAATGAAACTAAAAGATGCAAATTGCCTATAACAACATTCATTTCCATTTGAAATGGTATAATCAAATACAAAAGGAAATGACAACATGGAACATGCTTTGAAGAATATAACTAATGATGTTTTAAAGCAATTCCATTCAAACAATCTTCAAATCATAAACAAAATCCAACAATGGACAAAATGAGTATGAAAATGAAGATAAAACTTTTTCAACTTGTAATTTTAAAAGATATAACTTATTTGAAGCACATACAAGTTGGTTTTTCAAAACAATAATTTTCCATATGAAAATATAACTTAGAAATCTATGGAAAAACTAAATTGTTTCAAATCATTTGTTTTTCAAAATGAATCTTACTAATACATCCAAACAAATGATTTTACAATATCAATTGATTATGAAAGATCTAGCTAATAAAGCTTTGAAACCATAATCAATTGAACATGTATAGAATTGCAAGAGATATAACTAAATGAACAAGAAGCAAATCTAACATGTTGAAAAGATAATCAAATGATTTTGAAAACCATGATATGTAACTAGATAAGTACATGAAGACAAAATCAATTGATTACTAATAAACATTGCATTTTAATAAAAGTAACTAAGAAAGAACAAAATGCAAATGCAATATGACCAACAAAAGGATTTACCTATAAAGGATAGGTTGGTCAAGGAGGTCCAAAGCCTTAAGGTATGTCTAAGTATATAACTTTGGGAATCCACCTAAGGTCTTGAGAGGGTTGGTCTTTGAGGTCTATCTTAAAAGTCTCACCAACTATGGGAGATTTGATTTGATAAATTTTTAACTTAGACTTATCACCTTGATATTTAGATTTGACTAAATTTAGCTTAGATTGGTGATTAGTCTTTTGGGGTTGGTGAGTATTCTTCTTAGGGGATGAATTCATTTTTCTTTTCTTCTTAACTCCTCCCTTAATTTGACTTTTGAATTTTAAATTTAACTTTGCAACTTTATTCAAAAGTTCTTTCATTTGAGATATGGGAGGTAGGTTGAGAAGCTTTTTGTTGATAGACTCTTTTAAAGTTGGTTTAACTTGTTTAAGCTTTTTAGAATCTATCTTGTGAAACTCCTTTTTAATTGGTTTGACTTGTTTAGTCTTCTTGTAGTCTTCTTTGATTTTTAGTGTCTTATCCATCATAGAGATTGATTTTACTTTCTTTGGTTCAAAAATGGATTTAGACACATGGCTTCTCCTTAATTTGCACTCAAACCTAAAATGTCCTTCAATGCCACAATAATTGCATTTAGTCATGGGCAAAGAAGTGTGAGTGCTAGAGAAAGAGGACTCACCTTTCACAAAGGTGTTGGTGAACTTAGGGTCATGAGAAATATTCCTATCAAATCCAAGACCCGTCCTATCTCCTTTTGATTTACCCAATTTAAATAATTTTTCAAGTTTTTCTTCACTATGGGTAAATTTGCACTCATATTTATGTTTGTAGGTTTCAAGTTGAGTGACTTGGTTTTTAAGGGTAGAATTTTCAAGTTTAACTTTTGTTAGTTCTTGTTCAATTCCCTTAAATTTATTTAGCTCTTCATGGGCAAGTTTTAATTCAAATTTAATTTCATTAATAACATTAGATCCAAGTTCTAGAGTTTTTATCTTAATTTGTGCATTAGATAAATTTTCCATAGAAATGGTTAGCTTGGATTCTAGGTTGTTAATGTTTTCATCTTGCCTTTTTAATTGATCTCTTAGTTTTGAATTTTCCTTATTAAGATTATCATAATCTATCTTTGATTCTCTTAGATCATCTTTAATATTAGATAGATTATGCAAAGAGATCATGAACTTAGATTCTGCACAAATTATTAATTCTTCTTTTTCTCTAAGTTCATCTTTTGAAGAGACTAATTCTTGATTTAGTCTTTTAGATTCTTCTTTTAATCTTCTATTCTTCTTAGACAGCTCTAAGGATAATGTGCACAAATCCTCATAAGCTTTTTCAATGTCATTATCATTTTCATCATTTTCTTCCTCTTTTAATTCAAATTGAGATTCTTTAAATTCATTGTTTGAATCTCCAATAGTGGGAAGAAGGAGGGGTCTAGAAGAATCTACCAAAGAATCTACAAAGTCTAAACTAGTGGAATCCATTCTTATGATTTTCATGGAGACACAACACTAGGGTTTTGACTCTAGGTTTTTACACCTAATCAAGAGTTCCAAACACTTGATCCTAATATAGAGCACGAGGCTCTGATACCAATTGAAAGTCCTGGGGATCCTAACCCTAGAGGGGGGGGGGGGGGTGAATAGGGTGGGCTACAACTAGTGACCAATTATGACCAATTTTAAATTCTTTAACATTAACTAGTCACATGTGATGATTAAACAAACAATATGCGGAAGCTTAAATAAACAATCACCACATTGCAATCACCACAACACAAGATTTATAGTGGTTCGGCCTCAATGCCTACATCCACTACTGGCTTGTGTATCCAACACCCCACCGGATTTCCACTATTATGCTTTTCAAAAGGCTAAGCAATAACCTCTACAACTATGCTTTTCTAGGCTAAGCAATAAGCTTACAATGTGCTTTTATAGGCTAAGCAATAACCTTTACACAATGCTTTTCTTAGGCTAAGCAATAACCTTAATACATAAAAGATTTCTCTCAAAGAAAGTGTCTTCACAAAACACTCTTATGAGATTACAATTTAAGCTCTAATAAATTGCCTCTAAATAGGCGGATATGAAATTGAAAAACTAACTCACACAACACTCTATGAAATGCAAAGATGTATGCTCATGATGTGTGTGTGTGAATACTTCAATCAAGTTAAAAATGCAAGGTCAATCAATTTATGCTAATAGCATTTAAAAGTTTAATGCACATAAAAAGATATGATTGAAGTGTAATGCAAATCACTTGTAGAAAATGCAAACTTGTTAATGATTATGAAAATCAAAATGTCACAAGTTGAATGAAACTAATTAAGATTAAAACAAGTGATGCATGTTCAATGTTGTTTTCAAAAATAAACTTGTTTAACTAAACTTAAAATAGATTGAAAACTACAAAGAGGATTCAAACAAGTTATAGAAACATGTTATTAAGGAAATCAAAGATTTTGACTAAACATGTTTAAAAAGTTTTCTAAAATAACCTTGATTTGAATCTAAGTGAAGAATCCAATAAAATCAAAGATTATAAGAAGAATGGATTCAACACATCATACTTATCATGCTATTAAACATTTCCCAAAGATTTAAACAAAGCATATAACATATGATTAGTTTAAGCAAAGCTTACTTAGAGATTTAACTTCATTAATCCAAACTTGAGCTTTACTAATGACCCTCTTGGTCTCTCTTAGTTCATCCCCTTTTTCTTCTCTTCAAACACCTCAAGAAGGCTTAAGAGTTCCACTTTGATCAATCACCTTTCAATGGGAATGAACTCATATTTATACTCAAAAAGTGAGTATCAGCGTGTCTTCGGTCGACCCCATACCATCCCCGGTCGACCGAATACAAACGGTCACAAATATGACCGTTGGAGGGCCAACGGCCCTCTGCCCGGTCGACCTGCATTGTGCCAGGTCGACCTGGTCCATGGGCAGGTCGACCTGGTACACTGCAGGTCGACCCTGGGACCAGAATTCCCATTTTTTCTCATACTTTAAAGTGGTTCTTGAGGGGATTCTTTTGGGCCATTAAATCAAGCATGGAAACATGATTTTAAATCATTCTAAGAGGTTTAAAATCATGAAATATAAAAAGCCAAAAATGATTAGAAAGTTTTAAAACCATAGGCTTGCTTGATTTATAAAACTCTTTTTCAAATTAAATTGCATCCAAGATGAAAACCAAAACATGCATGAAACATAGGATTTACAAGATTTCAAGAATTTCTAAATCAATGCATGTGTGAAAATTCATGAGATGAATAAAATGCTAATGCATCCATCAAATTGCAATAAACAAAATCCTAACACATCGGTCCCTTGTCGGTTGGCTGTCGGTTAGCCGACAAGCTGACCGACCTCACCGCGAGAGTGAGTTTCTGAAGCTGTTTCAGTTCTTCCTTTCTCCAAACTTTTCTCCCTTCTCAACATTAATTCCCTGTAACAAAAGGAGCTAAGAAGTTCCTTCATTCCACCTATTAAAACCTCTATCTTCTCACTTCAATTCCAACCATTCCGATCTCCAACATATACTCCAAATCTCTCCATAATCCAAGCATAGATTCTCAATTAAAAAGAGACAGATTTCAAGACAAAAATTCAATGAATTAAATCATAACATATGAACATTTAAAACATGCATTTAATAAACTAAATCTCAAGGTAAAGCAAGGTTAAACATAATGGATTCAAAATCAAGAATCAAAATAAAAATCCATAAAACAACACATGCATTATCATATCTCATTCATTTACTTGCCTTTGGTCCAAAAATGCACTCAAAAGAATTCTCCCAACACTCCTCTCTCAGCTGAACCTTCAATCTACAAAAGTCCCATGAAAAGAGCTCAAAATCACAGAAATTTTTGAAAATAAAAGGTTCCTCCATAGGAAGCCTTGCATGCATGATAAAACTGTTTTAAAGGATCCAAAAATGCTGTAAATTCGAAATGGGAACCAATGCTAACCTTTACAGCTCCAAACAAGAAGGAAAAACTTGAGGAAGAAGATGGGTTCCAGCAGATTCTTTAAAAAATAGTATGGTTGTGGAGCTTGGAAACTGGGGAGGTGAATGATGAAATCAGATCTTGCTTTGGGCTAAGGGAGGTGCAACATGCAAGGTTAAGAAGTGGCTGGAAGGAGAGAAAGAAGAAGGCTTCCTCTTCAACTCATTGCAGGAACGAAAAATGGGGAGTGAAGGAGAAGAACCCATGTGAGTTGGGTTTTATATAAGTGGGGAAATGGGCCCCACTAGGCCAAAACACTTCAAGGCTTAAAAACATCATCTTGTCGGTCCCGGATGAGATCGACGAAGAAGACAAAATCGATCGTCGAAAAATCTAGTTCAAAAAGTATATTTCCCTAATTTTTTCAAATTTCAAAATTCAAGTACAGATTTAGTGTGAAAAGTCTTTATTTGCCCTTTTTCATGAAAAACACGATTTCTGATTCTCAAATCCAAACGGAGAAAACAAAAAAGTTACTAAGATCAATAAAACAAGTCGAAGGAAGTAAAAATTGGATTTTTTTTAAAATCAAGAATAAGTTCTCACAAACATACAAATAACGCGGGCAAGGTCAAACCAAAGTCAACGGTCCTCAAAACTCTCGAAAACTATGAAAAATCTATTCAAACTCACAAACGAAGCTAAACCACTCCTAATCTCACTTAAAAAGCAAATCCACAACTAAGAAAACACTAAACAAGAGAACTAGGGATCGGGGTCTTACAGGCACCACATGTCGCCACCTGGTTGGTCTTCAAATTGTTATGAAAAGGTGTGCACTGTCTTGAAGAGACGTGCACAGTACTTGAAGCAACATTCCGCACGTGCGTCTTCATATTCGAAAGGGGCGCCTCTTTTCCATTATATATACAGAGATCTCTCTCTCTTCACTTTCATCTTCGTTAGAGCAGAGAGAGGGTTTGTTGAAGAGAGAAGTTCCGCCGAGGTCGAGTTCTTGCAAATCCGAGCTCAGTGTCCTTTGAGCCCAGTCTTGTCCGTCTCGTGTTTGTAAGTCCTCCCTTCCCATCTTGTTTATTTTTTCTTTTGGGCTTCCTTGACCTTCTCCCCTTTTCGACTTCTTGTTCTTTATTTCTTCAGTTCCTTCGATGTCAAACTTTGATAATGGGTATCTATAGGCATAAAGTAGAAACCCCAGAGGCCATAGCCAAATTTAGGGCCGATTATGGGATTCCTGATGATGTCCTCATTAGGCTGAATGACCTGGAAAACCCCTTCGATGGTTATTCCTTTATTAATGGTTGGATGTCATTTTCTGGTTACCATAGTGGTCGGATTCGATTTCCCCTTCACCCCCTTCTTATAAGTTGTCTTAGGAAATGACACCTCTGCCCTTGCCAGTTGATGCCGAACAATTTCAAAGTCATAATGGGCGTTGCCGAACTCAATAGAATCCTTAGTATTAACCTCGACATCCATGATACCGAGGAGGTTTATGACCTCTACAAATCTGGCTGTGACAACACCTACTATCTCCAAGCCAAGGCAAATCGGGAGTGGATCATCAATGATCTAGAAGACTCCGACAGATATGCAGGGGATGACCGCCTATTCGTATCTGGAAACTGGGAATACGTACCAACGGTGCGCGAAGATGCAAGGAAGTCGAGCTCCCCGTGCCCCCACGTCCCCTACTGCTGCTCCTGCTTCCGCTCCTGGTCCAAGTTCAGGAGTTCGGCAGCGTTCACTAACGATTGCAGATACCTTATAGGGGGGAAGCACAAAGAGAGAAAAGGGCTAGGACCGAGACTCCCACCGAGAAGGGTCCTAGTGCCGTTACGGTGCCGCATTCCATCGGCCCGATTCTCAGAAAATCGAGCCTCCAGGTCGAGCAAGGAAGGCTGATGACAGTAGAGGACCGCGTCCCCGGTGATGCCCTTGTCATTGATGCACTCGGTCAAGCCCGTGCTTTGCCATAAGACATGGCAAGGCACAGGGAGCTCGATGATGTGAGGCTGGTCCTGTCATCAATGCAGTCGGCCATCTCGGTAAGTTTTCTTAAATTTCGGTAAGTGTTTCATTTCGGTAACTGCTTTCTAATGCCTGCTTCTTTTACAGATGGTGCAAAAGTGTCAGGTCGCTCTGGAGAGGCTTCAACAGAACGGCTCAATGGTTGCAAGGTTGGAAGTAGAGAAAAAATACCTTCAAACAGCCCTGAGTACCAGCATCTAGAAAATGAAGGAGCAAATAGAAATAAACAATGGCCTCAAGACTGAACTCGACATGGCTGTGGCTGAGAATCGCATATTGGAGGCCGAGGCAAAAATTCAATAGGGCAGCCGAACTTGAAGCCTCCCAGGAGAAACAAAAGGATGACTTCGAGGCCAAGCTTCAGGCCGAAACCGACATTCCTTTCAATGAAGGGGTGGTAGAGGCGACCATAATCTATACGGCTCAGGTCCTTGCTGTGAAGGATCAAGTGTGGGAGCTCGGGTGGCTGGCTGCACTGAGAGAAGCGGGAGTCCCTGAGGACCACCCTGCTTACAAGAATCCCCTGAAGTATCAGAGCTCGGAGCAAGGAACAAGTTCTGCCCCCACTCCGTCCACTGAGGCCGAGGCTCTTGCTGAAGCTGCCACGACTGAAGCCATTCAAACCGAGGCTGATGCTACCATCGAGCCCGCTGCTTGAAGACTTTCGCTGTTGTTTCTCTTTGATTTGATTTTGATGTAATGATATACAGTTTCGTAATACAATTGCGATTTTCCCTTTTTCACGCTTACAACCAAACGTTACTTCAAAAATTGCATTTGTTTGACCTCAGTTCCTTAATCGAGCTCTCTGTATGTTCGAAAGGTCAATTTTTGGTTAAATTACCGAAATCCCGAACATTAAACTTATCTTAAGTTCCCTAACTCAAGAAAATTAACTCGTATCCAAATACCAAATTTGTCCGTACTGTAGCTTGGTTCATTAACCATACTTATCAAGAACAAACTGGATTAAGTTCTTTAATTATAAGGAATACAAGGTATAACAAATTTTTGCCTCGGTGATAGAGTACTTTAAACTTGGTTCCGCAACCAAACTTAATTTTATTCCTAACACCGAGGTGGCCACCGAGTTCTCTAACTCAGTGTTTTGTTTGTGCCTTAACTATTTAAGGCCTTTCTCCATTTCCCTAATGCTCCATAGCAGTTAGGTAGGTAATTGCCGAGTTCTACAACTTAGCGAGAATCAAAAGCAACAAAGAACAATCCTTCTGTAAGAATAACTTTCATTGATTTTGAATAGAATTTGATAGGAAAACTTAGAAATAATATTTCTTGAGGTGGATCGCATTCCATGGCCGTGGTAACTCTTTACCATCCATGTCCTCAAGTCTGTATGCTGATTGCCCAGCAACCGAGATCACCTTGAACGGACCGTGCCAGTTCGGTGCTAGCTTTCCTTCATTCGGATTCTTATCCCCGGGAAGTGTCTTCTTTAAGACCAATTCTCCAACTGAGAACTTCCTCTCTCTGACCCTCTGGTTTCACTTTGCCTCTTCAAGATCCAAAGAGGCACATGAAGTCGTAACCTGCCATAAATAGGCAATGCTACTTCCAAAAAATCAAATCATGTCAGAATCAAACAAAAACTGCAAGATCCTTTAAGACAGCCAAAAGAGGAGTACACAAGAAGTTTCGGGCCATTTCAAAATCATTTGGCCTAACTTCACTTCTCCGGCAGCTGAAAAGGAGCTCCCGGCTGCGAAAGCATCAGAGACACCAAATCTTCGATCAGAGCCAATGGATGGTCTCAAAATACATCCAAAAGGCTACACGTCAAATTTTAGGTCATTTCGACAACATTTGACCATACTTTAACCCTCAAACAGCTAAATCAGGCCTCTTAGCGGTGAAGCTCCCCGGGACCATGGTTTCCAAGACAGAGCCTATGGATCATCTTAAAATGACTCCAATAGGTTTCCTGTCAAATTTCAAGTCAATCGGATATCGGTTGACCGCACATCAAGCCGCGACATCTTCATCGCGACAAAAGCAAGTCTACTGGTGATAGGACCCCAAATGGCTTCAAAACTCAAACAAAAGCCTATGATTGGTCTTATTTATTACTCAGCAGGCTTCACACCAAATTTCAGGTCATTCCGACATCGTTTGACCCAGTTTCAGCTTCTGATGGAAAATCGGCAGCCTGCGCGGCAAAGTCTTCGGCTTTCTTAGAAAATTGGAAACTTTGCAAAATAAAATGCAAGGATTTTCATCAGGTTTTCTATAGGGAAATAAGGCCAATAAATGATCAAAAATGTCAAGGAAAAATACAGAAGAAAAAAGAATCGAAAAACAGTAAAAACGGACACAAAACGGGACAAAAGGGTGGAAACCCCCCAGGGTCGCCGGCCCCTGTGACCCTGGCCCAGAGTCGCCGGCGACCCTGGGGCCCGGGATCGCCGGGAGGGCCCCGGAAACCCCGTTTTTCATCGTTTCTTCGCGATTTGAAGCATCCGACTCCTCTGATTTTCCAAAATTCATACTTTTGAGACACCAAATCCTCTGACATCCGTCAAAAACACGGGTCAATCATCAAGAGTATCAAAATCAACATTGACCGCCAACCGGTCAACCAAAAAAAGTGTGCTTTCTACCCGACCGATCTAGAAATCGACAGGACAGATGGCACCGACCCGCTGTTGGCAACCAACACCTGAAGTTACATGGTCATCCGATGTCGATCTACATGAAGATCCATCGATGATCATCGCCAGAAGAATCCCAAAAGACGCGGCACCGCCCGCGACTCTTCAACTGCTCGGCGACCACTTAATGCGATTAATTGACTAGCTTTATTACAGTCATTAATCCATTTCTTTGGATGGCCCAATCAGAAGCAAGACACCGGGAGTTACAAGTCAACAGATTCATGGCATTTAACCCATGAAACTCCTCCTATCATGGCGATTAAAGGCGATTAAATGCCCTCAATCTCCTCCGGCCAATCAGAAGCCAAGAAAAAGGAGTTACAAAATAAAGAATTCAATATTGTAACTCCTCCCTTTATGTAGCTTTATGACAATTAAGGCTCATAAACCCTCCTAAATGGCTACCTAAAAGCCTATAAATAGGAGAGCATTCCAAAGAATTCCAGATCGGAAAAACCACAGAGATCGGAAAAAGAAGACAAATCCCAGATCAGAAAAAAGCACAGAAATCGAGAGAAAGAAATAAAAAACTCTGCGGAAGTTCAACACCGACTACCGCTACAAGGTGACAAAAGTCCCTTGGGGGGGTACCCTCCCCCCCAAGGTCCTTGCCTTCTCCTTCTGCCTCCAATGGCTTAGACGTGGCTTTTCAGCCCGTCTACTTGGCTTTTTATTGGACATAGGACCTCCTTTTGGTCTTTGTCCTCTAAAAACCTGAGGTTATAGCCAAGCCAAGCGAATCAATAGCATCCTTTGTTCTCATCTGCATGGATGATGGCGAAGTCCACATATGGCTTGCGACCGTCAATCTGAACGGGTCCTCCACAATCTCCTGAGAAGTTAGATCCTCATTTTCTTGCTTTTCATTGTAGTTTGTATTTTTTTTAAAAGAGACAAAAATCACAACTCTTGTCTTTCATTATTGATAAGAATTGTAAATCGGCTATAAACGCCAAAATCGGCTATAAACGCAAAAAATCGGCTATAAACGCCAAAATCGGCTATAAATGCCAAAAAAATCGCCTTTCACGGCAAATCAAAAAAATGTCTCTTTTCTTAAATATATGTGCAATGGAAAACTGGAAAGAAGTTGATTTCTTTTTTACGTGCGAAGGTTGATCTCCGGATCACCACTTGCAATTCCAAGTAAAAAATAGAAAATCCGGCACACCCACACAAAAGAAATGTTGATGCACGCCTCTGCCCCCCGGTTACGAAATGGTCGGATCCAAAGGACTCCCACGTCCGCCGACCTCGGTAGAACCGAGCAGAAGCACCGGTCCATCAAGCTGGCTCCACCCGGTAGGACCCGTTCATTTGAGAACACGATGCTAGAAATGAAATATTTGCATATCATATCTATTGCTCTATGCTTATACTTCTTTTCTTGATTCCTTGGCTACTTTCTATTTGGTGGCCTATGTTGGATTCCGCATCTAAAAAAAATGAGATGAGATTTTTTGGAAATTTCTAATTCTTTGAATTTATTTCCACTCTTTCTCTTTAAAGAAAAAATCAGATTTTTCATTTTGGATTCAAAATTGAGAAACCTTGATCCTTTCCTATCGTTCATCGTGCTTGCAGAAATGTTGAGCCTGTTCGACTAAGGTTTTGGGCCATCGTTTCTCTTCGAGGAGATCATTAAAGATCTAAAAAAAAAAATCAGATTTTTCATTTTGGATTTAAAATTGAGAAACCTTGATCATTTCCTATCGTTCATCGTGCTTGCAGAAATGTTGAGCCTGTTCGACTAAGGTTTTGGGCCATCGTTTCTCTTCGATGAGTTCATTAAAGATCTAAAAAAAAACAAAACAAAAATTAGATTTTGCATTTTGGATTCAAAATTGAGAAACCTTGATCATTTCCTATCGTTCATCGTGCTTGCAGAAATGTTGAGCCTGTTCGACTAAGGTTTTGGGCCATCGTTTCTCTTCGATGAGTTCATTAAAGATCTAAAATATATATATATATATATAAACAAAAAAAAAGACATAGACCACTAAGGTTAAACCAACTGCGTTCTTTAATCATGGTTGATTCAAGAAAAGCCTTGTCCAGAGTGTGGAGACAGCTTGACTGTTCTAGGCAAGGGTCCTCTAAACGGGTTCATTAAGTAATCCTACCCTTACCTGGGGGCAATTCTATCAATCAAGATCTCATAAGACCGGGTTAGGAGGCCTATGTGTACTCTCTCGCCATTTAAATAAATTTTTTTCAAAAGGAAATTTTAAAAATAAAAATTTTAAAATAAAAAATAAAAATAAGAATTTTAAAAAAAACTTTTAAAAAAAAAGAATTTTTTAAAAAAAATCTTCAAAAAAAAATCTTCAAAAGAAAAAATCTTCAAAAAAAAACTTCTCATTTTTGGGTTTAGATTGGAGAAATCTTGGTCTTCTCCTTTCTGAGCACTGGCGCTCGCGGAAATCGCTGAGCCCGTGTTCAGATTGGAGTGTCTTTTGCTCTCTTTGATGAACCCGATATTGGCGTTTCAAAAAAAAAAAAAACTCGTCATTTTTGGATTCAGATCCGAGAAATTGTGGTTCATTTCCTTCTGAATACCGGCGCTCGCGGAAATCGCTGAGACCATATTTGGATCGGAATACCATCTGCTCTCTTTGATGAATCCAATCTTGACCTTTCAAAACATGAATCTCATCTCATGGATACGGTCTCCAAACATTTGTGTCTAGCGGTACTAGTACGCCCTTTCAGGGTCTACTGTATTTGTGACCGGCACATTTGTAACTCCAACTTTATATTCTTCTTACCTCGAGGAAGCTCTGCTTCTCGATAAGTCAAATTTAAGTTCAATATTGCTTATAGCAGTCACTGGGACGCTCATTCTGGGCTTACCATACCTGCGGTCAGAACGATTGTACCCTCTATGGCTTTTTCCCTTCTTCATATTGCTTGGGTCATCTCCCTCGAGCAATTTGAAAAGACAAAACCATAGAACTTCCCATTTATGATCATTATATTCTTGTGATTACTAATGGATGTGGTCTTGTTTCAGGGATTTTTTGAAAAAAAACTAACAATGGCAGCATTGCTTACCATTACTTTCGACGAGAACAAGCACCAACTTATGCTTCAACAGAAGCAAACCACGCGCACCTACAAGCTCCCCATCAGCTGCCGAAGCGTCAACTCCCTCGGCAACTCTCTGAACTCCGGGTCGACCTCGACTCCCCGGACTATCATCTTTGGGACGCTGGGACCATTCCCACTTCCCAAGGAACAAACTGCTCCTTCCAAGAAGCAGAAACTCGCCTCTCAACGTGTCACTACCGTGACACCAAAGGCGAGCACCAGAAGGCCCGAAGCCCGTGGCAGCACCACGAAGCCTCGACCATCAAATGACCAGGTCTATCACAAGACTTGGTCCACAAGACCTTCACCAAAACAAAGAAGGTCCCAAACATCCATCAAGCCAGCATTCCTGGCCCCACTCAAGGAGAACCAGTTCTACCCTTTTGCTTACATAAAAGAGGAGAGACCCATCTCCAACTTGACTCCCAAGTCAACCCAGCATGATCCGGCTTGTTCCTACAAGCCCAAAATCAAGTCATGCACCACAAGGCCTCCGTAAGTACCTGCTAATGCCTACAAACCTGCAGTTCGACCCTTCATCTCTACAGGGGCCGAACTCTAAAAATTCAAAGCTTCGCTGCAACAGGCGAAGGACAGGGTTCGCATCCTGTCCTTGCCCAGCTACAAAGAAGACAGGCTCAGCTGCTGGGCCCGAGGGAGCACATCCTTCATCGTCAAAGCCAAGCCAGAGCTGACTGAAGCTCAAGTTGCTCGTCGTATACGCCGCCGCGCGTCGTATCGGCAAAGGAGACTAGAGAAGCAAAGGACCCAGCCTCCTACACTTCAAGTCTCTCCCAAATGGGTCAAAAAAGATAGACCCAACCAAGTTGCTGCCATTCATATGGTTGGAAAAACCAGAAGGCACCAAAAGTCAGCAACAAAAATCCATGTCCGACGTCCAATGATCGGCAGCATCTCTAGGATAAGAAGACATTCAGAAGAATCCCCTGCTCCTTCAAGCAAAGGACGGCAGAGTGATCCTTCCTCAAGCTCTTCTTCAAAAAAAATGAGCCCCAGCTCAGTCACCAGGACAGTTTCTTCGTTTGAATCACGAAGGATGAACGTCTTGGCTACAAATTCTGAGCCACCACCCCGCAATCCACCTCAAGATGATGCGATCGCCCGCATCCAGCAGTTGGAACAAGGCCAACAGAGGATTGAAACTCTGATGGAAAACCTTCTCCTCGCCTTCCAAAATCAGGCGAACAATGAACCTCCTCTGAATCATCAAGACGATGAGGTAAATGGATAAGAAAATGAGTCACGCGCCCTTACCAAAAAGGACGTAGACAGTATCCTCGCCAAAGCAAAAGAAGAGGATATACTCAAGGAGCGTGGGATCGAGCCACCATATCCCTTATGGATGGACTCTGTCCCGTTCCTTACAAAATTCAAGCATCCTACTCTCCAAACATATACGGGGAAAGGATTAGCCAGACAGCACGTCATCCACTTCAAGATCCTGACAGGAGCTATTGCGGATCAAGATGCACTCAAGATCCACCTCTTTGCAAGTACCCTAAAAGGTACGGCCTTTGATTGGTACTCCACTCTGCTGGAGGACTCCATCTAAAATTGGGCCATACTAGAGACACGCTTCCTGACTCACTTCAAAGGTGAGGATCATCTCGCTACTATGGCTCAGCTGTGCAGCCTAAAACAAGGGGAGAATGAGTCAACATCTGACTTCATTCACAAGTGGAAAGCAATGGCATACAAATCCTCTGATGTATTGCCACAAGAGTCGCTAGTCGACATCTGCCGAAACAACATGAGAGCCAGAATCCGCTCCATGGTCATCGGCAATAAATCAAAAAACCTGGGAGAACTCCTAGAAGCTTCTATGGAAGCTGAAACGGTGATTAAAGACCTCAACAGTCAGAAATCATCAAGAAAAGAGCCAACCGCCATTGCAACCTCTAAACCAAAGAAGAAAGAGGTCCTCAATGTGCAGACCAAGTCAGCTCCTCAGCCACCAAAGAAAGCTGAAAACAAAGCTGCTGGTAAGAGACCTGAACTCTCAGATGCCTTCAAAGAACGAGTAGAGAAGAAATACCCGTTTGATGAAGATGTTGATGAAATCTTCGGGCTCTTGTGGCAAACGGCAAGCTCACCTTGCCTGAACCAAAACGATCGGGTGATGTTGGCAAAACCAACGATCCTCAGTACTGTCCATACCATCAGATGATCTCACATCCTCTCAATCAATGCTTCGTCGTGAGGGAGAAAATAAACGAGATGTGGAAAAACGGAGACATCACCTTTGACAAAAACTATGGGTCAGCCTCCGTCAACATGGTGACATGTGGAGAAACATCAAAATCACCGAAGAAGAAGATCACTACTTCCTTCAAGGTGATAAACTCAATCCAAGCGTCCGAGGAACTGGTTCCTTACCCGACACCAGACGGACAACCCATATGGGTACATCCCGATCTCATGGAAGATGAAAATTGGGAGGTCGTGAAAACAAAGCCTACAGCTCAACAGCGAAGGCAGGCTAGGAAACATCTCCTCAAGCTCAAAAGGCAAGAGAAGACCCACCCAAAACAAGAAGTCAAAGAAAAGACAGAGGCTTCCTCTACCGCTTCACTGGAGGCAACAAAAACATCCCTTCCAGAGACTTCAAAGGGGGTAAGAAAATTCACTCTCAGTGATTTCATGCCACCTCAATTCAAAGAAGCCACGCAGGAGGCGTCATACTCTTGCAATTCGGTAGTTGGATTCTCCATTGATGGATATGAGTCCAGCGACACCGATGATTGATTTGAATCCAACTACACAGATGAGTGGGAGGAGTCCTTTGAAATAGGAGAATATCTCTCCGATGAAGAATGGGTTCCTGAGAATCATCTTATGCCAGTAATCTGGTATAACCCCCTACAGCCACAAGGATCCTGGTCTGATGATGAAGAAGTCCAAGAGGCTGTACAAGAAAATGCTGCTAACCCAGTACCTCTCATTGCTCCAGTGGAAATCAACCATGTTGAGCCACAAAGAGTTGATGAAGAAGAAGATTTGGCTCCCATGCCTGATTTTGAAGAATATGCAAGGATCTTGCAGCGTCTCGCTCTAGAACAAGAGCAAGACCGCGTCAACGAGCCTCCTCGCCATCCAGAGCCTGAAGTACCTGAAGACCATCAGGTACATCCTCCCTTAACTCCTGAAAATGGAGAAAATTGCTGGATAGACGATCCTCTTACATCCGAGGATGAGTCTGACTCCGATCAGGCAACGTCTCCCGTCAGAGCTTCCTGTAATGTGATAATTCGGGATTATAGCTCTTCCGAAGCATCGTCTGATGAGAGCACTTACACTCCGGCGACGCCTAGCAATGTATCTTCTGGAGCCACCTCATCTCACGTGACTTTCACTGAGATGACACTCTCTTAGGTTTCTTCTCCTGAGACTATGACTTCAAAGTTCACACCCTTCCTGACTGAAGAATTCCCAGCTATTGATACTTGGGACGATGAATTGGTCAACGAAGAAGAAAGGTTGATGGATGCTGTTCAGGACTTGTTCCCGAAAAATGCTCTGTGCAACACAATCACTGAGGATGGCAACTCTGCTGCTGATACACCCTCAGCAAATGAAAAATGACAGCCTCTTGATCCTGAAGACAATCTTCCAAACGAAGACCTTTCTCAAGAAGCTCTCGAAGTTGGTAGAGGCACCCGCTCTGGCCAGGACTACCACAAAAATTACAACCAATCTTCCTTTACATATGTAAATCCTTCGGGAAAAGATGTTGTAAGCGCCCCTAATGGCAACAATGATGAACATGCAGGCCCTAAGGAGGCTTTTAAGTATGACATGATTGAACACTTCAAGCACATACCTGCACGTCTGCACATCCTAGATTTGTTGCGAATGTCTCCGTACACTCGTGATAATCTCATCTCAGAATTACAAAAGCTAAATGAGGATGTCGACAAACATGCCCCGCAAGTCCTCCAAATTGAAATGGATTACCGGGTCAAAAACTCAGAAGCTTCCTCAAAGGGAGAAAAGAAGAAAACTGAGGGATCATGCATTGAATGCCTTTCGGTTAAAAAAGCAGCCAGTGCAACCATTGCCTTCACAAAAGACGACCTCCTACTTGGCGAAATAAGGCACAACCGACCCCTGTACTTCACAGGGTACATCAAGGAAATGCCTATGCACAGAGTTCAGATCGACCCAGGTTCTGCACTCAACCTCATCTATACATCGGCTCTCGAAGAGTTGGGCATCCCACCCAGCAAGCTGAGCCACACATCTGTATCTATCTTTGGATACGATGGGAGTACTCAAAGGCCCATCGGCAAAATCAGGTTCAAGTTGCAGATCGGTGATCTTATCTCTGAGGTCACTGTGTATGCAATAAAAACCCCTTCATGCTACAACATCCTTCTCGGATGCCCTTGGATCCACGAGAATGGCGTTGTTCCTTCAACTCTACATCAATGCATCAAGTTTGTTGGCGACGACGGCATGATACATCGAGTCTTTGCGGACAGAAAACCCTTCAAAGGTAAAGAAGTCCACTTCACAGACTCACAGATGTATGAAGGTGAAAAAGAAGAAGAGGAGAAGCACACAACCCCTTTGCCGAAAATCTCCAAAAAGATAAAGGCAAGGCTCCTCAACAATCGCCGGAAGAAAACAAACCATCCGGTAAATCCGAAGAGAGCATTCAAACTCCCTTCATCATCTCCCTCAAACCTTCAAAGCCTTTGGTCATCACAACTAAAGTGAAGAAGGCAAAGCAAAAGTCTGGTGGTAAATTTGTTGTCTCTTTTGTGTCTATCATGCAAGACACGGATTCGGATTCAGAGCCAGAAGAGGACACATCGTCAAGCCAAGCTGACACTCAGCAAGTTCAGCCTACTCTTACTCCAATGGAGACAACTTCTGACATAGAAGATCCTACGTCAGCTTCCTTCGTTGTTCCAGTAACTTCAGCAAAGGAAAAGCCGATCTTCTTCCATAGATCGGATGCTTCTTCATCAAACTCTATGCTTGAACCTTTCCAAAATAAAGGTATGCCTAAACTATCCTTATATAGTTCTGTGGCACAAGCTATTATGAAGAAAATGAGCTGGACAATCTCGATGAGAGACGGCTCAAAGCTCAACAAAGCATTGAACTTTACTAATCACGCATGGCAGGATCTTTCGATAAAAAGGTCAGGCTACGCGCCTACAAAAAGGGTGACTTGGTTCTTGCATTAAAAAGACTAATGGTCTTCGTTCACAAGTCCAAAGGCAAATTTGAGCCAAAATGGGAGGGACCCTACGTCATCGACAAGGTTTTCTCCAACGGCGCATAAGCACTCCTAAACATGGAAGGTGATAGATGTATACTGCCCATCAACGGCAAGTTCTTAAAGCGGTACTACCCTTGAAAACTTACCCAACTGGGTAAGAGCAATGCCTGTACGGCCAAAACCGGTTTCCAGGGACACGCTCGCTAAACCCACCTTTTTTTAGAAGTTTCATGTCAAATGTTGAAATTTCTAGAAATTTAAACAATGCTTACTTTCATAGTTTCATTGTTCAAAAATCCAAGTTTAGGAGCCTTTCCCTAACTTGACCAAAATTTTCAACCCTTGAACCCAAAATTCATGGTTTGAAACAAAATCCGGATTCAGGGATTTCCACCCTAGTTCACCCTACCTTTTACCGCCTAAATGGTTTTAGGTCAAAACTTATGACCCTCGTGTCTTTAAACAAAAAAAAAATGGGTTTTTCAAAAAGCCGCGGGGAAGCGACGTTTAGTCGATACTCGCACAAATCGGAAGCATGCGAACCACGTTTGACACTTCCAAAATCGCAGGGAAGCGACATTTCGTCGATACTTGCAAAATCCAAAACTGTGGAGATGCAACATTTCAGTTGATATCCACAACCCAAATTTCAAAGGTTCGAAAAAATCTAAAAAACCATGGAGAAGCGACATTTCAGTTGATATCCATGACCCAAAGGTTCGAGAAAACCACAAATTTCAAAAATCGTGGGGAAACGATATCAAGTCAGTACCCGCAAAACCAAAATTTTTGAAAAACAAGGATGCGACATTCCATCGATACTTTCACCCAAATCTGCGAGGATGCGACATTCCATCGATACTCGCAACCGAATGAGCAAGGTTGCGACATTCCATCGATACTTGCAAGAACATTCAGCAGGGAAGCGACATTTCGTCAATACTTGCAAAATCCAAAACCGTGGAGATGCAACATTTCGGTTGATATCCACAACCAAAATTTCAAAGGTTTGAAAAAATCAAGAAACTATGGAGATGCAACATATCAGTTGATATCCACAACCCAAATTTCAAAGGTTCGAGAAAATCTAAAAAACCATGGAGAAGCGACATTTCAGTTGATATCCATGACCCAAAGGTTCGAGAAAACCACAAATTTTAAAAATCATGAGGAAACGACATCAAGTCAGTACCCGCAAAACCAAAATATTTGGAAGCAAGGATGCGACATTCCATCGATACTTGCACCCAAATCCGCGAGGATGCGACATTCCATCGATAATCACAACCGAATGAGCAAGGATGCGACATTCCATCGATACTTACAAGAACATTCAGCAGGGAAACGACATTTCGTCGATACTTGCAAAATCCAAAACCGTGGAGATGCAACATTTCGGTTGATAACCACAACCCAAATTTCAAGGGTTCGAAAAAACCAAGAAACTGTGGAGATGCAACATTTTAGTTGATATCCACAGCCCAAATTTCAAAGGTTCGAAAAAACCAAGAAACTGTGAAGATGCAACATTTCAGTTGATATCCACAACCCAAATTTCAAAGGTTAAAAAAAAAAACCAAAAAACCATGGAGTCGCAACATTTCAGTTGATATCCATAACCCAAAGGTTCGAGAAAACCACAAATTTCAAAAATCGTGGGGAAACGACATCAAGTCAGTACCCGCAAAACCAAAATTTTTGAAAAGCAAGGATGCGACATTCCATCGATACTTGCACCCAAATCCGCGAGGATGTGACATTCCATCGATACTCGCAACTGAATGAGCAAGGATGCGACATTCCATCGATACTTGCAAGAACATTCAGCAGGGAGGCGACTTTTAGTCGATACTTGCATTTTTGAAAACCAAACCGGCTATAAATGCCACAAAAACGGCTATAGATGCCACCAAAACAGGCTATAAATGCCACAAACCGGCTACCAATGCCACAAAACAAAACCGACTATCAATGCCATAAAACAAAAAAAATTGGCTTTAAAAAAAAAACCGGCTATAGATGCAACCAAAACCGGCTATCAATGCCACAAAATCGGCTTCCATGCCACAACCAAAAATCTGGCTTTCATGCCAAAACAATCATTTGACAAAAGATTTTCACAAAATGACAGGCTTTTGATCAAATCCCATTTAGCAATTACTTTTATCATAAAAAGATTTAAGTGAGCGTAGGAAAAATAAAAAAAAAACATCCCATTTAGCAATTACTTTTATCACAAAAAGATTTAAGTGAGCGTAAGGAAAACAAACAAAAAAGAGAGAAGTACCAAAAATACATGTGGTACCAAAAAAAAAAAAGTGCTCACAAACACTACAAAAAAAAGTACAAAAAAAAATATATACATGTGGTACCAAAAAAAAAAGAAGGATAGTTTATGCTACAAAAATCAGGAGCTCAGCAAAAAATGGTCTCCAGCCAAGAGTTCAGCTCCTCAAGCAAACTTTTGGCCTCAGCCGTCAGGGATTCCAGGGCACGCTTCTTCAGGAACTTGCCATGAGATGCTGGGGTGGGCTGTAACCCTTCTTTTACACCGAGAAGCTTATCCCGAGCAGTTTGCCATCGTTTGCTCTCTTGAGATTTCCTTTCAAGAACTCGATCGGCATTTGTAACCCGGCGAATCAGAGCACTCTCCCTGTCGCGAGCCTCTGTTATTGCAGCCCACTTGGCAGCGACTTGTGCCTGCAGATGCTCAAGACGTTTCCTGGCCTCATCGACCTCCCTATCAAGGATGTTAAGGTCATGTGTCAGCCCAATGATGGTTAGCTCTTCTAAGTTCTTCTCTCGGACTATCTGCTTCCTGCTTTGTGTAGCCTCGTCCAGGTCAGACTTAGCCTTATCAGCAGGATCCAGGAACATCCCCTTGAAGAACTGGTCATCAGCCAAACTCATGGCCTCAAACCATTTGTCACCCAGCTCAATGATCCTATCAACGATCGCCCTGGCACCTGTGACATTCAGACCAGCCTCTTCGGCATCACTGAGAATCTCTTGCACATGCTGGATTATGCCAAATCCGGCATCTAAGTGCCCAGAAAGGAGAGTCTCAATCCAAGAGCTCAGAACCCGCACCACCACCTTCTTCGCAAAAAGAAGAGATGGCCCAGTTGAAGATTCGCCCAACTCCATTGGTCGGCTGCTCATGTCATCACCCGTTGGAAGAGTAACAAAAGAACTCTTTCCAGTTGAAGCTGCTCGGGAAGGAATCTCAGCACGAGGTATCTCCTTAACAGTGTCAGAACTGGTTCCAGGAGTCTCTACCTCTGGATCGACCTCTGGCATCCCTTGCTCTGGTTCTAAAGGAAGCGACGGACTCTCCTCTGTCACCTCAAAACCTGCCAAAGAAACACAAAAAGGTATGAATATGATCCTATTTGAAAATCATTATCAGGGTTATTACTACAAAATACCTTCTTCGACGACTGGCGGAACACTCTCTTCCTCCGTGAACTCATCGGAAGCATCATCAACATTTGCATCTATCGATGGTTCAAAGTCATCAGAATCCTGTGGCAAGTCAGCTGACAAGAAAAATGTTAGCAAACCAAGTCACAGACAAAAAAAAAAGTCATACCAATTGGACTTCCAAGTCAGGAGAGTCCTCATGCTGCCCCTTGCTGCGATGATGACTCCTCCTCCTCTTACTTCTGCGGGCTTGCTTCTTAGAGGAACCTGCCCCGCTGTCAGAGTCAGGTTTCCCACTTGACTCCTCACTGGATGGTCTACCCTTATCAGTAGAATCCACGGAAGCTTGCCTCTGTGCCGCTTGCATCCAAGCACCAAGTTCGGCTTCCTCCTGTTCTAGCTGCTCTAAAGCCTCATCAGGTATTTCTCGAACAGCTTCAGAACCAATGACGCCCTGGTCACCGAGAAAGCCTATCTTGTGCTTCTCTCCAGAAAGGAAGGCCCAAACTTCCTCTCGCCGGACGCCATCCGACTTTCCAAGGCCCTTTCCAGATGCCAGCTTCACATCAAGCTCCTTCTTGGAAAGCCCCCGATATGCCGAAAAGCTCTCCGCGAACCACTTCGCAAAGCCGGCAGTCCGGGAAGTCAACAACACAGGATAAGAGATCATGGCTGTAGTGTCTTCAGCACTATAGAAAGCCCATGCATTTCTCCCATCCTGTAAACCTCCAAAGCGCTTCACCATGCTTGAAGGAGCTCCAACAACGCCTTGAGGAAAACCCAACTGCAAAGTAAAGCGAGAGGGTACATACGGCTGGATGTCGACAAAAAGATGTCTGCG
This sequence comes from Litsea cubeba, assembly GCA_012931725.1. NCBI lineage: Eukaryota > Viridiplantae > Streptophyta > Magnoliopsida > Laurales > Lauraceae > Litsea > Litsea cubeba. The sequence continues at coordinate 52,625,220 of CM022948.1, forward strand.
GTACACCATTGTGCCGACACGTATGCTGAAAAGCCACTCCTTCTCTGCGTTCGTCAAGGAGTAATGCCTTCCCGACCCCGCCCTGGTAGAGTCTCGGGAGGCTCCAAAATCAAAAGCCTTCTTCCGCAACTCCGGAGAAAGCTTCACTGAAGACTGCCCCATCTCGACATCCCTGAACCGTCGGATCCTCATGCTGGCAAACAAAAGTGATTAGGACACGGCTTTGCCCTTAGCCAGCCGAATCATCATAGGATCATCATCCTATGCGGCACCCAGCCGGTGGAAGCCAGGACAGTGGTATACGTACCACGAATAAAAGATGTGGGCTGAAAATACCCTATTCATAGGGAGCCCAAGCCGAACCAAAAAAGCAGCAGCCTGCAGTTCGATACACAGGTAGGAGTAAAGAGCTGGCACCAAAGCAAAATGCTCTCCAAATGCCATCTGACAAGCCGAAAAAATACAATGCGGCCTGATGTGCGTTCCATCTTCTCCAGCAAAAATAGCATCACCAAGCCAATAAGTGAGGTAAACAGCGAGATCTCTCCGCAGTGCAATGTCAGGACATATGGCGTTTCTACTCGCACAGAAATCTCTCAACTCTTCTTGCATCTCCAAGATCTTCTTCGAACTTGGATCCTGAGCCCTAGCTTCCTGGGTCACACTATCAGAAGGCTCCCTGCTATCAAAAAAGTTGGGGAACAAAGAGCTAGAACTCTTCCAACTGCTGGATCTAACTTTCAAACCCTCCTTCTCCTTTAAAAAATCATAGAAGGCGACGAGCTGAAAGTACAGAAGCCTGAACTCCTCAGACTGCTCCTCAAGGACGCTGTCAATCGGCATAAACTCCTCATAGAGTTTGCCAAGGATGGGCAATCCAGTAATGGCGCTCAGCTCCTTCAAAGAAAAACCAATCTCACCATTCGTCACAACGAAGGTATTGGTTTGTGGGAGGAACGACTCCAGCATAGCCATGAAGGCCTCGTCGGAAATGATCACGGTCTCCCTAAAGGCGAGGACCGCATCAAAAATCCTGGCTTCCTTCAAAACGGTGCCACCAATCAGCAGGACGCGATCAGTCCACGACTTCCACTCGGAGTCAGCATTGAAACGGCCACGAAGTCGAAAAGGCTTTATCCAATTGCTGTTGTCACCGCTAAAAATACCAAGGCCCACCGGTCTCAAATCGACCGACGGATAATCAGAGCCCTGGTAGCCGCTGGATGGCATCAACAGGTCCATGTCAGCAGGCGACCTCTCCGTATATCCAAGAGAACCGCCAACAAAGACCCCTGGTCATGATTACATTTGTCCTTTCTCACCAGCTTGGAGGATCTTCCCTCTTAGAGCACGTGGGGGCAAGGCTCATGATCGAGATGGTGCGATCAAACGTCGACCGAGGTAGCAACAGTCTTCTTCTCACCATCTGCTGTGAAAGAAAACTGAAAACATCTCCTCTGGTATGTCATGTCATCAGGGACGGCATCACCAAAGAAGAAGGTAGGCTTGGGTAAAACACTCTGATCTTCCATCACCCATGGACGATTGCTTACCATGATCATATAGAATTCCTCTCCCTTGAGAGCGATCAGTCGCTGCCTCATCTCATCTCTGTTGAGGGAGTTGCACTCTTCCATATTTCTCTCAACATACTGGACCTTCTCAAAGGCCTGCTGAACGGCCGGATTAGAAGATCTAGCAGATCGACGAGGTACGCTTGTAGCAGGCTCTTTACCCTTGTTCGTTCTGGAAGAACCACCTGCAAAGGATGGAAAAGAAAAGGATCAAACACCAAAATGACAGAATTTCGCTAAAAAAAAAATCTGGCGAAATTTTGACATGATGCCGGGGCAATTCCAAAGAAAATGAACTATCCCGAAAGAAATAGAAAGCTTGAAGATGGGCTCAACATTGCTGCGAGCTCCTGAAACTCCAAACTTTCGAAACCTCAAAGTCTCCGCAAAATCAGGAAGGGCTCAACATCGCTGCGAGCTCCAAATTCTCAAATTTGCGAAAACTTTCAGGTATGCTATCACATCATGCTACAATTCAATTTACAAAAAAATATACATGCATGAACATCTAGGTTTGCAAAAAAAAAAAATGCATTATCATGATGAGCAAAAAAAAAAAAAAAGAAACTTTCTCAAGAAAAAAAGGAGAAAGGAGAAAAAAAAAGAAGAAAAGAAACTTTCTCAAAAAAAAAAGAGAGAGAAAGAAAACAAAAAAAATAAAACAAAAGGAAAAAGGGGCTAGCCCAAAGGCCACGTGGCCGTACGGCCAGATCCGTACGGATCTGTCCGTACGGCCCACAAAAGGAAAAAAAAACATGCAAAAAAAAAAGAAAGCATGAAAAAAAAAGAGATAATAAAAAAACGTGTAAAAAAAAAGAATAAGTGAAAACACGTGGAAAAAAAAAAGAAAGAAAAGAAAGAAACCAAAAAGAAAGAAAGAACTTTTTTTCCTACGATGAGGTTTTCTTGAAAAAGGGAACTTACTTGAAGCCATTAATGGAGAAGAAGAAGAAAAGTCTTGAAGATCTTGAAGAAGAAGAACTCTTGGTCTTGAAACCCTCTTGGGATTGTTGTAAAAGAAAGCAATAAGAGCAAGAGACCCAACCTCCTCCTTACTTTTATAGAAGAGAGCAAACCAAAGAAGGAAAGAAGAAAGAGGTAAGTGTTACTAATTAGTAACCTTACCAAAAGAAAGAAATTAGAAAGATTCTTTCCCAAAAGAAAGATATCTTGAGGGATTCTCTCCCAAAAAGAAATCAATGAGAGATTTTCTTCCAAAGATAGGATCAATGAAAGATTCTTTCCCAAAGGAAGATATCTTGAGATATTCTCTCCCAAAATAAAGGGAGCATGAGAGATTCTCTCCAAGTAAAGATATTCTTAGATATTCTCTATCCAAATGAGATATTTTTGGATATTCTTTACAAAAACGACACCATATGAGATCTAAGCCATTTCAAAAGCTTAAGGTCCCATGGGTTAGCCCATATGAGCCAGGTTTGACCACCTAGGCAATAAAAAAAAAAATTTGGGCTTTTAGTCAAAGAGAAATCCCTCTTACCAAGAGCATACAAAAATGGTTCCATGCCTCTTTTGAGTTGATTGGACCATACAAAAAAGAATTCCAAGCCCCATGAGCTTCCAAAAATCAAACCATCTAGCCTCATCCACCAAATTGAGCCAAAATCTTGAAATTGACATTCCACAAAAATCCAAACCAAATCCTGGTCCCCTAACTTGCCACATACAGCCTGTTAGGTCACAAGACCAAAACCAAAAACCAAAACCTGATCCCCTAACTTGCCACATACAGACTGTTAGGTTACAAGATCAAAACCAAAATTGATCCCCCAACATTCCACATACAGCTTGTTGAGTCACACGGTCAAAACCAAACCCGACCCCCTAACCTTCCACATACAGCCTGTTAGGTCACAAGGTCAAAACCCAAATCCATATCCCTGATGTCATCTTCAAAACTTTGCCTCGAGATGGTTCGTGATCCCTTTCACTACCATAAAATTCCCCTGGAAGCTCAAAAGACTACAAATACCAAAAAGAAAGACTGCTCAAAGACTTTTGGTCCAGTCACAGGCTCTCCTTCACAAATCTCTTCGAGGCACATCGACTAGAAAAAGTTCAGCAACTCAGTCGCTGTACCTCGAGGGGGCATTTGTTGACACCAAAAATGTCACTTTGCCTCTTCAAGATCCAAAGAGCTACATGAAGTCCCAACCTGCCATAAATAGGCAATGCTACTTCCAAAAAATCAAATCTTGTCAGAATCAAACAAAAACTGTAAGATCCTTCGAGACAGCCAAAAGAGGAGTACACAAGAAATTTCGGGCCATTTCAAAATCATTTGGCCTAACTTCGCTTCTCTGGCAGCTGAAAAGGAGCTTCCGGCGGCGAAAGCATCGGAGACACCAACTCTTCAATCAGAGCCGATGGATGGTCTCAAAATACATCCAAAAGGCTACACGTCAAATTTCAGGTCATTTCGACAACATTTGACCATACTTTAACCCTCGAACAACTAAATCAGGCCTCTCGGCGGTGAAGCTCCCCAGGACAATGGTTTCCAAGACAGAGCCTATAGATCATCTTAAAATGACTCCAATAGGTTCCCTGTCAAATTTCAAGTCAATCAGATATCGATTGACTGCACATCAAGCCGCGACATCTTTATCGCGACAAAAGCAAGTCTACTAGTGATAGGACCCCAAATGGCTTCAAAACTCAAACAAAAGCCTATGGTTGGTCTTATTTATTGCTCAGCAGGCTTCACAACAAATTTCAGGTCATTCCAACATTGTTTGACCCAGTTTCAGCTTCTGACGGAAAATTGGCAGCTCTGCGCGACAAAGTTTTCGGCTTTCTTAGAAAATTGGAAACTTTGCAAAATAAAATGCAAGGATTCTCATCAGATTTTCTACAGGGAAATCAGGCCAATAAATGATCAAAAATGTCAAGGAAAAATACAGAAGAAAAAAGAATCGAAAAAACAGCAAAAACGAACACAAAACGGGACAAAAGGGGGGAAAACCCCCCAGGGTCGCAGCCCTGCGACCTGGTCAGGTCCCTGCGACCCTGGGGCCCGGGATCACCGGGAGGGCCCCGGAAACCTCGTTTTTCGCCGTTTCTTCGCGATTCGAAGCGTCCGACTCCTCTGATTTTCCAAAATTCATACTTTTGAGACACCAAATCCTCTGACATCCGTCAAAAACACGGGTCAATCTTCAAGAGTATCAAAATCAACATTGATCGCCAACCGGTCAACCAAAAAAAGTGTGCTTTCTACCCGAACGATTGAGAAATTAACAGGACAGATGGCACCGACCCGCTGTTGGCAACCAACACTTAAAGTTACATGGTCATCCGATGTCAATCTACATGAAGATCCATCGATGATCATCGCCAGAAGAATCCCAAAAGACGCGGCACCGCCCGCGACTCTTCAACTGCTCAGCGATCACTTAATGCGATTAATTGACTAGCTTTATTACAGTCATTAATCCATTTCTTTGGATGGCCCAATCAGAAGCAAGCATCCGAGAGTTACAAGTCAAGAGATTCATGGCATTTAACCCATGAAACTCCTCCCATCATGGCGATTAAAGGCGATTAAATGCCCTCAATCTCCTCCGGCCAATCAGAAGCCAAGAAAAAGGAGTTACAAAATAAAGAATTCAATCTTATAACTCCTCTCTTTATGTAGCTTTATGACAATTAAGGCTCATAAACCCTCCTAAATGGCTACCTAAAGCCTATAAATAGGAGAGCATTCCAAAGAATTCCAGATCGGAAAAACCACAGAGATCGGAAAAAGAAGACAAATCCCAGATCAGAAAAAAGCACAGAAATCGAGAGAAAGAAATAGAAAATTCTGCGGAAGTTCTACACCGACCACCGCTACAAGGTGACAAAAGTCCCTTGGGGGGGTACCCCCCCTCCAAGGTCCTTGCCTTCTCCTTCTGCCTCCAATGGCTTAGAAGTGGCTTTTCAGCCCGTCTACTTGGCTTTTTATTGGACATAGGACCTCCTTTTGGTCTTTGTCCTCTAAAAACCTGAGGTTATAGCCAAGCCAAGCGAATCAATAGCATCCTCTGTTCTCATCTGCATGGATGATGGCGAAGTCCACATATGGCTTGCGACCGTCAATCTGAACGGGTCCTCCACAATCTCCTAAGAAGTTAGATCCTCCTTTTCTTGCTTTTCATTGTAGTTTGTATTTTTTTAAAAGAGACAAAAATCACAACTCTTGTCTTTCATTATTGATAAGAATTGTAAATCGGCTATAAACGCCAAAATCGGCTATAAACGCCAAAAATCAGCTATAAACGCCAAAATCGGCTATAAATGCCAAAAAAATCGCCTTTCACGGCAAATCAAGAAAATGTCTTTTTTCTTAAATATATGTGCAATGGAAAACTCGAAAGAAGTTGATTTCTTTTTTACTTGCGAAGGTTGATCTCCGGATCACCACTTGCAATTCCAAGTAAAAAATAGAAAATCTGGCACACCCACATAAAAGAAATGTTGATGCACGCCTCTGCCCCCCGGTTACGAAAGGGTCGGATCCAACGGACTCCCACGTCCACCGACCTCGGTAGAACCGAGCAGAAGCGCCGGTCCATCAAGGTTATACCCCTTAGCCAATTGCTGCTGGTAGGCAGCTAGGCGGACAACTGCTACATCCCTTCGCTCCTCGGCTAGATCTATTTCTCGGGCCATATTCACTTCATTTTGTCCTTGATCAAAGAGCTCTGACCTTAGGGTTGGGAGACCGATTTCAAGTGGGATCACGGTCTCCATTCCATAGGCCAAGGAGAACGGAGTTTCTGAAGTGGAGCGTCTTGGAGTAGTCCTCTATGCCCAAAGGACACTTGAGAGTTCTTCCACCCATCTTTCCCTAGCTCGGTCAAGCCTCTTCTTGAGTCCGTCGAGCACCACCTTGTTCGAAATTTTGGCTTGTCCATTGCTTTGTGGGTAAGCCAGAGTTAAATAGTAATTTCTGATGTTGAGTCCCGTTGTCCGAGACCAAAGATCGTGGGACTCCAAACCTTGTGATGATGTTATTCCACACAAAGTTTTTTGAGTCCTATTCGGTGATGGAGGACAATAGTTCGGCTTCTATCCACTTGGTGAAATAATCGGTGGCTACTATTAGCCACCTCTTGTTCCCTGGAGCTCGGTGAAGTGGCCCCACAATGTCCAAGCCCCACTGGGCAAAGGGCCATGGGTTGGAGAGTGGGCTCAAATCCTGTGCTGGCTGATGGATGGAGTGTGAAAACCTTCTGGTACTTCTCACATTTCTTGGCATATAATTGAGCGTCCTTCTGCATGTAAGGCCACTAATAGCCTTGGTTAATAGCTCGGTAAGCCAGTGACCGATCTCCAATGTGGCTTCCGCACATTCGTTCATGAATTTCATAAAGGAAGTCTTCAACCTTGCTTGGGTGAACACACTGGAGGTAAGGGCCTGAATAGGACTTCCTGTAAAGCTTGCCGTCTGGAGACAACAAAACCGAGCTATTTTCAGCCTGATTTTGTGAGCCCATTCTTGTTTTCAGGAAGCTGATCATCCCTAAGATAGGAAATGATTGGGTCCATCCAACTCGGACCAAGATCAACACAAAAAAACTGCCGAGGCGGCTGAGGCTCTACACTTGGTTTTTCTAACGTCTCTACTTCGACATTTCTTTTTCTTCCAACCTCAACAGCAGAAGCCAGGTTGGCAAAGGCATCGGCATGAGAATTAGAATCTCTGCCGACCTGTTTGACTTCAACTCTCTCGAACTGAGAAAGGAGCTGCTTTACATGAGCTAGGTAGGCTGCCATCCTTTCATCTTGAGCATGGTAGTCTCCATTCAACTGGTTCATCACCAATTGAGAGTCACTGAAGATCACCAATTGTCATGCCCCCAGGATCTTGGAGCTGTTGAGCCCTGCAATCAATGCTTCGTACTCAGCTTCATTATTGGACTCCTTGAAGCCAAGTGTTAAGGCTTGTTCAATAACCAGGCCCTCTGGAGATTGGAGGACTGTGCCGACACCAGCCCTTTTGAAGGTTGACGATCCGTCGATGAAGACCTTCCATGATGAATCATGGAACTGCTTCCAAGATTGATCTCGTTCTAGTCTCAGTAACTTCATCCTTATCCTCCTTGTCCCCCAGTACGGTATCGAGCTGGCTCGGTGCCGAACTAGGAGAGACAAACTCCACAATGAAGTCTGCTAAAAGTTGGACTTTTATTGCAGTTATGGGCTAATACTGAATATCATACTGCCCCAGCTCGACAGCCCATCTTGATATTCTTCCAGAGAAATCTGTCTTTCTGAAAAGGGACTTAAGTGGATGTTCTGTAACAACCACTATAGTGTAAGTCTGGAAGTAGTGAGACAGTTTGCGAGAAGCACTGACAAGTGCTAATGCAAGTTTCTCCAATGGTAAATACCTAGTCTCGGCATCTACAAGGATCTTGCTTGAGTAATAAATAGGCTTTTGTTGCCTATCTTATTCTCTAAGAGTATCGAGCTCACTGCGTGATTCGAGACAGCCAGGTATAGATGTAGCACTTCTGCTTGCTTTGGTGTCGACAACAAGGGTGGTGAAGCTAAATAGGCTTTGAGCTCTTGCAGAGCTCAGGTTACACTCTAGAAGTCCACTGGATTTTCAAACTTTTCTCTAAAAGTTGAAAAAGGGTCGGCATTTGTCTGAGGCTTGACTGATGAAGCGATTGAGTGCGGCAGCCATTCCAGTGAGCTGCTGAACTTGTTTCGCCATGGTTGGACTCTGAATCTCCTGAAGTGCCGATAACTGGTCTGGGTTTGCTTCAATTCCTCTTCTGGTGACCAGGCTCCCTAGAAATTTACCGAAGCCGACACCAAACGTACACTTGGATGCATTTAGTTTAAGCTGAAACTATTTCAGAACATCAAATGTTTGACTTAGGTCTGCCAAGTGGTCCTGTGACCTTTTAGACTTGACAACCATGTCGTCAATGTACACTTCCATTGTCTTTCCTAGCTAGTGCCTGGAACATCTTAGTTACCAGCCTCTGGTAAGTTGCCCCTGCATTTTTTAACCCAAATGGCATTACTTTGTAACAGTAGATGCCTCTAGGTGCTATGAATGCGGTATTTTCGTCATCAGGCCCGTGCATTGGAATTTGATGGTAACCTCAGTAAGCATCGAGGAAACTCATCATGTCATGCCCTGGCAGTCGCATCAATCATCTGATCGATCTTGGGAAGGGGAAAGTTGTCTTTGGGACAGGCTTTAGTTGAGGTTGGTGAAATCAATCATCTAATCGATCTTGGAAAGGGGAAAGTTGTCCTTAGGACAGGCTTTGTTGAGGTCGGTGAAATCAACGCAAACCCGCCACTTCCCGTTCTTTTTATTTACCACAACTGTATTGGCCAGCCAATCTGGGTAGTGGACCTCCCTGATCGCCTTGGCCTCTAACAACTTTTCAACCTCCTCGATCACGGCCTCGGTTTATGGAATCCCCGTTCTCCGAGCCTTTTGAACTAAAGGCTTGTGTTTTGGGTCCACATTCAATTTGTCGCACAAGACCTCGGGGTTGATACCAGGCATTTCGTATGGTGTCCAGGCGAAAACTTCCTTGTTCTGTAATAAGAAGTTAAAGAGCTCAGACCTTTAAGCTTCAACGAGTTGGCTTCCAAGCAGAAAATATCTTTCAGGATTGTTGGGATCGATCCTGATTTCGGCCAAATCTTCAATGTTTTTTTTTCTTCTAGAGCTCGGCCAACATCATCTAGTTCTGCTTCCCCGTCCAGCTTGGCCATATGCACCTGCTTTGGTTCTGCTTCACCAGGTACTACGGCCCTCAAGCATTGTTTGGCCATGTGCTGCTCTCCTCTGACCGTGATCACCTCAATTCTGCCGTTCTCGTTCTCTAACGGGAACTTCAATTTTTGGTGATGAGTGGAAGGCACGGCTTCCATATTATGCAGCCAAGTTCTTCCCATTATTGCATTGTATGGGGATGGTGCATCCACCACGAGGAAGTCGGCTAACATGCTCGCTCCTTTAGCTTGAACTTTGATGGTGATTTTCCCCTTAGGGTACAATGGTTTCGAGTTGAAACCCACCAAAGGAGTGCGTGATTCTTGCAAGCCTTCTTCTTTGAGACCCATCTTCTTGAAGCAGTCGAAGTAGAGGATCTCTGATGAACTCCCGGGATCCATGAGAATCCTCGGTACCTTGAAGTTCTTTAACTTCAAGGTCACAACCAAAGGGTCGTTGTGGGGGAGCCGGACCCCATCTTGGTCCTTATTTGAAAACCAGATTTTGGGCCTCTCTTTTCGAGCTTTCTTGGCAGCTGGTTCTAGCTCGGCTGTCATCACCTGCTTGTTGTGTGAAGCCTTCCTGGCCTCTGCATGAGCTTGATTGCTCCCTTTTGGTGCATGAGCTAGGTGAATGACGTTAATGACGCCCTCCGGCTCATTGCTCCCTTTTGGTGCATGAGCTAGGTTGTTACTTCTGTCTTCCTCTTTGATGTAATCTTTCAAACGTCCGTCCTTGACGAGCTTTTCAAGGTGGGACTTGAAGGTCATGCAGTCTTCGGTCCTGTGCCCATTTTGCTTGTGATAAGCACATAACTTGTTCTGATCTCGGGTGGAAGGATCTCCTTTCATTGGTTGCGGCCACTTGAAGTATGACTGTGACTTGATCCTACCAAGGAGTTTGTAAATTGGTTCCTTAAAGACCGTGTTCACAGCCTTATAGGAAGTTGCAGCTGGTTTGGGCTTCTTTCCGCCCCCCGAGGCAGAGGCCGGGACTACTGCCAAGCTCGTAAATGCCCTTTTTCGGTCCGCCTCTTCCTTTCGAGATGACTTCTTGTCCTTCTTCGAGGCTCTATCTTCCTGCCAAAGGCTGAAGCTTTCCCTAGCTTGGGCCTCATCTTCTTCCTGTTCAATGAACTAACTCACCTTGGCCATCAGTGCCCTCACTGTGACCACGGGGAACCGAACCAAGTCCTTTCGAAGCGCATTACCTGGTTGTAGAGCCTGTTTGAAGGACCTGATTGCCACTGTATCTGTGGCGTCTTCGACTTGGCTATAGACAATCCTGAACCTTTTGGCGAACTGTGTGATGTTCTCGGTCCGCTTCATTCTGATGGCCATCAGGTCATCGTTCGTCGTGGGGATGACCCTGTGAGTCTGGAATTTCTCGACGAAGGAATTTCGGAGTTGCTGCCAACTCGGAATTGATCCTTATGGAAGCGCACAAAACCACTTCAGGGGGAGGTCTCCTAAACTGAAAGAGAATACCCTACAGTTCAGGTGACCTATATCACCCCATACTGACATCCTCTGAGTAAAATGTCAGAGATGTGCTACTGGAACCAAAGTCCCATAATAAAGAAAGAACCTCGGAACATTAAACTTTTCAGGGAGAGAAAAGTCTCTTATCTCCTGAGAGAAAGGAGATGTACCAAGATCTTCAGAGTCTTAAGCATTCAGCCGATCTTGGGTGAAACCGATCACCTCCATGTTCTGCTGGACTGTTTGCTTGACTTGTCAGTCAAGCCACTCTCTCAAATCATCATTGTCCTCCGGTCTTTGCCTCAGTCTCCTTGAGGCATTATTCGAGTGGCTGCTACTCGAGCTCTTGTCATAAGCTCGGTTGCGCCTCTTGTTATTCAGGACACGCCTCAAATCCTATTCAAATGAAGGAAATTTAGAGGGTGGAACCGGGGTTGCCGCCCTTTCTGGCAGCTGCTGCTGAAGTTGACGTATCAACTCGTCTTTCTCTTGGATAACAAGGTTTTGGGCCCGGATATCTGCGAGGAGCGGGTCGCCATCATCGTTGCCATTAGTCCGGAGATGGGATTGATATGATCCGTTTAGTACTGGGGAATTATCTCGTCGGGGATGCTCCAGTAGAAGGTCATTTTGCCGGGGAGGTGCCGTCACCCCCCTTGAGGATGAACCTGACTGATTCTGAGGCCCTTCAACCCTCACAGCACCAGACCTCGCTCTGAATTTACTCTGGCGAGGAACTGGCGGCAATTGCGCTGGCAATACCGGTGGCGGTGGTAAGGTTCTTGATAATTCTCCGCCCTTCTAACTTTTGGAGGCCTGGTGTTTGTGAGTTTAATGCAATCTTTTCCACAGACGGTGCCAATTGTGCGTGCCTAAATAATTACGGACTTAACCTGATAGATATGAAGCTTCTTGGGAAAGATGGAATGCTTGAGAGTACTTGAAAGGGAAGAGGATAACAACAATCAAAGATCCTGGCCGCTCCCAGCGCAAGGCACTCTGATGCCTAAGTTAGTTCAGCAACTCAACAAAGGGTAGTGTTAGTTCAGCAACTCAACAAAGGGTAGGAAAGTGAAATAGAGTTTTTGGGCGTTTGTATGCATGTGTGTACCTCTTCTGGATTAACTCTTTGTATATATAGGCTGGGAGTCCTTTGACTCTTGTCCCTAGTTCTTGGGAAGTAGAGTCCCATCGGACCATACCCTGGTTTCTTAGTGGTAAAGTCCCATCAGATCTTATCTTGACTTCTTAATGGTAGAGTCCCATCGGACCTTACCTAGTCCCATCGGACCATACCCTGATTTCTCGGGAGTTGTGGATCCCGCTCTTTTAGCGATTGTGGACGTAATCACCGGGTAAGGATAACTTTTTATCTTCATCCGATGCATGTCCTTGTCTCTCCACACGTTCTGTAACGTGGTTGAGTCTTTAAAGAGATACAATTGTCAGTGCTCGTCTCGGTTAACCGAACTAAAGATGGTACCGAGGTCAGGCATGACCTTATTATGGAAGCATTCTGGCACTATTGCCGAGATGCGTAAGATCGAGACCAAGACATACCTAGCCAGTACTTTTACCGAAACTAAGATAATCTCGGTATCTTGAAAATGTCCCACACAAAAATATTGATCAAATTAAGATATATCTTGGGCAATGCAAATGGATCTGGACTAAAGTTTTCTTACATGTTCGACGACAATCACCTAAATATGACATGGGTGCCACTCACCTAAAGTTGAGGAGCACCCATTGCACTGCGCAAGGTTTGGGTTCATCTAGTTGCATGCATGGAGGTTCATCAATAGGAACAGCATACCAAATACACTTAAACAATAAGGATCAACCTCGTTTAATCGCTAAAATAATTGTAACAGTTGCACTGTCTCTCCTTCTCAACCACAGTGCCCCACACCCTGTTTCACGTGATGGGAGCAGTTTCAAGCAGAAGGATTTCCACATTTTGGCTATTTATAGGAAGTTGACACAGATACATACTAACAAACAAATCAAGGATTATTATCATGTCTCTTAATCTCGTCTTCCCATCTTCCTCTTGCTCTCTTTTTCACTCGTCCCCTGGGGCGAGTGATCGATACATGAACCGTGACCTAATACCCTATCAATCCGTTTCAAGTTTCCCCACACCAGACTCCTCTTACTTCCACCTTGAACATGTACCTCAAGGTCAAAAGGGCCAAAGAAAGAAGAATGGAGCTCCAGCCATCAAATGTGCCCTCACAGCTCCATCCTTGGAGACAAATGTTGATCGGCGATCAGGAAATTACCAGCCAACTTGTTGGGATTATGATTTTATACAGTCACTGAAGAGCCCTTACATGGTGATTATCACAATTCACTTCTCAATAAATTAATAAGCCTTTGAATGTGGGATATAATTAATGGGTTGGTTTGAGCTGGAATGTGATTAGTCCGGACTTGAGCTGGTTACATTTAGAGCTTGAAATTGAGACAAGCGAGTAGCCTACTTTTAGCCGAGTCTTCCCGGTACAACAGCTAGACAACAGTAGGATTATTATAATATATTATTTTAGAAGGATTAAAGTCAATTTTTACCACTCACTTTCAGTTTTCTGTATCAACTTATTATTATATATTTATTATAAGGAAGGTTTTGAATTTAATTTTGATAGCTATCTTTCAATTTTGAGCCTACCTACATGAATCTATTATCCCACATCAATCTATTGTTATATATCACATGGGAAGGTTTCAATTCAATTTTGACTCTCTCAGGACTGACATCTACGTACCTTTTATTATGTATTTTAGCGGAAGTTTTTTACTTCAGCTGTGACTGCTATTTTTCAATTTTTACATCGGACCCCACACTTACTGATTCTCATGTTTTCAGAAAAAGAAATTTGAAAGTAAGATTTATAATTAGTTTTAAACAATTTCCATTCTTTTTCTTCGAACCAACTGAACCGACCAAAGGGGCTCTCATTTCAAATTAGTATTTTGTTAGTATCAAGCTTAGCATAGGCCTACCCTGCTAGTATTTTGTTACATTATAATATATCTATATATATATATGGGGCCAGCTCTCCTAAGCTGAGGCTTAAGATAAGGTAAGCTGAAGTAAGCTCAATTACGTAGTGGGGCCCACTTAGGGACCCACATGGGGATTGGGGTGGGGGGATTTCAAGGACTCCTTGGGACCCTCCTTCCTATAAAAAATCAGTCTCAATCGTGGTTTCTATCATCTCCATCTGGACACCAAAAGTTTAATGGTCAACTGTCTATTCGGATTGGTACATAGTCGATCCAACAGTCTAGTAAATTCGGATTTGACCAAAAGTTGGTGGGCTTGTGCAATTTAAGGGGGTCGTGTGTTTAGTCCATTTGGATGGATCAAGGATGGAACCCAGAAGCGTTAGCTTACGGAATCATATCATAAGCTTAAGTTTAGGAGAGCCTTGCTCATATATATAAATACACACATACATGTACATGTACATGTATGTATATGCATACATGTATATGTATGTATTTCAAGAAATGGATACCGATTGTCATCCCCAATTGCAATTGCAACCCTTACAGGCCCTAGATGGTTTACTAAATCTAATTGTTCGTCTATCATATATCGATCATACACAGGATGTTTCACACACTGGACGGGTCGAGGACCTGAAGAACTATGTTCGAGGTTTGCTTCTAGATTCTAGTGGGCCACTCACTAAGGTAGAGTTGATCAATCATCTGCAACGTCTTGGGGTAGGATATATTTTTGAGGAGGAGATCAGGACAGTGTTGGATGCCATCTGGAAAGGCAAAGACATTGCGAGTGAGAATGATCTGCATGCCACGGCACTCCGATTTCGGATCCTTAGACAAAATGGTTATGATGCAACAATAGGTACATATGCCAACTTGGTTCAGTTACTTGTTAAATTAATTCTCACTACAGGCAATTTTTGAGATTGGATTGTTCACCACTATTATATTTCTTGATTTGCAGATTGTTTTAATAGCTTCATTGATGAGATGGGCAGTTTTAAAGCATGCCTATGTGAAGACACAAAAGGACTATTGAGCTTATATGAAGCTTCATACCTCGCATTTCCAGGAGAAACTAGAATGGATGAGGCTAAAGCCTTCGCAAAAAGACATCTCAAGGATCTAAAGGGCAAGATAGACACTAGATTTGAAGAACAAGTGGATCATGCCTTCGAACTTCCCATACATTATAGGATGTTGAGGTTAGAAGCAAGATGGTACATAGACATGTATGAGAAAGACGAGAACATGGATCCTCTAATACTTGTACTGGCTAAGTTGGATTACAACATATTGCAAGCTTCATATCAGAAGGATGTTCAAAATGGGTATAGGTAAGAGAATGCCTATACCACTTGTTATTTATTCCTCATTTGGGTGGCTCCACCACAATGGCGGGCTCAAGATTTTCGTTTGGATAGTGCTGTATATGTCGATTGAAGAAGTTAAATAATAAAATTGAATATTTAAGATCTTATCTAAGTGGTTTTTCTCACACCCGCGTGCTGACACTTGGGTCCGCCCCTGCTCCACCACTTCCATATCTTCTTCTTCAGAGTAAAACTTATGCCTCATTGATGACTTTAGTATAGACATATAAGAGGGTTGTACCAATCCATTGGTGCAAACTTGGGGGAAGGAGTGTTTTGGTCTTTGGATGGACCATCAAGTAGGCCCCACTAGGAGTGCGCATAGGGTGCACCTGATAAGTATTATATATATGGCCCCCTCTAAACATTGGCACTCACGATCAGGTGAGCGCCATTTCTTGTTTAGCCCCACTATGATGTGAAAATTGCGTATAAATAGTAACATGTACACAATATAATTTACACAATTGAAAAAGTGTTAGACAAAGTTCTCTACTAAATCCACAAGGTGATTTTTTTTATTCTAGGCTGATTTAAAGAACTTTATTTTTCATTCTTATGGGCCGTATATTGATAGTCAAATCTTAACTACAAAAAAGTGATTTTTAGAATGGAAACAAGAAAAAAAACACCTTTAGCGGCGGTTTTTTTACGCCACTAAAATTCACTTTTCATGACGGATTTTTTTTTCCACCATTGAAGTGTCGTTTCTGGCCCATCACACTAAGGATTCTGGAAACATTTTTTTTTTCTTCTGCTAAAAACGGGAGTCATCTTACTTTTAGCACTGGAAAAAACCGCCGCTAAAGGTGTTTATTTTTCCACCGCTAAAAATCACTTTTTTTTATAGTCAACTTTTTTTTATTGAACTAATAAACCCAAGATCTTGAAACCAATTATCTTAAATCTCATAGATTTTGAGTAATTTGTGAAAAACCAAATCTATAGATCTAATTTTCTGAACTTCTATGTACCCCCGATCATGCTACGAACTGTTTAATATTCTTGTATTTATGGTAAATATCAATAAGGTTAGTTTCATATCTTTTAAAGACGGATTCTAAGGAATTTGTGAAAAAAATCCAAAAAATCTCACTTAAAGGAGAACGACCCATGGTGCATGAAAATAACAAAATTCACTAAGGTGCATGGAAGTAGGATCTATTAACTAACTAATGGAGTTCATTCCCTATCATGAAATATAGGTGGTGGAGGCAACTGGGTTTGACAGAGAAGCTGCCATTTACTCGGGACCGCTGGTTGGAGTGTTATTTATTCTCTCTTTCAATCACATTTGAGCCTCAGTATGGATATGGTCGGGAAGTTCTTAACAAAGTCAATCAGATGATCACAACCATTGATGATATCTATGATGTCTATGGTACTGTAGAAGAGCTCGAGCTCTTGACTGATGCAATCGATAGGTTTGTTTGTTTCTTTTCTTATTTGCTTTTCTTCTTCGTTTTTCAGCTCTTTAAAAACAGCTCATATGTAATCCATGCGAAATCAAAAGATGTAACTAAAAGAGTGCAACCTGTCTTTCATCCCACCAAACGCAACCTGAATTCTAGAAAGGTCTTCCGATCCGCAACCCAACCTAAGCAACTATCACCCTAGTTGGTTTGGTTGACTGAACCTCGGTCAGTTTGGTCACGCCCCCAACACAAGGTGAGTTTAGAGGGATTTCATTTCCCTGGAAAGATTAGTTTTAACCCAACGTGACCCGGGACCTAAACTTCAATTCACATTTGTTGTGTAGGCTCCCACTTTTTTTTTTTTTTTTTTTTGTGAAGGAGTTAGGTCGGGCGGACCCATGTTACCATGCGCCCCAGATCAAATCAAGTAATTTGCATAGAGTCAATTGGGCCCTGGCCCATGCATCGTATGGGACGGACAGGTCGCCCCACGTTTTGTTAAAGGTTGCCCCACATGTCTATCGTGATGTAAAGGCACTCCCAAAAAGGAGAATGTGTAAAGGCACTCCCAAAAAGGAAAATGTGTCTCGATCCTCTATCACGCCTATCATACCGTAACTGTGAGGGGGGCGAAATAAAGAACACCACCAGTCACTCTTATTATATCTGAGGGCACCCCTTCACTTGCTCACCCTTTGTACAAAGATAAGAGAATGCCTAGGGGATATTTACAAACAAAAAAGTTCCATTCCCAACTCTACATCAGCCAACCCATCAATCGAGCTCCACCGGTGACAAATGGAACAGAGTGACAGAGAAGAATCCACCAAATGTCTCCTCCTTTCTTTCTCTTCATCTTTCTTCAATCTCTTTCTATTTCCTCCTTTCTTCTATATATGCTGTTGCAAATCTCAGTTTAGTGTAGGTTACGGATTATTCTACCAGTAAGGGGAGATCTAGAATGGCCCTACATGAGGCATGGCACAAAGATATTTCTATTGAATTGGCTAGGGCAGTAGATGAGGGAAGAACAAAGGAAATGATGATCATATTCTTATATGGAAAAACTAATAATAATCAAATATTTGATCCCTGGTCAATACACATCAGTGGAAATGATTTCAATTGGTTAGTAGTGAATAGATGGCCTTATGAAGAAACACCATCAACCCTCACTCTGCCACCTCTTACTCGGCCTCTCTCTCAACCCATCTCTCTCAATGCCCACCCCCATAACCCCATCATCAAATCTGTCCACAAAACCCACCAGAATGATAGAATCTCATTTCAAACCCGCCCACTCCCAGACCGAAATCTCCCCCTCCAATTAAATTCAAGGAGAAAATCCTTTGCCTTAGATCATGGGTGTGGTGAGTGAGTGCAACATAGATTTATAATATCATGTGAAATTAAAGTGTTTATTTTATAAAAATTATTGTGAGCTTTGTTATGCAGAGTATTGGATCATTTTAATTTTTTTACTCAAACCACATTGATTTTCAAAATAATAACTATTGTATATATCTGATGGACATTTCAGATGGGACACCAGTGCGATCGAACAACTTCCAGAGTATATGAGAACAAGTTTTCTAGCCCTACTAAACTTTGGGAATGACCTTGGCTATGACACTTTAAAAGATCAAGGTTGGGACGTCATTCCCTGCGTGGGAAAGTTGGTAAGCATTTATCATATCTACGTTCCTTTTAAAGAATCCCTACTGATGGATGGACTCCTGGTTTTTTTTCCTTTATTCCACTTTTATTCTCCTCACTGTTAAACAACCAGCCCAGGTTACCACGTTTTATTTTATTTTTTATTTTTTTTATGAAGATTAAAAGACACCTAAAAAATGCAATAATAGTGTTCAATTAGGTGCATTGAATAATGCTTTTCATGAAACTCTAGAGGATTGTCCACATTTTATGAAAAGAGAGAGATTCTTTAAAGAAGCATATGAGGACTCCATGAAATCACATTGGTAGCCCATTTCTTTCTATCCAATTGAATTGATCATAAGAATTTTGGTAAAATAGGACACCATCTTCTGGTGGATTTAATTCACTAGGATAATGGCCGGGTATTCATTTTTCATCACCATTTAATTTTTTTTAAGGGGGGCTAATTAGAAGGCCATTTATGAATCTCCACCTTTTTCTCATCAAATTTTTTTTTTCATTTTTGAAATCACATTTCTTATTTAGCTAAAAAAAAAATCCACGTTTCTTAAAATTTTTAGAAATCCAATTCCATCCAAACCAATGGACCAAGATTTTTAATAGCTGAACCAAACACAGAGAAAATTTTACGGTACAATCCCATTATGACCCAAACCAAGCAAACAGATCCTATCAATTTCGATGGCTTGCAAACATAAAACCGTTGATTGTAATTAAAATCTTGTGCTTATTTAGTGGGCAGGTTTATGTAAAGCATACTTGGTGGAGGCAAAGTGGTATCACAGTGGCTATACCCCAACACTTGAGGAATATATAAATAACGCCATTTTCTCAATATCTGGGCCTGTCATATTATCTCATGCTTATTTTTCTATGAGATTGAAAGTAACCAAGGAGGTATTAGAAGGCTTTGAGAATACTGCAGATCTCGTACGTTGTTCATCTATTATTCTTCGTCTTTGTGATGATATGGGAACTTCAACGGTACGAACGATACAACCATAACAGTTCCTTCTCATTTCTGTTTTGAGTTATATTGCTGATCACTTTGATCACTTTTATGTATGACGCTTTATTTTGATTTCTATGTTGATATCCCCTTCACTTTGTTTTCATGCTATTATTCGTATGTTATTTAGTATTGTATTCCATCTAACGGCCCTCTCTTGCCAGAAAGTTAAGCTTGGGCAAGGAGCCATCTTCGCTAGCTAATCTCATTTTCTACCTGTGGAAGATGAGGAATTCGGCAAATTTTGATGCCCAAAAGCCATTTCTGGAAGCAGCTACTTCTAGCTGCCAATCTTCTCTTTGATGCTCTCCCTTTTCTAGCTTAGCTAGGATTTTTTTTTTTTTTTTTTTTTAAGTGTGTAATTTGAGCTGTCCAAACTGTAGGTGGAGCTCCGTTTTTCTTTGGGCCCTTATTTCTAAACACCGCCCCACCCCACCCCACCGCACAATATATATATATATATATATAGGCTCCCCTAAGCTCGAGCTTAGGGAGGAAATTTCGTAAGCTCGTGCTTGTGGGGCCCACCTTTGGTCCATCCAAATGGACCAAACACATGACCCCCTTAAATTACACATGTCCATCAACTTTCGGTAAAATCCGAAATTACTGGACTATTGGATTGACTATATATCAATCCGAATGGATTGTTGACTATTAAACTCTTGAGCCCATATGGAGAGGATAGAAATTATGATTGAGACTGATTTTTTGCAGGGAGGAAGATCTTAGGGAGTCCTTGAAATCCCCCAACCCTCATCCCCATGTGGGTCCCCAAGTGGGCCCCACCACACACTTGAGCTTACCTTATCCTAAGCTTGAGCTTAGGGGAGCCTTGCTCATATATATATATATATATATATGAGTGGGCTCTCCTAAACTAGAGCTTGGCTTATCCTAAGCTGAAACAGTACTGGTCTTACAAATTAAAGTCGCTTATCTCTGTTTTTGGCATAATGGAACTGAAAAATCTAATTTTGATTTGATTTATCTTGATTTTGAAAACAATCATCATGTAAAACATAAAGATAATTGAATTTGATTTGTGGGACCAGCACTGTTTCAACTTCGGATAAACTAAACTGCAGCTTAAAAGAGTCCTTTATATATATATATAGGGGGTATTCATGAGCATCTATCCCTCACCATGTTATGGTGAGGGACAACGTAATAGGGTTGACTTTATAATACATCCGAACCATCCACACACATGAGACCCCCCCTTAAGTACACTAGACCCATTAAATTTTCACTTATCCAAATGGATTGGATTGTTGGATCAAGGGTCAATTTTTTTTCTTTAATATAAAGTTGTTAAATTTGTGGGCCATGGATGAAGGGTTTAGAGACATGGGATTGATCTCAAATTTGATATATGGGCTCATTGAAGATGTCCATTTCCATCCCCCACAAGTCCCAGTGAATTTTGGGTTCTCAGGAACACCCATATATATATATCATGCCCTTTATTAATTTCTGACCCGATAGTTAAGTGTGCCGGATTGTTGATTCCATCTTTGATGTTCCTCCACTCTTTTTTTTTGTTTTTTGGAAGGTGGTGATTGTCTCTTTGACAATATTTTAATAGTAAATCCTAATTACCTTCGACAAATCTTAGCAGAATGGATGATCTGATAATTATAAAAAAAATATGATTCAATTCTTTATTTGATCCTTTGATGTTTGTCAATAATAAGTTGACTGGACTTAATCCTAGCCATTCGTACAATGGAGGCTATTATAGGCATTGTGCCAAAATGAAATGACATAAGATCGAATTGATTTTCTGTAAATGTTGCCACAAGTTATTCATGCAATCTTGCAGTATACAATGAAAACGTTTTGTTAGATATTTTGTAAAACTCTCGATCCCTTAGATATGGGAGCATAAATAACAAAATGTTTTATTTCATTTTATGTCAATGCATGTACACAAGGGTTTATGATTTTTATATTTTCCATTAGAAAAATACTTAAGTTCATCCAAACTCCTTAATCTACGTCCATTCAGTTTTTTTACTCGTGTACACAAATTTTATTTAAGGAGAATTTATTATCTGTCATTCGATAGTGTTAGCAACATTTAATGTATTTTCAGGGTTTTTTTTTTTTTTTTTCAACGTTGGCTCACATTTATCCACATTTGATACTAATATAGGATGAGATTGCGAGAGGTGATGTCCCGAAGTCTATCCAGTGCTACATGCACGAAGCTAATGTTCCTGAGGCAATTGCTCGTGAACACATAAGAGGGCTGATTGATGAAACATGGAAGGAGATGAACAAGGAATATGTAACTGATCATGTATTCCCTAGAGCTTTTGCTGATGCAGCTGTAGGCCTTGCACAAAGAGCAGAATGTGTGTACGTCAACGGAGATGGATTTGGTCGGAACCAGTCAAATTCGGAGATCAATGGCCAGGTTATGTCATTGGTGGTGGAGCCCATACCAATTAATAATGTATAATTATAATATTATTTGTATAATGTCTTGGCTTACATTGTTATATTAAGAATATATAATTCTGATGATATGTCACGTCCCGGTCCCGAGATTTGATTAGCTCGGACAAATTCCGAGTCGTGAGTGCATACTTACTCCCGTAAATTCCGAATTAACAAAAGCTAAAACGAAACTCACAAGGGATCACAACATAACCTGTCAACTGTATAAAATTGCAGAAAATATACATTGACAAAAATACAATACATAAGTTCAGTTCTATGTTCAAGGAAGTCAACCACTGTATACTTAATACAATACGGGGACTTCTAACTACACACCATAATGATTTACAAAATCTAATTCTAATTTACTTCCAAAAGAATTCCATTCGCACTCCGGAATCAAATCCACTCGATTAAACCTCCTAGAGGTATCGGGTGGGCATCCTCTGCTGGCGGCGCGGCCTCGGCAGGACCGGCACGGGCATCTGGGCCTGTGACATTCATCAATAGTACCATGAACACGACGGTTCAACAGATACATACATGTCTATGATAGTTCTAGCTATCAAATAATCAATTTAAACAATTCAATATACACATCATTCAATTCATTTCCTTGCCATTCATAATAACGGATCCAGTAATATCATTCAGTCGATATCTACTAGGACACTCTTTATTCAATGATTGTTCACGTTCAATTACATGACTTAGGTACTTGTTTGCCCTAGTTATGGATGAGATTACAAGACATATCCAGGATGAGGTGCCGTGGTGTATGCTATTTGCAGATGACATTGTTTTAGTGGATGAGACGAGAGAAGGAGTGAATGCTAAACTTGAATTGTGGCGGAAAACATTAGAGACGAAAGGGTTTAGGCTAAGTCGATGCAAAACGGAATATATGGAATGCAAGTTTAGTCAAAGTAGGACACCTGGTAACATAAAAGTAAGTTTGGGCACACAAAAGATAGTAGAAAAAGAAAATTTTAGGTACCTTAGATCTATGGTGCAACAGGATGGAGGGATTGATACTGATGTAAGTCACAGGATTCAAGCCGGGTGGACCAAATGGAGGAGTGCTTCGGGGATCTTGTGTGATCGGAAAGTCCCCCTCAAGGTTAAAGGAAAGTATTATAAGGTGGCGGTACGGCCAGCGTTGTTATATGGATCAGAGTGTTGGGCAGTAAAGCATAATCATGTCAAGAAGATGGAAGTTGCGGAGATGAGAATGCTAACATGGATGTGCGGGATCACAAGGAGAGATAGGATTAGGAATGAGGAGATTAGGGGCATAGTAGGAATAGTACCGATTGGAGATAAAATGAGAGAAAATCGACTGAGATGGTTCGGCCATGTTAGAAGGCGTCCAACAGAGGCACCTGTTAAAAGGTGTGAAAGCATGGAGTTTGCCAAGAGTAGGAGAGGGAGAGGGAGACCCAAGAGAAGTTGGAAAGAAACTATTAAACATGATCTTGCCTACATGGATCTAATGGAGGACATGGCCCTAAACAGATTTGATTGGCGTCGTCAAATCCATATAGCCGACCCCACCTAGTGGGAAAAGGCTTGGTTTGGTTAGGTAATATCAAATGGTATGGAATAAGTCAGTGTCTTGATCAGAGATCACTAACTTCCACGAGATTCCGGAACACCTCCCACATCTGCTGCAGCAGGAATGGTTCATTATTCAATTCAATACATTATTACCGTTAGTAACTTCCCATTTCAATTCATTTATTTAATTCGTATACCGTATAGTTCGCCCAATGGGTTGAGGACTATACTAATGCGGAGATTAACCAATTCTAGTCAGACTTCTAAGCCAAGCAAATTAGTGAAACATTCATTTTCCAATACACGTACTATTTTTGATGAATATAATTTGAATCATGTATTCGAAAAATTGAGTTTACACCTATGAAGGCTTAGACACTAACAATTTCAGCCTGTATACATTAGATTTCAAAACAGACAAATTTAATGCATTTCTGTACAGTGTCGGTTAGCCTGTCGGTCGGCCTATCGGTCGACCGACAGCTTCAGGTCGGCTGACCGACGATGTGTTGGTCAGAATTCCAGAGAGCTGGAATTCACTAAACCGATTCTTCATGTTGTCGGTCGACTTGTCGGTTGACCGACCTCATTATGTCGGCTGACCGACGATGCGTCGGTCAGAATTCCAGAGAGCTGGAATTTCTCTCCATCTTCTGACTTGTGTTGTCGGTCAGGTCATCGGTTGACCGATCACGCGTCGGTCAGAATCCCAGAGAGCTGGAATTCAATGAAAACATGTTCTATACCTGTCGGTCAGCTCGTCGGTCGACCGACGGACACCAAGAAGCTCAGTTCGAGCTTCAGATTTTCTGAAGCCAAATCTCTGGCTTTTTGGTCCAATTGAGTTCTAACCACTCAAAAACATCACAAATCATAAAACATGTAAGTACTTGTCTCTTCTGAAGATTTGAGGAAGAAAATCCCTTTTTATAGCTTGAGTTTGAGATCAAATCCTCTTCAATTCAAGCTTTGCAACTTCTCAATTGAAAATAGACTTGAAGAAGATGATGATAATGATGAAGAGCTTGAGTTCTCTCCAACACAACTCCAAGAGACTTTGTTTGATGGTGAGAATTGAAGAAAGAAAGAGAGAAATGGGAGAAAACAAGAGGAAAGTGGCTAGGGTTTGGAAAAGAGTTTCAATTGAAATCTCTTTAGCTTATATAAGCAATTAAATTGCACTTAGCCCCATAATTCTCCATTAATTACAATTCAAGTCAAATGAAGGGTCACTTGACTCAATATTCGTCAAACGACTTCGAGTCTTTAACGAAAGTGAACGTACTCCTCGAGATACGCGTGTTGGCATCGAGAGTTTCCATATTCAACGAAATACGTATAAAGTCATATTTACACAAAAGTCCCTCAATTCCTAGTTTGAGTTCAAAAACTCATTCAATCCATTTACAATCCACTTCACAAGTTCATTAAGCTCAAATCATACTCTTAAGGGTAAACCAAGTCAATTTGGTCTTAAGCCTTCTTTAATTCAATTAAACACGTTTAACTAGCCATAAGCTCAATTAACAAGAGTTAATCGTGATTAACTCGGGACGGGGCCTCACAACTCCCTAAAACTTTTAGAATCATTCGGTCCTCCGAATGCTATACAATTCAATGGACTCAAATAACAATTGATAAATTCGAAAGTATTTAAACAATTTGTGAATTCATATTTACCTGTACGAATAGCTCGGGATACTTTCGAGCCATTTGCTCCTCAAGCTCCCATGTAGCCTCATTAGGTCCAATGAATCTTGGGGAAAGTTTCCCTTTTTGTCCAAATCGAATAGTGCCTTTCATCGGTAAAGTCTTCAAAAAGACCATATCATCAATGGCGAACTCTAGATCACGCCAACGATTATCAGCATAGCTTTTCTGCCTTGATCTAGCAATCTTCAACGGATCCTGAATTCTCTGTACCATTTTCTGCCGTTTCAGCAAAGATCGTAGGACCATGGAAACTTCGAATTCCCACCTCTTCCCAGCTCACTGGAGTCCTACGTCTCCGACCATACAAAGCTTCAAATGGTGCCATTTCAAAGCTGGAGTGATAACTGTTGTTGTATGCAAATTCACACAATGCTAAGTGATCATCCCAATCACTCCCAAAATCAGATACACTGGCACGAAGCAAGTCTTCTAAGGTCTGGATAGTCCGTTCTGATTGTCCATCAGTCTATGGAAGATAAGCAGTACTAAACTTAAGTCTAGTACCCATCGAATTCTGAAAGGACTGCCAAAATGCGGAAATAAATCGACTATCTCGATCGGAAACAATCGAGACCGGTGTTCTATGCAATCGAATCACTTCGCTGGTAAACAATCTGGACATATCACTGAAACCAATATCTTTTCTGATCGGAAGGAAGTGTGCAGACTTCGTAAGACGATCCACGATCACCCATACGGCATCGTGTTGTTTCCTCATCCTTGGCAAACCTGATGCAAAGTCCATAGTAATGTGTTCCCACTTCCATCTAGGAATGTTCAGTGGATGAAGCAAGCTAGGTGGCTTTTGGTGCTCAGTCTTCACACGCTGACAAGTCAAGCAGGAAGTTACATAACCGGCGATTTCTCACTTCATATTATTCCACCAAAACATATCCTTGAGATTCCTATACATCTTTGTACTTCCAGGATGCATAGAGTATCTAGCATGATGTGCTTCATACATCACTGCTTGTTTCAAATCGTCTTATGCTGGCACACACAATCTGCTTCTAAAGTAGAGAACTCCTTCCACTAACATGAAATCTGGCCTTGCAGCAATGTTGTCCTTGATCCTTACAAATTCCGGATCGTCGAACTGTCTATCCTTAATCTGTTGGATAATCACTGGTTCGAATACTGACATTGCCATAGTCATTGCTTGGTCATCTACTGCCTCAATGGACACATCCATGTCCTTGAAATCATCAAGTTGATTCCATCCTCGTTTCAATGATGCTATCTCAGTAATCTTTCGACTCAAGGCATCAGCTATGACATTGCCCTTTCCAGGTACATATTTGAATGGAAAGTCGTAGTCTTTAATCAGCTCTAACCAACGGCGTTGCCTTAGATTAATTTCCTTCTGAGTGAACTGTTAGTTTTATGGACTCAATCCAGTAGATGATATAATAAATTGATTAAATTCTTTATTTATCAGTATATTCATGCTTTCCTTTCATGAGATGAATGGTGATTTATTATATACTTGCACATAACCAATACGAATGACATGATGGTTCATGAGATGAACCGAGGTCCACAAGTATATTAGATGTAACACATGTGTATGGATGAGATCCACATACGGGAGACATGTGTGGCAAATCTTGTACTTAAATATTATCACAACCAGTGATGAGACTGAACATCTCATACTGATAAGGTTACAGTACTTTGATCACTATGAGATAGTGTGATTTGTCTCAATCATCAGAATGGAAGATTCTGGATCATAGTGCTGGTACATTTGATGTATTGAATGACCATGAGAACCACCTTATAAACACTGTCTTTATTTTAAGGTCTGCTCTCATAATTCCCTAGCAATAGGCTCTCAATCCTGAGACATTAATGAACTCAAGTTTCTATCTATTCATTTGCTTTGAGTCACCAATGAGTGAGGCCAACTGTAGGTCAACACCTCGGTGATTTGGGTACATGGTAGTAGAGCTGTGGGAACATTCAATAGTCAAGAAGGAATCTATCTCTAATATCCCCTTCTGCCAATTAATGGATTTATCATTGGTAAGTGCGCACCCATTCCGATTAAGAGTTAATTGGAAAGGTACCTATGATCATTATAATTAATTGGGGCACAAGGATAATAAGATATGGATCTATTTTGGAAGACAGGTCCAATTGATCCATGGATATTGATAGAGGGGTCTACTTGTGATAATGTGGAAGTTTAGGGTCTTCTATGTAATATTCCTAAGACTGGAGTTCAATTGCATTTATATAGTGGAGTTATTTGCAATTAACTGTGGGCCCGGATTACACATGAGATGTGGGGTCGCGAGTCCCAGTTGGAGCCAGCTTTCTAAGGTATCCCTAGTGGTCCCCACGCTAGCCCAATTATTAGAAAGTATCTAATTCTAGTTGAACTCTAAAAGGAAAGTTACTATTTCTATTTGAAGTGAGACTTCTAATAGTGGTAATAGTAGACTTACTAAATTTAGTAGAAGTGAGACTTCTATTTTAATTAGAAAGGAATTGGAAAGTTACTAATCATATTTGAAGTGAGACTTCTAATTATGATATGATAAGTTACTAATTAATGGAAGTATGTCTTCTATTGTAATTAGTAAAGAGAATGCAACTTGCAAAAGCTATAAATAAGAGGAGAGGAGGCCTTGGACGTCCATGCACTTTCCTAGCATTGGGATTCACGCCCAAGGTCCTTTTGTGCAATAGTTGCACATGGTTTTTCTCCTCTCCCTCTTCTAGTTCTCTTTCTAGTTCCTCCCTAGAGTTCCTAGTAGTTTTCTCTTGGAAATCCCACCATCTTCTTGAGAAAAAGGAGAATCTAATACGGGTCATAGCGTGGAAGATCAAGATGTCTTGGAGATCCCTATTTGATTAGTGAAAGCGTTTCATCATCAAAGAAAGACGCAACTCCTCCATTAGAGCACAACCGAGCTCCAAAGGTATAATCCACTTGCTTGCATGTTGTAGATTATTATGGATGCATGTTAGTTGCTATTTCTATCTTCTAGATAGATTGTCATACTGATCATGATGGCTGAGATTGAGGACATAGATCTTGGATTGGATTTTATAGCCTTCTGGATAGTTGATCCCTGCGTCAAGTGGGTCAAAAGTTTTTGAAACCTATCCTAGAGGCCCACCCTATTTCCAACAATTGATATCAGAGCCTTACCTCATCTCTTATCATGTTAGATCAGTAAGCTTGATCTAATCTTTACATGAGATGCGAAGAGGATAGATCAAGGGCTATGTACAGATCAGTTTTGATGGTTTTTCTTGGATAATTAGTAAGTCCATGTTTGGATAGTCATAAAAGGGTCTAACAATGATGGAATGATTGTAGGAAGCCATTGGGAATCTTCAGAAGAGTTTTGGAGATGGTTGGACACGAAATAGAAAAACCCAACTTGCAGATTTCCGTCAGGCAGGTCGACCGAGCCCTCTGGTCGGTCGACCGAAGACACTGAGGCCGGTCGACCGAACCCTCTAGTAGGTCGACCGAACAGACTGACATATGAGATCTCAGTTTTTGTTTTTGTTTCGGGGGCGCTGCCCCCTGGTCCCCCGCGAGCTGACCGGGCAGCTCGACCCCCGCCGGGGGACACCCCCGGACCCCCTCTGCGTAGGGGGCATGAATCATAGTAGTGGCAATATTTGGCATCCTGTCTTTCCATTATTGTTTGGTAACCCGACTTTGTGAGTTGCTTTGCTAGTATGAGATACTAACATGCAGGTTATCATGTCCTCTCCATATGGCCCACAAGTCTTTTACTTTCTTTTGTGGTTGAATGTTTATTATTGGCAAGTTGTAAAGAGCATCATGGTTTCCTTGTTTTCCCGGTTTAGGGCAAGGCATGGTGAAATTCCCTATTAGCCTTTTATTTCCATTAATAGATTATCATGTAAGTCTCATCGTAGAGACATAGGAATTTATGTAATTTCTAAATTTGTAAATTCTGGCGATGTCTGAGACGAAGAAGGAAAGTGAAACTGGACTCCTAATCAAAGAGTTTGAAGATTACCAAAGGTATTTTGGAGTTTCCCAAAGAGTTAAGGAATTCCAAATTTTTGGAAAGTCTAGAAGTCCAAGAAATCTATTCCGCTTGGGCCATGTGGAGGAGAGGACTAGTTTCTAATTTTAGCGTTTTCTATTTATAGTTGAATACTTTATTTAGAATGTTTCCAAATCTGATCCAAACATAGCAAGTTAATAATATTGGTCAAATCAAATTAATTTTTGGAAAGAGTTCTAATTAGTGTTGATGTCCCATGAGATGGACACATTGGTAACACTAATTTATGAAACTGGACTTTCCTTAAAATAACTTGACTTGGAACCAATCTTAGATCATATCATGAGATGATTTGATGATTCATATATTTATATATGTGGGCCCTAATACCTTAAAAGGAAATCCTCAATTCAAAATATTAAGTGGGAGCGGGGCATTTAAATTGATAAATTCCCATGGTTTTCCACCATAGGTCCATTGTACGGAAAGTATTAGCCTCGCGCCACCAAGAGTGTGGTCGTTCCTTCGGAGGGCTTTTACTTGTCTGGTTACTAGATATGGATCTCCTATGGATAGTATTGGTGAGACGGGGTGGGGGCTCATTCCCCAAGGAGGAGCTGCTCACAACGGTTGTCATGCAATGCTAGTTGGTGGGTCACACTTAACTAAAATAATGATGTAGTATCCCCTAGGATTTGCCTCATGTATTTTAGAAACCAAAGCAAATCGGGAGTCATACATTATATGGTATGAGATACCTAGATGATAATGAATGATGGGGATCATGGATAGTTAGTCTTAATTCTAATTTTGACGAACTTTGATCCGCACCAATCCAAGGACATTTGCACTCCCCTAGGAGGCATGCCCTAAGGGATTGGGATTCCGATGTATTCTGAATTCAGTGCTTATGAGGATTCCCATATGAATTTGGTAGAATACTAAACCCTAATGTCATTTATATTCTTTCATTGAATGTATGATTATGTGCTTTAATTTATACAGCATGAATTCGAATACTTTCAATCCACTTGAGACCATCCTCAACCAGAACAAGTTGATGGGATCCAACTATGTAGACTGGAAAAGGAACCTGGATATTATCTTGACATCTTCAAGTTGCAAATATGTCCTTCTAATACCTTCCCTTCCTGAGCCTGAGCCTGATGCACCACAGATTGTGAAAAACTTTTACACCAAGTGGACCAAAGACAATGAGAAGGCCAGATGTTTTATTCAGGCATCCATGTCTACTGTTTTGCAAGAACAACATCAATCCTATAAGTCAGCATACGATATTATATCGAACTTAAAGGAGACGTTTGCAGACCAGGTCAGGCCTGCTAGGCAGGCTGCTGTAAAAGTGATGATGGAGACAAAGATGGCTGAGGGAACCCCAGTACAAAAACATTTGTTACATATGAAGTTGGCATTGAATGAGTTAGATGTACTGGGGACTACGTTTGATACAGAAACGCAGATCCACATGATCATTCAATCACTACCAGACTCATTCAAACATTTCGAGATCAATTATAATAAATTGGAAATGACCATAGCTGAGCTGTCTCACCACCTGGTAGTGTTTGAGGAAATCATGAAGAAAATACCAACTGCCCTCATGACAGAAAAGTCATTTGCTAAGTCTAAACCGAAAGGTAAAGACCGGGATAGCAAGAAGAAATCAGTCATCAAAGGTCCTAAGGTGGAGTATGGTTCCACTAGTGGTGTGGCCAAGGTCAAGGGTACGGGAGCAAAGGGAAAGTGTTTCCACTGTGGTATGACAGGACATTGGAAGAGGAATTGTCCACGATTTCTGTCAAAGGAAAAGACCTCAGGTATGATTGAGTCACTTGTTTTCTGAAGTTGGTTTTGCAACTAGTACTTCAGAATCCCGGTATGTAGACTTCGGTGCAACTAATTACATCAGTAATATGTTGTAGGAGTTATAGGTAACTAGGAGGATTAATGACAGAGAAATCATTGTTAACCTGAGATCGGAAGCCAAGGCAGAAGCAGTGTCAAAAGGAGTAGTAACTTAGTTATTTTCAGATATTAAGTTGATTTTGTCGGATACATTATATGTACCGTTTTAAGACGGAATTTTAATTTCTAGTATGATGAATAAGAGTTATTTAGTTACTTTTGGTAATTAAATCGTCTTAAAGAGGAGCGGTACTCTTATATATTCTGACAAGGTAATCAATGGCTTTTATTTGTTTACTCCCACAATGTATGAGATACATGACACTGATGTTAATAATAGACCATCATTAAAGAGGTAGTCACCTTCATCTAATCCAACAAATCTTGGCACCTAAGAGGCTAGGTCATATAAACCTAAACAGGATTGACAGGCTAGTGAAAGATGGTATCTTGCCATCATTAGTGGTAGAACCAATGCCTATCTGCAAATCCTGTTTGGAAAGCAAAATGACCAATAGACCCTTATTCATCTAAGGGCAGTAGGGCCAAAGATTTATTGGAGTTAGTGTTTTCTGATGTGTATGGACCCATAATATTAGAACGAGAGATTGATATGGGTATTTCATCACTTTCACTGATGATTACTCGAGATATGAATACATATACCTTATGCACCGCAAGTTCGAGATTTTTTGAATAGTTCAAAGAGTTTTCAAGCAGAAGCGGAAAAGCAATTAGGTAAAAGTATAAATACTCTTCGATAAGATCGATAAGGCGAATATCTCTCCACTAATTTTATGGGATACTTATCAGATTTTGGGATTTGATCTCAGTAGTCTGCTCCTGGTTTGCCTCAACAAAACGGAAGTAGCAGAAAGAAGGAACAAGACTCTTTTAGCTATGATCAAGTCTATGATTGAATTTCTACGGATTACCTATATTTTGGGATATGGAAACTGAAATATATATACTAAACCTCATTCCATCTAAGTCTATACTTGAGACTCCCAGGGAGTTATGGACAAGGCGAAAGCCTAGTCTACGACTTTTTCAGGGTTGTCCAGCACACGTGCTGAAGGATAAGACGGATTAGTTGGAATCGAAGTTGGAAGTATATATGTTTATATTCTATCCCAAAAAGGAACTAAAGGTTGGTTGCTCTATAATCCCAGAGAGCAAAAGGTGCTTCACAGCACCCATGCGGTTTTCTGGAGGGAGATTATAAGATTAACTGGAAATCTTTAGAAATGGTTATCTTGGAAGAAATTTAAGAAAGAACAATTCCAAATCCAAGAATAACCAAACTTTAAGAAAATCCGCCCATACTTGACCCAGTAGTTACACCAGTACCTTGTCGTAGTGGGAGTATTGTCAGGACCCTTGACAAGTTCTCGGTTTTGGGAAAGTCTTAGAAGGCAATCCCGGTGTAACCGGAACAAGATCCCTGGAAC
The DNA here is from genome assembly GCA_012931725.1 of Litsea cubeba. Lineage (NCBI taxonomy): Eukaryota > Viridiplantae > Streptophyta > Magnoliopsida > Laurales > Lauraceae > Litsea > Litsea cubeba. The sequence continues at coordinate 52,657,619 of CM022948.1, forward strand.
TATGATAAAGCAGTTAATGACATAGTTTTCAGGACGTTGGTTAGATGCTATGAAAGCTGAGGTGGAGTCTTTGTACTCTAATCAGGTCTGGATACTTGTGGGCTTGCCTGCCAATAGCAAACCTATTGGGTGCAAGTGAGTCTACAAAAGAAAATGAGAGCCAGATGGAAGAGTTCCATCCGGATACTCTTATCTATTGCGGTTCATCTCGGTGATGAGATTTGGCAAATGGATATCAAGACAGCGTCTCACGACGGGAATCTTGAGGAAAACATCTATATGATGTAACCAGATGGTTCTATAGCTAATAACCAAGTGCGAAGAGTTTGCAGGCTGCATAAGTCCATTTATGGATTCATGCAGATATCCCGAAACAGGAACATCCGTATTGACTAAGGAAATCAAGTCACTTGATTTTTATCAGAATCCGGATAAGTCATGTGTAAATGAAAAGTCAAGAACGCAGGGTAGTTTTTTCTGATATTATATGTCGACGACATCCTTCTCCTATGGAGTGATATAGGGATATCGTCAACAGTAAAAGTTTTGGTTGGCTAAGACTTATGATAATAAAGGACTTTGGAAAAGCCAGGTACATCCTAGGAATCAATTTCCATTGAGACCGGAAAAATAGGATGATAGGCTTATCCCAATGATGTGTACATAGATAAGGTTCTGGTACGGTAAGCTATGCTTTGTACTAGACCGGATATCTATCACGCAGTACGCCTAGTCAGCAGATATAAAGTCTAGCCCAGGTCTTTATCATTGACTGCTGTACGATGTGTTCTCGAATACTTGAGAAGGACTAGAGATCACATGTTGAGTTATAGCAGTGATGAGTTGATTCCAGTCGGTTACATAGATACTGACTTCTAGTCAGATCAGGATTCCAGGAAATCAACTTCTGGGTATGTGCTTATGTTGTAGCAGCTTGAGAAGTAGCTAAGGTAGCAGATTGACTCAAAAGATTCCTTATGGAACTTGGAGTGGTATTTTTGGCAGGACAGCCAATCACAGTTTACTGTGATGACAGCAGGGCAGTCACTAAGTCCAAATAACCCAAGAGCCAAAAAGCATGTACATAGCAAGTTATACATGGTCAGATAGATTGTGCAGAGAGGTGATGTACGATCACCAAGATAGCCTCTGTAGACAATCTAGTAGATCCCTTTACTAAGCCTTTGACTACCAAGATCTTTGAGCAAGATGTAAAGAGGATGTGCATGAGATGCAACTCTAACTGGCATTGAGCCCAAGTGGGAGATTGTTAGTTTTATGGACTCAATCCAGTAGATGATATAATAAATTGATTAAATTCTTTATTTATCAGTATATTCATGCTTTCCTTTCATGAGATGAATGGTGATTTATTATATACTTGCACATAACCAATACGAATGACATGATGGTTCATGAGATGAACCGAGATCCACAAGTATATTAGATGTAACACATGTGTATGGATGAGATCCACATACGGGAGACATGTGTGGCAAATCTTGTACTTAAATATTATCACAACCAGTGATGAGACTGGACATCTCATACTGATAAGGTTGCAGTACTTTGATCACTATGAGATAGTGTGATTTGTCTCAATCATCAAAATGGAAGATTATCATAATGCTGGTACATTTGATGTATTGAAGGACCATGAGAAGCACCTTATAAACACTGTCTTTATTTTAAGGTCTGCTCTCATAATTCCCTAGCAATAGGCTCTCAATCCTGAGACATTAATGAACTCAAGTTTCTATCTATTCATTTGCTTTGAGTCACCAATGAGTGAGGCCAACTGTAGGTCAACACCTCGGTGATTTGGGTACATGGTAGTAGAGCTGTGGGAACATTCAATAGTCAAGAAGGAATCTATCTCTAATATCCCCTTCTGCCAATTAATGGATTTATCATTGGTAAGTGCGCACCCATTCCGATTAAGAGTTAATTGGAAAGGTACCTATGATCATTATAATTAATTGGGGCACAAGGATAATAAGATATGGATCTATTTTGGAAGACAGGTCCAATTGATTCATGGATATTGATAGAGGGGTCTACTTATGATAATGTGGAAGTTTAGGGTCTTCTATGTAATATTCCTAAGACCGGAGTTCAATTGCATTTATATAGTGGAGTTATTTGCAATTAACTGTGGGCCCGGATTACACATGAGATGTGGGGTCGCGAGTCCCAGTTGGAGCCAGCTTTCTAAGGTATCCCTAGTGGTCCCCACGCTAGCCCAATTATTAGAAAGTATCTAATTCTAGTTGAACTCTAAAAGGAAAGTTACTATTTCTATTTGAAGTGAGACTTCTAATAGTGGTAATAGTAGACTTATTAATTTTAGTAGAAGTGAGACTTCTATTTTAATTAGAAAGGAATTGGAAAGTTACTAATCATATTTGAAGTGAGACTTCTAATTATGATATGATAAGTTACTAATTAATGGAAGTATGTCTTCTATTGTAATTAGTAAAGAGAATGCAACTTGCAAAAGCTATAAATAAGAGGAGAGGAGGCCTTGGACGTCCATGCACTTTCCTAGCATTGGGATTCACGCCCAAGGTCCTTTTGTGCAATAGTTGCACATGGTTTTTCTCCTCTCCCTCTTCTAGTTCCTCCCTAGAGTTCCTAGTAGTTTTCTCTTGAAAATCCCACCATCTTCTTGAGAAAAGGAGAATCTAATACGGGTCATAGCGTGGAAGATCAAGAGGTCTTGGAGATCCTTATTTGATTAGTGAAAGCGTTTCATCATCAAAGAAAGACGCAACTCCTCCATTAGAGCACAACCGAGCTCCAAAGGTATAATCCACTTGCTTGCATGTTGTAGATTATTATGGATGCTTGTTAGTTGCTGTTTCTATCTTCTAGATAGATTGTCATACTGATCATGATGGCTGAGATTGAGGACATAGATCTTGGATTGGGTTTTATAGCCTTCTGGATAGTTGATCCCTGCGTCAAGTGGGTCAAAAGTTTTTGAAACCTATCCTAGAGGCCCACCCTATTTCCAACAGAACAAGCACTGAAGACTCTTGTGGCCATAGTGAACTTCAAAAGTTTCACCATACAAGTAATGTCTACATTGCTTCAATGCAAACACAACAGCTGCGAGCTCGAGATCGTGAGTAGTATAGTTCTTCTCATGCTCTTTTAACTGACAAGAACTGTAGGCAATGACTTTCCTATGTTGCATCAATACACATCCCAAGCCAACACCCGAGGCATCTGAGTAGATCTCAAATCCTCCTCTTCCTTCGGGTAAAGCCAATACGGGAGCTGAAACGAGTTTCTGCTTCAAAGTCTGGAAACTAGACTCACAAGTATCATTCCATTGGAAAGGAACGTCTTTTTGAGTCAGTTTCGTTAGTGGGGCGGCTATCTTTGAGAAGTCCTTGACGAACCTCCTGTAATAGCCTGCCAATCCTAAGAAACTTCGAATCTCAGGCACATTCTTTGGACTCTGCCATTTGGTAACTGCTTCAATCTTAGCTGTATCTACAGCTAACCCCTTTCTGGTAATGACATGACCTAGAAATGCAACCTGCTGCAACCAGAAGTCGCACTTCTTGAGGTTTGCATACAACTGATTTGCCCTCAGTATTTGCAAAGCCGTCCTCAAATGATGTGAATGCTCCAACTCTGTCTTCGAGTATACCAAGATGTCATCTATGAAGATCACGACAAACTGGTCTAGGTAGGAAGCAAACACCCTGTTCATTAGTGCCATAAACACTGCAGGTGCATTGGTCAGACCAAAAGGCATCACTAGGAACTCATAGTGACCATAACGAGTCCTGAATGCAGTCTTCTGTATATCTTAATCTTTAACTCGAATATGATGATATCCAGATCGAAGATCAATCTTGGAAAAGTATGCTGCACCTTGGAGTTGATCAAACAACTCATCGATCCTAGGCAGAGGATATTTGTTCTTAACCGTCATTTGGTTTATCTGCCTATAATCAATGCACATACGAAGGGTGCCATCCTTCTTCTTCACAAACAGAACAGGTGCTCCCCAGGGTGAGACACTAGGTCTTACGAAACCTTTATCAAGCAAATCCTGTATCTGTTTATTCAATTCACACAATTCAGAGGGTGCCATTCGATATGGTGCCTTTGAGATTGGTGCAGTACCGGGCACAAGTTCAATTGTAAAGTCCACTTCCCTTGCTGAAGGTAGACCGGGCACTTCACTTGGAAACACGTTTGGAAATTCACAGACTACAGGAATGTTATTCAATTCCCGTACAGGCTTCTCTTCAGAAATGAATGCGAGGTAGCCCTCACAACCACTACGCATCATTCGTTCAGCCTTCAGTGCTGACACAAGCCTGGTGTCATACTTCATTTGGACTCCTTCAAAGAGTACACTGGCATTGGTCTCATTCACTTTGAAAGTGATGATCTTGTGAAAACGGTCTAAACATGCCCTGTATTCCGCAAGCCAATCCATAACGAATATTACATCGAAATCACTCATAGTTGTTAGCACAACCAGATCAACTGGCATTGACATTTCCCCGATTTTAACATTGCATTGGGGAAGATACAATTCACAAACTAATCTCTTTCCTAAGGGAGTAAAGATAGTAAAATCATAAGCTAATTGTTCTATCCGGTCTTGTATATCACAGACAAATGTAGGTGCTACAAATGAATGGGTAGAACCCGGATCAAACAAAGCTATAGCAAGTCTATTATCTACAAGAATAGTACCTTCAACCACATTGGTTGCAACGTCAGCCTGTTCTCTGTTGACTGCACAAGCCAATCCAGCTGCTTGTGGCCTATTAGGCTGTTGTGGTCTCTGATATGGACGTTGCTGACCTTGCCGTTGAGGTTGCTGCTGTGGTTGTCTAGGAGGAGCAGGCAAAGCCAATCTCTGAGGAGGTGCAGGAAGTGTTGCTTGTCCCCGATTGGGCTGTTGATAAGGAGCTCCATCCTCTCTCCTCCTCTTTGGATATTGATACATTCTGTGTTCTAGAGAACCACAAACCAGACAGGCCGTGGTAGTCCTCCAACACAACTCAGTCCTGTGAGTCTTACCACAAGTCTCACAAACTGGCTTGTTTTCTTGCTTATCAGTCCTATCATTCCTATTATATTTAGGAGTGAATCTTTGCTGCTGTCTCTGCCTCTTATCCTTGGACTGTCCTCCCTTCGAGTACCACGACTCACCACTTCTCTTAGCAGTGTTCGCAACATTCTTCTCCCGCTGAATTTTCTCAGCAGTATACTCCCTATCCAAGACAGCATCAAACGCAGTAGGTATCTGACCAGCTACTACTACTGTCTTGTACTCTGGGTTCAAGCATATGATAAACCGCTTGATCTTCTTCTCCTCAGTATTTACCAAGTCAGGAGCATACTTGGATAGCTTGTGGAAGCTATCTACATATGTAAACACGGTTGCTTGACCTTGCTTCAAGTTAAGGAATTCTGCTTCCTTTTGCTGCCATACATGTTATGGTACAAACTTTCTTTGAAAGTAAGTCCTGAAAGGCTCCCAGATTCCATCTTCCGGCAGTGTCCTAAATGTGTCCTTGACACTTCTCCACCATGTGTTAGCTGATCCTCTAAGCATAGAGGAGGTCAGCGAGACTCTCTGTTTAAGAGTGCAGACAACCGTATCAAGCACATCCTCGATGTGTTCCAACCATTCATCGGCTTGCATCACATCTTCGGTGCCTTTGAACTCAGTAGCTCCTCTCTTACGGAATTGCTCGTAAAGGATATTAGGATCCTTTTCTTTGTTATGATTCACCACTTGATGTTCAATATGCTGTTGAACGGGTGATGGTGTCTGTATTTGAGCCTGCATCTAGCTCTGAGTCTCTAACATTTTAACAATTTGAGCATGCATACCAGCTTGAGCCTCTTGGCTCTTGGCTAGCTGTGCATTACTCAACATCAACTGGGCTTGCATGCCCATCTGTGCCTCATGGCTCTTGGCCATCTGCTCTAGTATAGTAGCGAACCTAGCATCGGTCTCAGATATAGGAGGGGGTGTGACTGCTATAAAGTCATCCTGCCCAGATCCTGATCCAGAAGCCATGCTGTAAACAATACGAAAGGTAAGATTGACATCTCAACACTTCCATCAATACCAATCACATAAAGTGAAAGCAATAAACACAAATCTATTTAAGATTTGTTACAGAATTAACGTTCCTCACATCGTTCTTAAGTTTACTAAGTCTTTTAAATATTTTCACTTAGCATATTAACCTAATGCTCTGATACCATACAATAAGTATGTCACGACCCGGTCCCGAGATTTGATTAGCTCGAACAAACTCCGAGTCATGAGTGCATACTTACTCCCATAAATTCCGAATTAACAAAAGCTAAAACGAAACTCACAAGGGATCACAACATAACCTGTCAACTGTATAAAATTGCGGAAAATATACATTGACGAAAATACAATGCATAAGTTCAGTTCTATGTTCAAGGAAGTCAACCACCATATACTTAATACAATACGGGGACTTCTAACTACACACCATAATGATTTACAAAATCTAATTCTAATTTACTTCCAAAAGAATTCCATTCGCACTCTGGAATCAAATCCACTCGATTAAACCTCCTGGAGGTATCGGGCGGGCATCCTCCGCTAGCGACGCGGCCTCGGCAGGACCGGCACGAGCATCTAGGCCTGTGACATTCATCAATAGTACCATGAACACGACGGTTCAACAGATACATACATGTCTATGATAGCTCTAGCTATCAAATAATCAATTTAAACAATTCAATATACACATCATTCAATTCATTTCCTTGCCATTCATAATAACAGATCCAGTAATATCATTCAGTTGATATCTACTATGACACTCGTTATTCAATGATTGTTCACGTTCAATTACATGACTTAGGTAATATCAAATGGTGTGGAATAAGTCAGTGTCTTGATCAGAGATCACTAACTTCCATGAGGTTCCGGAACACCTCTCACATCTGCTGCAGCAGGAATGGTTCATTATTCAGTTCAATACATTGCTACCGTTAGTAACTTCCCATTTCATTTCATTTATTTAATTCATATACCGTATAGTTCGCTCAATGGGTTGAGGACTATACTAATGCGGAGATTAACCAATTCTAGTCAGACTTCTAAGCCAAGCAAATGAGTGAAACATTCATTTTCCAATACACGTACTGGTTTTGATTAATATCATTTGAATCATCTATTCGAAAAATTGAGTTTACACCTATGAAGGCTTAGACACTAACAATTTCAGCCTGTATATATTAGGCTTCAAAATAGATAAATTTAATGCATTTCTGTATAGTGTCGGTTAGCCTGTCGGTCGGCCTGTCAGTCAGCTGACCGACGATGTGTCGGTCAGAATTCCAGAGAGCTGGAATCCACTGAACCAATTCTTCATGTTGTCGCTCGACTTGTCGGTTGACCGACCTCATTATGTCGGCTGACTTGTGTTGTCGGTCAGGTCATCGGTCGACCGACCACGCGTCGGTCAGAATCTCAGAGAGCTGGAATTCAATGAAAACATGTTCTATAGCTGTCGGTCAGCTCGTCGGTCGACCTATCGGTCGACCGACGGACACCCAGAAGCTCAGTTCGAGCTTCAGATTTTCTGAAGCCAAATCTCTGGCTTTTTGGTCCAATTGAGTTCTAACCACTCAAAAACATCACAAATCATAAAACATGTAAGTACTTGCCTCTTGTGAAGATTTGAGGAAGAAAATCCCTTTTTATAGCTTGAGTTTGAGATCAAATCCTCTTCAATTCAAGCTTTGCAACTTCTCAATTGAAAATAGACTTGAAGAAGATGATGATAATGATGAAGAGCTTGAGTTCTCTCCAACACAACTCCAAGAGACTTTGTTTGATGGTGAGAATTGAAGAAAGAAAGAGAGAAATGGGAGAAAACAAGAGGAAAGCGGCTAGGGTTTGGAAAAGAGTTTCAATTGAAATCTCTTTAACTTATATAAGCAATTAAATTGCACTTAGCCCCATAATTATCCATTAATTACAATTCAAGTCAAATGAAGGGTCACTTGACTCAATATTCGTCAAACGACTTCGAGTCTTTAACGAAAGTGAACGTACTCCTCGAGATACGCGTGTTGGCATCGAGAGTTTCCGTATTCGACGAAATACGTATAAAGTCGTATTTACACAAAAGTCCCTCGATTCCTAGTTTGAGTTCAAAAACTCATTCAATCCATTTACAATCCACTTCACAAGTTCATTAAGCTCAAATCATACTCTTAAGGCTAAACCAAGTCAATTTGGTATTAAGCCTTCTTTAATTCAATTAAACATGTTTAACTAGCCATAAGCTCAATTAACAAGAGTTAATCGTGATTAACTCAGGACGGGGCCTTACATGTTATTTGCCTAATGTTATTCTCATCATGGAATGGATTTGGCAACGAGAGTTAGTAGATTTTAGGGATTTTTACAAAAAAAAAAATTGTCATAGACCCAGATTAGACAAATTGATTAAGAAAGAGTTGCAAACATCGAATTAGGTGTCCGTGCAGAGGAGAAAGAAAAATTTGCCCTCTAACGATATCGTTTTGGACTTTTGTTCAACGAAGCCCATTTTCCGATGATCGCTTCCTCTTATTCTTCTCTGCTCTCTATTTCTTCTGTGATTCCTAACTTCATCTAGACATCTCTCATCTCTTTCTCCCTCTTGCTATCTCTCACCACCATCTCCCTCTCGATCTCTCTCACACTCACCATTACCAAGCAGTCGAGCTCTTTCTTCCCAACCCTAAAACCCTTTTGCTCTCTCTGTTGTTGGGGGGAAGATGAAGATGGTGCGAGTTTTTGGTGCTGATGTGGTTTCTTTTCTTTGATTTAGAATTACTGAAGCCTTTCTCGTTATCTTTTTTCTTTTAATAAGTGATGAGTTATAGCTGGAAATCGAAAAGCTTTTATGGGTCTTCGACTCTCTATTTCTAGACGAGGAGTTTGTTTCTGGTGTTGGATTTGCAATTGTTTGTAAGGAACTCTCTCTAAATCAGTTTCTTCAATTTTTTCCTTCAAGATCTGATTCTAGAATACCTTTTAGATTCTCGCATGAGTTTTCATTTTAGATTGAGCTAAAATGCTTTCATTAATGCCAAATTTAGTTGATTTTGAAAAACGAATGCAAATGGTTTCAATTATCTTCGTTAGTTATCGGAGTTCTGGTCAGACTATTTTCCTAATCTTGTAAGTATAGAATCTCTCTAAATTTCAGGATCCCCCCAAATTTTTGTTTTTAGTTAATCTCTAGCATCTTATGCAAACAAACAGGGCCTAAGTAAGACCTTGTGGGATTTACTGACAATCACAGCTAATCCAGATCCTGGGTAAGTGGTGGCAATTGGTAATTTTCATATGTCCTCTTATCTATCTGTAACCAAATATGGATTTGACGAATATGACCATTTATTTTCCATATTGGGTTGTTTTGTAGAGTGAATACATGATGCAAATAGAATATCAAGTTTTGATTGGTGGGGGGAAAGAAAACTTGAAATATTCTTAATAATGAATAATTGTTTGGAATCGGATCAGTTGTAACCTCACTAACCACATGCGCTAAAAGTCCTTGACCAAAAGGTTTTAGGGCTTTTATTTTTGGTTGGGGGTGGAGAGGTGGGGAGGGTGTTGTTCCATAGTGTGCTAACAACTCTCAATAAGCAGAGTGCTTGTAGATGTACCTTAACCAGGGATGCCTATGCAACTGGATCTTTAATCTGAATAAAGAAACCTTGCCGCTTGAATTTGATCATGGGTTGTTTGTATTTTCTAACTCTCCATTTGATGACCATTAACTAGTTAAGAATTTATGATTGTCTGATCAATGTGATGTTACCCATACAGTGGATCTTCTGATTTATATTTAGTGTTGATGTACATGTAATTAGCTACGCATATGGTGGGACCTTTGATGATTATGAAGACGACAAGTTAAAAATTATCCAACTATTTGATTTAGATAATAGAACAGGAGAAATTATACAATCAATGCAAGTTTTTATCTTTTGTACAAGCACTATCTCTTCTAGTCCAAAAACTAGATGGCTAGGATCTCTCAAGAGAGTTCATTTACTCTCTTTCTCTCTCTCCCATTCATTTTCTTTCCAATTTGATTCTGATCATTAATTAATTTTGATGTAGGCTACTAGGTGCTTCAAATGAAGAGGTGTGGCCAAGAGTAAGCAAAATAACGAGCTGGCATGAGTATCTCTATGGAGCTCAAATGGCTATGTCAATACCAAGGTCCGAATTATTTAACCCCCATTCATAGAATTTCATCATATTTAGCAAAAGGAACTTTATTTAACATGGCTATGACTTTAGTTTCATTTGGCCTTTTTTTTTGCAATCATGTTTCAAGCACTTGAAGAAATGGCTAAGAAAAGTTATGCCGAGATTACTTGTCAAGGCATTCATTCGTAGCTCAATCTCCACAACCTTCAATCAATCATTAAGTGCTACATATGGGAAGGTGTCCAACAGTTCTCATTTCCTTCGTTGCTTTCCCGATGAGGACTTACATCACAAAGAGGCCCTTTTCAGAAACACTGGCACTTAGAAATATTAAAAGTTGTTTGAAAACTTCTTTTGTTGACCACAGCTGCTAATCCAACAGAAGTCTAGCGGATATTTACAATGGGACTTGCATATTATATTTGGAAGTTCATATGGGTATTTATAACACGTGATGGTGGAAACCAGAGCTTTGGAGCCAATATCAATACCTTTTGACTTGTAAGGGTTTGGTTTATAATTCTGGTGGCAGGCGTTATGTACACATAAGAATCCCTTTAGATATGAGTTGCGTAATATTTTTTAAATTTGAGTGATGCTGCCTACACTTGAAGCATTAAGGAACTCTCTTTCATGACATACTGTTCTAGATAGGCCTTTATGGACAAGGTGGAGCCAGATGCTCATAAATGTGAGGATGTATTCCTTTTGGGTTCCTCATCTAATTTCGGTGGACCGCCTGGTTGTGTTATTACCAATGCATAATGGGAGAGCACTGTGGAATTCAAAAGCATATCAGAGAAAATGATGAATACTGATGACTTCCCAGGTTTTGATTTGGGGATTTAGACATGACTGAGCATTGGAGCTGATGTCATTGCGTTTTGATTTGTAATGGTTTGGTTTATAATTCTGGTGGCAGGTATTGAAGAAACCGAAACAACTTCTTTTATGAACCATTACTTTGTCTACTGTGTTCTTTAATATAAGAGTCCCTTCAGATATTTCTTTGATTGCTAGATGGGCCATTAGAAAAGTTTTGCACAAAAGAAAGCTTGTAAAAGACATTTTGGATACTATGTTCTTCATATCAATTAGTTTGTGTTTTAACTTCTCAGACATAATACATGAATAGCCTTTGGCAATTTAAATTATAATAATGTCTTGACTCTTAGCATTAGGTGTGATGTACTGATCTTGAGATCAGATATAATGCGCCTTTATTTCTTGTTTAGCTTTTAATATGTTTCACGGTCATTATCGATTCTTTTACGTTCACTACCATTTGGCCATTGGACTAAAAAATGGATCAAGAACCTACAAATAATGGTAACGATTTCGTCATAAAAAAGTTTTGAAAATAAGATTTTGGTTGAAATTCGTTGGTCTTTCCCCTTGTTTATGCTTCTCAATATAAAGCCATTGCCATTTGGTTGTTTGACATAAAAAAATGGATGAGAAACCTATAAATAATGATAACGATATTGCTATCAGAAGATTTTGAAAATACAATTCTTGGTGAAATTCGTGAGTCTTTCTCATTGTTTATGTATCTCATTATAAAGTCATTGCCGTTTGGCCGTTGGACACAAAAAATGGACCAAGAACCTATAAGTAATAGTAACGATTTCGTTATCAAAAAAATTTGAACGTAAAATTCAGGATGACATTCTTTCTCCTTTTTTATGGTTCTCAATATAAAGTCATTGTCATTTGGTAGTTTGACATAAAATGAACGAAGAATCTATAAATAATGGTAACGATATCGTTATCATAACACATTAAAAAAAATTTGCGCGAAGTCTATAAGTCTTTTTCATTGTTTATGCACCTCATTACAAAGCCATTGCCATTTGGTTGTTGGAGATTATATTTGGAATTTTATATGGGTATTTATACCACGTGATGGGGGATGGTGGAAATCGGAGCACTGGAACCAATGTCAATGCCTTTGATTTGTAATAGTTTCTGGTGGCAGGCATTGTGTACATATAAGAATTCCTTTAGATATGAGATGCATAATATTGAGATAAATTTGAGGTTTTCTTTTTTAATTTTCAGGTAATGATATCGTTACCATTTTTTATACCTTCTACGCCTATTTTTCATGTCAAACATCCAATACGTAATGTCTTTATACTGATATGCATAAACATTGTGAAAAGCACAACGAATTTGATCCATAAATACATATTCCCTTCCATTATACAAATTTCAAGTAATAATATGGTTACCATATGATGGTTTTATGAGAAGTAATTCCCAACAAGGGCGCATAGACCACAAAATTCCACAAGTTATTGATATTGTGGACCTATCCCTTTTCCTCAAGGTAAAATTGTTGTAACATGGCAATGACCAAATGGAAAAGAAAAAAAGGAAGAAGAGTAGTAATGGGGAAACCTTCAGATTCTTCTGGAGAAATGGAAGAGCAATGGAGAAACCCTCCTAAACATCTTCTTTAACGATAGACAGAGTTGCATGAATTGAGAAATTCACAGAGAAAAAATTGGAGGTTTATTGCTTTAAGAGATGAGAACAGAGGGAAATATGAGAGAAAAAAATATCGTCTTTTATTTTCACCTTTAGTTTGTCCAATATTTGCACACCCACTTTTATTTTTACCTTCAACTTGTCCAATATTTGCACAGATTGTGCGATATCGCACAAAAAGGGGTAGAATTGAAAAAAAGGGACTTTTACCAAAAGAGTGTCCCTGAAGTCATATTATACGGATTTAACTACAAATACGTTCAAATGCTCAATTTGTTGTTCGTACGTTATTTTGGACGGTTTTACCCCTCCCTAGCTCTATCGAACGACATCGTCTTTTATATCAAACCTACATCAATTGATCGATTTCGTTCTCCTTTCTTCCCCAAAAATCTTCCTCTCCCGCCATTTTCTCTCCTCCTCCTCTACCTGTTCTCGCCTTCACTCCCACCTGCATTACGGCTCCAGCTCTCTCGTTTCCTCTCCACTCCCTGCTCTCTCTTTCCCTCTCCTTCCATTGCCTTCTCCCTCTCCGAACCCAGGCTCTCTCTTTCCCTCTCCCTACATTACGGCTCCATTTCTCTCTTTCCCTTCCCCCACCCCACCACAAGCTCTCGCTTTAATTTTCCTATCCCTGACGTCCCGGCTGCTGCTCTTTCTAGAAGCTCCCTGCTCTCTAAGAGATTCCAGCAAGATATTCCGGTAGAATCTCCTGACGACTGTTCCCATAAAAGGTTGACATTTCCAAAGTGGATTCTGACAAGTTTGGATCGATTATTGGAGAAGTAGAAAGCCTCCATCTGATTGGTAATTCCCATAAAGAAAACCCTAAATCTTTTTTTCTTCATGTTCTCCATCCTTTGGTCAATACTCAATCGTCATTCTTTTCAGCTGTATGACGTTATCATATCTCCCATTGACATTAGTCGTAATGTATTTGTTGTTTCGTTGTTGGCTTTATTATGTGAAATGAGCATGGATCGTTTCTAGTTCTTTTCTATTAAAATGACTTCAGTAGATGTTGTGGATGCTCAGATAGCAACAAAGATCATGGTTTTTACAAGTTGTCATATTGTCTTCATCTTGTCTTCACATGCAAACCGATTTTCTTTCAATGAATTTCTTTCTTTGGGATTCTTTTCTTATCTGGAACACCTTTTAATGGATTGATCTATTAAATTCTGATAAAGTCTCTATGGAAAAAAATTACTGCAGATTTTTTTGTCATATAAATACTTAATCCATTGTAGTCAGAAGTAGGGACATAGAGGAATGCTAATTGCTAATCTTATGTGTTTGATCTCCATGCATCCCACATTCATCATCTCCTTGATAATGATTGAGAATGATGATTGTCAGTTGATAAACTAACATGACTTCTCCTCTTTATAGTCTCACAATCAATCACAAGACTGACATTTGAACCCAAGTCTAGGAGCAGACCTGTTCATGGCTTTCACAAAGTGGAACCAAGAGAACCTGACACAGTGTCTTGCACTTCATATGCATCTTACTTGTCCTACTATGAGAAAACAAAACGTAGGCCATTGAGAATTCTTCTTCTTTCATTGCTTATAAATATACCATTAATGACAGGAGTACCGTGGTACATGATTGGCTCCTTCAAAACATAGCTTTTAACTCAGAGAGAGAGAGAGCAAGATTTAAGACATCAAGGAAAGGGTTACTTGTATAACTCATAACTTTACACACTGAATATGTTGCAATGTAATTGAATGTTTTCCCTTTTTAGATACATATCTAAATATATAAATCTACTAGCTTACCTACCATGTACATGTATTGTAAATGTGCCATTATTTATTTATAGAGTAGATCATAGGAAGCCAAAACAAGAAGCCCATGGCTAGGGTTTCTTGTAAACCACTAGCCCATGCCCAGATTCGATTTAAGTTGACATTCTCAATCCTATAAGTGAAATTTGGCCAGTTCTAAAACTACGCGAAAGCATATCTAAGCCTTTTAGTTTAATAAGTGGGGTCTCTCCATCATATTAAAGGGTTTTGCGTAGATAATTTGCTTTGCATAAATCCATATGACACAAGCTGCTCATTTCAAAGATCCATGCTCAAGTCACTAATAAGATGAAACCATGGGATGGGTTTATTGGTTGCTTGCTATAATGCAGTTATCATTACTAGTATACTAGTATTGTTCTCTATTTAGTGAGACAAGTTTTACATAGTTTCTCTGCCTATTGCAGTTTGTCATGACATGCTTGTCCTCCTTTTAGGGAGGAACAACATGTAGGTTGAGTCAACTGGGCATTGCTACTTGATATTGACGTATGTATATATAAGACAAGTCTTGTGATATCAGCTTTGAACTTGTTATTTATAATTGATTAGCATAAATCAAGTAGTCTTTTTTATTTACAGTTCTGCGGCCTCGAGAACAAGTTGCAATGCAGAGGCTCTTTTAGATATTACTTTGGTGGTATCTATAAATTCCTAGGGGACAGAGGTTCGAACCCTCAGATTTGTAGGGCTGCGGTTCAACAAAAACGTGCGAGAACAAGAGAAAGAACTTGTCCTGAAGAGGTAGTTCTGCCTTGTTTTCGTTTCTAATGTTGGTGTTATCATGCCTTTCAAATATATTTGTGGATTTGTTTAGTCAGATATGGGTTTCTGTGAGAGTGATGGTTAGGTGATTCTTACGTCAGTTCTTATGTGATTCATTTTTATATTTATTTTTTATATGATTCTTATGGAATTGCCATGTAAATAAACCATGCATGGCTATGGTCTTTGTTTAGTTCTGTTCTTCTGTTTTTTTTTTTCTCAAGTTGCCCGTCTACATATAATTGTTGTTTACATGGGTTGTTTTGAGCATGCTTCTTATTTGAGCCTTTAATACTTGGGTAATGTTTAGTAGCCATGGTACTTGTTTTGTTTTGTTTTCTTGTTTTTTTTTTTAATTTTTATTGGATGTGGCCCATCTACATATAATTGTTGTATATGTGGGTTTATTTGAGCATGATTCTTACGTGGGCTTCTAATAGTGGGGTAATGTTTACTTTTATATTCAAACTCAACTCCCTAATAGCACACCTCTTTGATGGGCCAGGACCTGTTAAACAATGTTATACAAGATCTCAATGACATGTTCTTGATGAAAGTACTAGACTCTTGTTTTTTTCCCTTCGTTTGTTCGGTTTTTAATTCAACCGAGTGTTCATTGCAATGCATTTTATCGAGAACTGAAGATTGTTAAGTATTAAGATAAGATTCAGATCCACTATCGGTTATAGTGTTCTCTTAGATAGTAAATGATATCCACATTACACTAAAACCCAACTTGACCCGGTTGTCATGTCATAATAGCAGAACAGTGATGCCATGAACCAAAGCAGTAGAATTGTAGGAATGAAAATAAAAAATAATTATTCATTCACGATTCACACTTCAACTTAATATCAGATTGTCAAGTATCATAAAAAATATTCTGTATCCTATCTCTACATGATAAACGAGCTCACATCTCTCACCAACCATAAAAAAAAAAAAATTACTAGGACACAAAAGAAAAGTGGATAAATCAGCGTAGTAAGGTAAAATCACAGGCCTAACATTATACGAACTTGAATTCCTACTCATACGAACTTGAATTTTGAGCCCGACATTGTTTTTTGATAACGATATCGTTACCATCATTTATATATATAATTTTCTAGTGGTATATTTTCTTCATCCATTTTTTTGTGTCCAATAAGAAAATAATGGTGACTTTATATGCCGATGCATAAACAATACGAAAGACTCACTATTTCACTCAAAACTTAGTTTTCAAAATTATAACATAACGATATCATCACAATTATTTATAGGTTCTTCCCCCATTTTTTTCTCCAACAATAAAATGACAATGACTTTATAATGAGGTTCCTAAACAATGAGAAGGGCTCTTTGATTTGGTCTTGGTATTGCATTTTCCTAATAGGTATAGTTTGCCGCTAGCATATTCTACACTTGGACCCCACTGTTCCCTAGTATTGGTTCCAGTTTTTTCTTTTTCTTCTTCTGGGAACTGTAACCTATACAAACACATCCCTCTTACTTTTAATGTAGACAAACAATTATTATTTTTGTCTATGGGTAATTGGTTCAATGCCTAATTTAAAAAAAATAAAAAAATAACATAGATTACATGACTCTATCATGAACCCGTGCCCCCAGTGGGAGGTGCTCAACCATACCTCTTCAACTTTCTTTTTTGACTATCCCTTGCTATCAGCCAAACTATAATGCAACCTACACCAGATGTTCCACTATTCTACGCCCATACTTTATTCCCATATCACCATATTCAACACATTTGTAGAATGGCTTGAAATGAAAAAAATTTGATGGCTCTCTTTATTATATTACTTGATTTTGGGTTTCTTTTTAAGGGTTGAAGAGTTAAGTGTTAAGTGATATATACATATATGGAAGTAGCCATCAATTTTTCCATATCTTGTGTTAAATAGTTTCTTATTCTCTCCCCCATGAAGTGTTCTGATACGATGGACTATTGATTCGAATGCACGTAAGAGGAAGTGCAAAATGATTGTTGTTATTTTGACTGGATCTTAATAAGAAGATGAATCTCATCTATTTTGGAATCATAACACTAGCAAATTACATGAACTTAATGAGTTTGAGTAAGTTTTGATTCTATCATTTATTTCTTATGTATGTCTGAAAAATATTCTATAAATGTGCAGATGTGATTGTGGCATATTCGTGATGGCATTTGCCGATTGTAACCCATAAGTGTCGACCGTTGACCTTCACAGAAGCCAGGCAATGGAAGCTAAATGGCTACAAAGTACCGGAGTCTGAAGAGAACTCATTTTCGTGATAAAAAAAGTTGAGAGGTCTCTCCCTTTTTTCCACATGAATGTACACACTGAGATTTAGTGTTGTAAATTTAATGTAACCGTCTTACGTTGTAAAGAGGTTGTATTCATTTTGGATTGGAAATAAATGAATGGAATGCAATGTATTGAAATGGGAAGGCTATGGAATGGAATAAATGCATTGTGGAGTTCAGTAAATATCTGGAATGTATGCCATATGCATTGTGGATGTTATGAATGGGTTGTATGTTGGACTAGATATAACACTTTGTATCCAATTGTCGTGTCATGATTTAGAATTAATGTTTGAAACGAATGTTGTAGAAATAGAACATAATGGACTTTTGACCAATGTTACAAGTTTTTACATTATAGGATGAAATGGAATGAGGGGAATGGAATATAGGTTTCAGGTTTATACCATAGCCATTTTTTTGAAATGACAAGTCTATACCATAGCCTTCACAGACCTGCTACCGAATCTAGCAGCATTATGGGCTAGCTACAACATTAAGATTAGGAAAATGTTCTTGAGTTGATTGCCATGTGCAAATGTGACATATTCCATGCCTTGCACACAAGGTTATTGCCTTAGAGCCTGTTTGGATAAATGAGGAGTAGAGTGAAGTGGAGTAAATTTCAAATGAAAAGTGAAGTGGGGTGAAGTTAATTAAATTAACTTCACTTCACTCTGTTTGGTTGCTTTGTGTAAAGTGAAATCTAAAATACTTTGTATGTGTTTGGATACCTATGAGTAAAGTAAAAATGGGAACAAAGAGAAAAACAAGCTCTCTCTTTTATTCTCTTTCTGAACACTTCCTGGGATCGTTTCAACAAATCTTATATAATATTAATTTTCATGGACATGCCTAATATCATCTTTTCTATGCTTCCATCAGCATTGACCCAAGCAGGTAACAAAAAAGCTAGAAAAATTTAGAGAGAGATCCTTCAATGGCATTTTCATTTTAAAGACCAGCAGCTGAAAATATATCCAAACTATGGGTTTTCATTTGTGTTGCCTGAGTTGTGATTTTTATGGATTTTCAGATCCATGATCCTTTTTTTTTTTTTGCTGTTGTCTCGGTGGGGAATTATTGGGATTTCTTTGTAACCACCTGAAAACTCGTTTTTTTTTTTTATTGATTTCTCATAAGGAAAATTTTCCATGTAAATCTCTTACACTTATCCCGGTTCCATGTAAAATTAAAGGA
The DNA here is from genome assembly GCA_012931725.1 of Litsea cubeba. Classification (NCBI taxonomy): domain Eukaryota; kingdom Viridiplantae; phylum Streptophyta; class Magnoliopsida; order Laurales; family Lauraceae; genus Litsea; species Litsea cubeba. Next base: position 52,676,442 of record CM022948.1, read on the forward strand.
GGCAAATCTAGTTTGGTAAATCCTTTCAATTTTCTCTAAAAATGATTGCTTAGCTAATACCCATTTAGCAGTAGCAACTTGAAACTCCTACTTTAAAGCCAATGATTCTTCAATGTGTGGTACTGGCAAAAAGTGCAAAATGTGTAATTAGCAAATTAAAACTTGTATTTGCCCCAACAATGGTTCAAAAAACAGAGCAATGCATACACAAAAGCAAGAACCATAAACCTACAAACACAAGTGGCACCAATGCACACACAATTAAGAACCACATCTCATGGGGTACAATTTATTTTTCAATTTTTCCTTTTGCCCAAACTACAACTCATACACAGTTCAAGGGTCTGTTTGATAGAGGAATTTATGATTAATCATTATAGAATATTGTGGAGTGGCAATAAAATAGAGATTTTGAGGAATTCCCAAAATTACAGTTCCAAGGAGAATTAGGATCCAATCTTTATAAGATCAGCTTTTCTCTCCCAATTAACCCAAGTGGGGCCAATCCCATTTGGGTCAAAAATCACCTGCTGCATCCAAATGCCCCAATTCTCAGAACACAAACTCCCCTACTCAATGCAACAATACAAAAACACAATATGAAGTAACTAAAGAATCCTAATTAGATCAAAAGACGAAAAGAAAGGAAGCAATACTATCCTACTAGAACCAGCCAAGGCCATCATCTACAGTCTTGTTTGCCACCTTGGTCAGATACACAAAAAAAGTTGAGTTACTTCCAAGAGAATGCTGTTGAATCCAATACATTAAAAGGTGAGAATCTAGTTAAATAAATCCCGCCTAAGGAAAGGATGCAGCATGAATTCTATGCAAGCGTCTTAGTATCCATTCATTCTTATCTCCATGCGACAAGAAGACTGCAGCCATCTCCTTTCTCAATGTTAGCCACTCGTGTGTAACATCTATGTCATTTCGAGTAAGACCCTCGATTTTCACCAGTTCTCTGTAAACTTCGTCACCTATTCGCTTATGTGGCTCTGAGTTCTTAATGCTATCAGCAAGATTGTCCAATGCATGTTGCACCAAAGCCGCAGATTCTTTCATCCCCGTTACAAGTACTTCTACATCTCTTGCCCTCTTTCGTACTTCATTCTTCTTTGATGAAGATTCCCTACTTGTTCCCCCACCTCTAGAATCAAATTCTAAATCATCCACGTGAATTGGGACATCATCAGAGTTACTATAATTACTTGACTCCTGCATCAAGTCAATAGACGGTGCACTACTTGAAGACCGAGCAAACTATCCTGTTGCCATATCATTGCCACAAACCAATCCCATCTTTTCATAGTCAATACTCTTAGTCTTCAATGGTCTTGCTGATGGATGTCCCTGTACCATAACAAAATAATTATAAGAGCTATTGATAATCAGGCCAAAATGTATAGAATATAAAACAATTGGTATCTAGTTTATTGAACGAACATGAACACGGTGGAATTAAAAGGAAAAAGTCAGAAGCAGCCATGAGCGAATAATAGTACTTCCAAGGTCTGATGCGATATAAGTTCCATGGAGGGAACAGAAAGCTGGAGTCACATGCACATCACAATCTCTTTACTAAATCTCCCTATCACAAGCCCATACATATAATTTGACCAGTGGGACCCACATATATATAAAGTTTGAATAGCACAAAAACAAGATCATTTCTTGTTTTAGGTCTAATCCAAATCTCCACTGGAATCAGAAGGTCCTCATGATCATGTGTAAAACTCAGGCTGTGACTCCTTTCATGTGTAAAAAGCCTCCATTATATTATAAAAGGTGGGGACAGATTTACAACTGTAGAAGGGACCATCTATAGATTTAAACAGAACATGTTCTTTGAAAGCCATCAAAAGATAACAAACACACAACAAATTATAGTAGTAGAAATCAATACTCCTAGAAAAGGGTTTTAGCTATAGAATGATAGAAAGAAAAATCCGATTGTTCTATTCCTGTTAGTTTCTTTGTTCCTAGTGGAGTGGCTTCTGGGCTTCATTAGCAGGCTTAGTTGACTGGCCAGGTCTTGTTGATTTACTTGAACCAAAGTTGATTCCGACTACAAGGTTTACAAATTTGACTTTTGCAGTTTTCTTAGTGAAAGATTGAAAATACAAACAGACAAATATTGCATATATGCTTCATCATATCATGTCAAAATCAAAACATGATAACTTGATGTTTAAATTAATTAAAACGCTGCCGACGCAATTTAAGTACCATTTTTTATGACCAGGATGAAAAAAGTACATAAAAATTTAGCATTAAACATTATAATACCCCCAACCAAGTGTTTCATAGTGCCTCGTCTGCAACAACTCGTTTGCTCACTGGATCGTATCCGAAACCAGATGCATTCATCATCTCCTTCATCGCATAAAATAACTGCTTCAAGTGTTTGTATCTATTCTTAACACTGGATGATGTCATGACATATGCACCATTACTACTTTCAGTCATAGCTGATGCAACAGCATTATAGGCCTCTTCTTTAAAGCCTCGATCCCCCTTCTTGCCCATCTCGATTTGTTCTTGTAATAATGTGAGCATCTCATCATCCATAACAGCATTGAAGACATTATTCTTTTTTGTTGACATAGCTACAGGGAACAAATAAATCAAACACACGACACATAATATCCAAAGTGAGAATTGTCAAATACATGATACTTGAAATATGACAGTAGTATTCAATTAACATTCTTTACAATTAGAGAAAGCTAGATACAACATTCAATCAACATGACCCATGTGTAGAGCTTGTTATTCTAGAGTAAAAAAAGGCACTTCTTCCATCATAAAAAACTCAAAAGGCCAACTAGAATTTCCTTCAAAAAGAGATTGCTACACGTGTTTATAGCAGAAATCTAATTAGTAGGTGGATTGCACCATGTCTATGACCAAACCAAAATCAGGAAAGTCCACTCATTAGGTGAAACCCACATTGAATTTAATGTGGGTAACTGAAGAGTTCTTTGATCTTTCCTAACCACCCATCCATTCCACAAATGTGTGGACAGTCTGATGAACAAACTATTTGTAATTTTGCACTAGATCATATTCAATGGGGTCAAGATTTTAAATGACTTGGGCCTAGAAAACTTCTGAAGAGCTATTATTGGAAAGAGATTTCGGAAAAAATATCATTGGATACCCATATACTGGAATATTGTGATCATCAGTAACAACACAGAGTATTACAACATTTCCTCTTCCAATACAAATTAGGTAAATATCCAAAGACGGGAAAGAACATAAAACACAATCTTTATTATGCCAACATGTTGTTAAAGCACCCTTCATAACCTCACTAAGCATGACTTCCTTTCCAGAAACATGAAAACCTCAACAGTTTAGAACAAAACCAGTATCAGAAAGTTCAAAAAATTATAAAATGGGCAAAAGACTTTAGACATGGAGGCCCTGAGAAATATAACATTATTCACAGGTCCACTAGTTCATACAAATATGATGAAACTGAAATATACAACAAATTGTGTACAACATTAACAGACTGCGCTTGCGCTTGTCAAATAGATTATACATTGACCACCTTAACACATTATAAAGAAACAATCAAACAATGATGCTGCGAAGTACAAACAGGTACATGACCTTGAAGCAACTTCATCCACTCAGTGATTTCTTTTCTTATTTCAATTCATTCAGTTTCACCCAACAAGTCCAAGAGGGCAGAAAAGAATAAATTTCCCAGAAACCTCAAAAAAAAAAAAAAAAAGGCTAAGTAAAACATAATTCCTCTAAACATAGAATGACAGTAGATTACTCTTTTAGCAAGACAGTCATAAGATGGTATCGGCTGTTTTTGCTGTAACAATATCCTTCAAAGTACCTATAAATGCATCTCTTTATCAAGTAGTCCCATCCATCAGTGTACTTACCACTATCATGGAACTGAATTTGCAACCATTTGTCTTTTATGCTTTGGTTGGGAAGGGGGGAGGGGAGGGGAGGGGAGGTAAAATTTGAGGGGGAAGGAAAATGAAGGGGCGGGGAGGGGAGGGAAATTAATCTTACCTCCTCTTGTTTGGGAAGTAAAAAAGTAGGGGGAAGAAAAGTGAAAAAGTTTACCAATTTACTCTTGCAAAAGTTTCAAAAGGGACAAAAAGAGAAAATTAGTAAATTGCCTCACTTTCCCCTCTCTCTCCCTCATTTTCCCCCCGGTTTTGGGGGGAAAATTTTTGGCAACTCCGCCCCCCCCCCCCCCCCCCCCCCCCCCCCCCCCCCCAAGTTTCCCTCCCCCTTTCCCAAACACCCTCCAAAAAAATTTTCCTCCATTTCCACCCCCCCTCCTTTTTTTCCTCCCCCCATTTTCCCCTCTTCCCAAACGGAGCCTTACATTCCATCTTACATAAATACCTTTTTTTAATACCTCATATCAATACACTTGTCAAGGAGTGGCATCTCTATCTCAACACTTGCCATGAATTGGTGTCTCCATCTCCTCCCTTTGCTTCAAAACAACCAGTCATAATTTGTCCCACCAGATGAAAGTTCTGGATCCCTGCAAGATGAGTCTCATCTTTCGAGTTTATTGCTCAAACCACTAACCGCATGAGTAAATGCTACTATTCTGAGTGCACCCTCATCAAGTAGTGATTCGTGAATTTAGATCCTAACAAGTGCATCATCATTCCTCAGTAATATGGCTACTTTCCTAAAACCCAAACAATACAATCCACCTTTATATGTATTCCCCAATCATCCAAATCTAAGAAAATAAAAATAATGAGAAAGGCAATAATGATGACGATGATTCAAACAATGAACCAAGTTTCGATTCCTTTATAAGTATTCCCCAATCATCCAAATCTACTCAGGCTTTTCTTCTTTTTTATGGAAAGTAACAACAAACTTTATTGAAGCCAAAAGGACATGCAATAGAAGCCAATATCCAGAGTGGGGATCAACCTAACAAAGGCCAGAACTGCTATAGGCATTCCAGCAGAAAAGAAAACAAATTGGCTCAGTTATAATATTAAGATAATTTTCTTAAAAGCATAACCACTAGAGAATACAAGTGCAAGAAGGTGAATATTTCTGCTTCTAGAAGGTCTAATGAAGAAGACCTGAGGGAAGACTCACATGCCAAGGTCACTCTTTGGACATCTAATAATGTCACCTTGATAGAAAGTTCATTTGCAAATTTTTTAAAAGCAATCTACATTTTTTTTAAAGGCATTTTTATGGTTATCTCCATAATAATACAGTCTTTCATTTTCTTTCAGAGGAGGGTGGGAATATTTGCGGGTTCAAAGTAACAAGATTCTGGAAATATAAAGCCTGCAACACCATACTTGGAACAATTTATACATATAAGCAAATGTACCTTGAGATGGGAGTTGATCATTTGTCCCAATAGAATCAGGCTTGTTGTCAGCAGAACCTAAACGAAGTTCATTCAAACTTTTGATAACAGAATCCAAATCGTTGCCACATGCTTCTAGTGCTCTCTCAAGAAGCTGAGTAATTACAAAATGATTAGTTAACCCATTTAAAGAATCTAACAAATCATAATCACTGACAGAGATATATAAAATATAATCTCATCATCGGCATACTGAATACTGTTGGAAATTAGGTGGGCCTCTAGGATAGGTTCCAAAAACTTCTGATCCACTTGATACAGGGATCAACTATCCATAAGGCTATCAATGTTTCCAGGATGCAAACCCTCTATCTCATCTATCATGATCAGTAATATAATCTATCTAGGAGATAGAAAAACAATAACAAACATGCAACAAAGATCTATATCATACAAGAAAATAGATTATACCTTTGGAGCTCGGTTGTGCTCTAATGGAGAAGTTGCTACTTTCTTTGAAGATGAAACGCTTTCACTTAATCAAAGTAAGATCTCCAACACCTTATGATCTTCCACGCTATGTCCCGTTATCAAATTCTCTTCTCAAGGAGATGGGTGGGATCTCCTAAAGAAAACTACTAGAAACTCTAAGCAACTAGAAGGAGAACTAGAACTAGAAGAGGTTGTTGTGCAACACTTGCACAAGGAGAGGTGGGCGTGAATTCCAAGGAGGGAGATGAGTATGGACATCCAGCCCATAAGCCTTTCCTTTTATAACCCATAACACGCTCTCCTACTAATTATTAATTAGAAGTCATACTTCCATTATAATTAGTAACTATCTTCTTTTACTATTACCACTATTAGAAGTCTCACTTCAAATAGAAATAGTATCTTTCTAATTCCTTCTTTTTAGAGTTTAAGTAGAATTAGTAACTTGGGCTAGCGTGGGGACCACTAAGGATTCCTTAGAAAGCTGGCTCCAACTGGGACAAGTGACCCCACATCTCATGTGCAATCCGGGCCCACAGTTAATTGCAAATAACTCCATTATATAAATGCAATTGCACTCCAGTCTTAGGAAATAACATAAAAAGGGCTCACCCGGTGCACAAAGTGCTCCCCGGCTAAGCGGGGGTAGGGGGAGGGTGGGCGCATGTGTACGCAGCCTTACCCTTGCATTTTTGCAAAGAGGCTGTTTCCACGCCTCGAACCCGTGACCTCGAGGTCACCAAAGGAGCAACTCTACCGTTGCGCCAAGGCTCGCCCTCAGTCTTAGGAAATTACATAGAAGACCCTAAACTTCCCTATTACCACAAGTAGGCCCCTCCATCAATATCCATGGATCAATTGGACCTGTCTTCCAAACTAGATCCATATCTTATTGTCCTTGAGCCCCAATTAATTATAATGATCAATGGTACCTTTCCAATTAACTCTTAATCGGAATGGGTGTACACTTACCAATGATAAATCCATTGATTGGCACAAGGGGATATTAGAGATAGATTCCATCTTAACAATTAAATGTTCCCACAGATCTACTACCATATACCCAAATCACCGAGGTGTTGACCTACAGTTGGCCTCACTCATTGGTGACTCAAAGCAAATGAATAGATAGAAACTTGAGTTCATTAATGTCTCAGGATTGAGAGCTTACTGTTAGGGAATTATGAGAGCAGACCTTAAAATAAAGACAATGTTTATAAGGTGCTTCTCATGGTCCTTCAATACATCCAATGTACCAGCATTATGATCCAGATTCTTTCATTCTGATGATCGAGACAAATCACACTATCTCATAGTGATCAAAATGCTGCAACCTTGTCAGTATGAGATGTCCAGTCTCATCACTGATTGTGAAGATATTCAAGTATAAGATTTATTATACATGTCTCCCGTATGTGGATCTCATCCATACACATGTATTATATCTAGTATACTTATGAACTCCGGTTCATCTCATGAACCATTATGTCATTCGTATTGGTTATGTGCAAGTATATAATTAAACACCATTCATCTCATGAAATGGAAAGCATGAATATATTGATTAATAAAGAAATGAATCAATTTATTACATCATATGCTGGTATTGAGACCATTAAACTAACAAATACATCATTATTTGAAAGAACAAATAACTACTCAAAGGAGAATCATGGGTTTAATAGAACTAAGCAAAAGTTTTTGCAGTACATCTCTCTTAAAAAACTTATGAACTGCTTCAGAAAGTAACAGAGGAAACTCTGGCTTGTCAATGGAATAATTTTGTCCACCAAATTCTCCAATCAAAACTAGCATATGGATAAGCCCGAAATCAAAAACAGCCTGAATGTCTTAGGAGTACAAATGGTTTCAGTTCTATAATGCATTTGTGAGATAGCCTCAAGCACATAATGCTTTCCACCTTTGTACCCCCAAATCAGAGGGTATGTTTAAATAATACAAGTGAAAATTTCCTCTCTTTTTTTTCACTACAGGCACAATATCCGGCTCTCCACCACAGCCCCACCCAAGCCACATAATATTTGATTTCCTCTCCAGCTATGGCATCAATAAGCATAAGATCGGAGGATTTCAGATGACAATCCATAACAAGAATGTGGTCGGGTCAACAATTTCCACTTTCAATTCAGAGCACATTGAAGATAAAAAAACATCCATCCAAATATTATTGCTATTCACCAAAACATCCAAACCCCCAATTTGCAATTCATCCCAATGAATCCAACATTAAAATCATATAGAAACATATCAATTTCAATAAGAAGAATGGGTATTTCTCAATCTTCCCAAATGTTCTATGGCAATGGAGGTGGAATGGGTATTTCTCAATCTTCCTTCCATCTTCAATTTTCAATTTTTTTTTCTATCAGACGAATTGGGTGAAAGCTGAATTGGGTCTTTTTTTTTGTTGCAGTTGGCGTGAATCCACGTAAGAGGGTTAGAGAAGCCATGAACACCACAGCAGACACACCTGTCAATCTTTTTCACTTGTAATCCCAGCCTTCAGCTTCGACTCTCATCGACCTTGCCCAACTCCATAACCACCATTCTCCCATGGTTTCTACCGGCCTTCAAAACCCAAAACAGAAGACAAGATCGAAAACCCAAAACAGACCAATGACATGTAAAAACAAAGCAGATCTAGATGGGCAAAACAAGATTCAACACAAAATCAAGTCAGAAAAACCCCAAAATTTTGTAAAGAAAGATGAGAAAGAAGAGAAATCAGCACGAACAGATCCGAAAAAGGACCAAGGATGAAACTCACCTGAAGCTGAAGCTGTGGATCGAGATGAATCGGCAAACCTTAGATTGAAATTGAGATCGAGATGGAGATGCAAATGTTGTTTATGCTTTCGTGCGCCTGCCTCTTTCGGTGAAAATGCGAGAGAGACGTTGCAGAAGTTGAATCGAGCGGAGAGGAGTGGAACGGGCAGGAGTAGAATCGATTTTTACCCAGGGAAAGCAAAGTGTTTTGGGTTGAAGTGGAATTGGATCCACGTGGGCCGACATGACTACTTCACCTGTCGGGCCGGGCCGATCCAAACACCCATGAGTTAAAATTTGGCTCACTTAGCTTCACTTCATTCCATTACTAGGCTATCCAAACAGGCCCTAAGAGATAGGGACATGCATTCTAAGCAGTTTAGATTTTCAATGGCAGGGCACGCTATACAGTCTCACTTATTTGTTTTGGATTTGAAAACTAGAAAAAATGAAGCGCGATTTTGAAAAAAAAAAAAAAAAAACAGAGAGGAAACTAGTCTCTCTCCCCGCCTGCCTCCCCGCCCACCCCGCCCGTCCGTGGCTGGGTAGAAAGAAGCTAGGGATGTAGAGAGTTTGATAGATGTCCTTTTAGGTATATTTTCTACATGGTATTTTGGTAAAAAATATATATATTTGTGAGATTATCCAAACCACAAACCAGATGCATGCAAGAGAGAGAGTTTGCAAGAGAATTTTCGTATAGAGCTTGTATTGACGATGGGTATTTGTAATACAATGTTGCCTAGTTTAACAGATCTAATTACAAGATTACAGTAGTGTTTAAGGAAACTAATATCTACAATTAGATGTACAATCATAAGACAACTCATATAATCTTTTGACTTGTGGGCTGGCCCAATACATGGGTTGTGGGCTGACCCATTAGGTCGAGCTGACCTATATCTTTACACCCCCTCTCAAGCTTTGGATGGGAGAATGCGACCATCGATAGCTTGGAAACTAGCTCCGAAAACCGAGATATGGAGTGGCTTTTGGTGAAAAAATCTGCAATTTGAGCAGCTGAGGAATCTGGAAGAGCTTTATAGTACCACTCCGAACATGTCGACGAATGAAATGACAATCAACTTCAAGGTGTTTGGATCGTTCATGAAAGACATCATTTGTGGCCAGTTTCCGTGCACTTTCACTATCCGTAAAGAGGGGGGTAGATTTAGGGACTAGAACTCCCAAATCTCGAAGCAACCAGCGAAGCCAAATAATTTCGGTAGTAGTATGAGATACGGCACGATATTCAGCTTCAGTTGATGATCGTGAGACAACTTCCTGTTTCTTGCTTTTCCAAGAGATGAGAGAAGAGCCAAGAAAAATGGAGAAACCAGTAGTGGAGCGTCGATCATTGACATCTCCTGCCCAGTCGGAATCAGAATAGCCATGCAGAGTAAGATTCTGACTGGAGGAAAGAAGGAGGGCGCGGTTGGAATTTCCTTGTAGGTATCTCAGTATGCGCAAGACAGCAGCCCAGTGAATATGAGTGGGTTGCGCAACAAATTGGCTGACCACATGTACCGCATAAGCAATATCTGGTCTGGTAATGGTAAGATAAACCAAGCTGCCAACCACCCTACGATAACGAGTTGGATCAGAAAGTAGATCTCCATCAGTAGTTCGAAGCTTCAGATTATGTACGATTGGAGTTGAAAAAGGCTTACGATCTGTGAGTCCAGCTCGTTGGAGAACAGCATTGCAATATTTTGTTTGGGACAGAAGATAGCCTTCGGGAGAGTAAGCAACCTCAAGGCCCAGAAAGTACCGCAGATGGCCCAAATCTTTCATCTCAAACTGTCGATGAAGAAAACGCTTCAAAGATAGAATACCAGGAGCATCATTGCTAGTGATAATCATATCATCGGCATATAGTAACAAGAAAACACATCCAGATCGCGAATAGCGAGTGAAGAGAGCGGAGTCATGAGCACTCTGAGAGAAACCAATGCTGATAATACTGGTGCTAAACCATTCAAACCAAGCACGAGGGGCTTGTTTGAGTCCATACAAGGCTCGTTTGAGACGACACATATAATGAGGAGGTCGCACGACACCTGGAGGAGGATGCATATAGATTTCTTCCTGAAGGAATCCATTCAAAAATGCATTCTTAACATCAAGCTGATAGAGAGGTCAATGTCTAGCAGCGGAAACCGAGATGAAAGTACGAACAGTGGTCATCTTAGCAACTAGGGCAAAAGTCTCCTCATATCTACCCCATATTCTTGTGTGTAGCCTTTGGCAACCAAGCGAGCCTTGAACCGATCAACAGATCCATCAGATTTGGTTTTGATCTTAAATATCCATTTGCAGCCGATAGCCCGTTTCCCGGAGGGAAGAGGAACAAGGTCCCATGTTTGAGTTTTCTGCAGAGCTGCAAGTTCTTCTGCGATGGCAGATCTCCATTTCGGATGAGTAATGGCCTCCTTATAGGATTGTGGTTCTGCCAAAGTATGAATTGCTGCAAGGAAGGACTTATACGATGGAGAAAAATGATCGGTACAAACAAAGCCAAATCGGGAGGGAGGGATTCTGGTGCGTAAGGGATACCTTCGATTTTGAGGAGAATCCTGCACATCTGGAGCAGAGGTGATAGGCCCATGGTCAGAAGGAGGAGGTGGTGCTGCAGATTCCGAAGGAGCAGACGGAGTTTTAGGCCGACGATGATATATCTGCAGGGGTGGAGGAGAAGGTGTATCGGAGGGAAATAGGTCTGGAAATGGGTCAAGAGGATAAACCGGAGGTTGCTCAAGAGAAGAGGATGCAGCAGGCAATGTATAGAAAGGTATATGTTCCAAGAAAGTGACATTACGAGAGACCCGTAACTTATTGGTTTTAGGATCATAGCAGCGATAGCCTTTTTGTTCGATGCCATACCCTAAAAAAAACACAGACAGTGGATTTTGGGGAAAGTTTGGTTCCCTCATTGTCATGTAACAGAACAAAACAGGTGCAGCCAAATACTTTGAGATAGGACAAGTTAGGTTTATAGGAGAACAAATTTTCATATGGAGAGGTGCCAGATAATACAGTGGATGGTGTTCTGTTAATCAGATAGGTTGCAGTCAGGACTGCTACCCCCCAGAATTGTAGAGGAACATGTGAGGAATAAATCAAGGATCTAGCAGTTTCTAGGATATGTCTGTGTTTCCGTTCTGCTACTCCATTCTGCTGTGGTGTGGCAGAACAGGATAATTGAGCTAAAGTCCCTTGACTGGTCAGGTAAGAACGAAATTTGTGGGACATGTATTCTCCCCCGGAGTCAGACCTGAATATTTTAATCCTCATGTCAAATTGAGTGGAAACCATGGTGGAGAAAGCAGTGTAGATAGTGTACAACTCAGAACGATTTTTCATCAAATACAACCATGTATATCAAGTGAAATCATCAATAAACACCACATAATAAATAGAACCGCCCTTCGTTGGCTGAAGGCAGGTCCCTAGACATCAGAATGCACCAAAGCAAAAGGAGCAGTAGTAAAAGAAGTGCTTTTATTATAAGGGAACGCATTTTTTTACCAAACTGGCAAACAAAACAAGCCAAAAACACCACTAATATATAAAGACTTCATTTTATTTAAAGATAAATGGCCCAAACGAGAGTGCCAAAGAGCCTCCTAACCTAAGGCCAGTCCCAATCTGTCTCCCGGTGCGCGAATCCTGCACGGAACAACCAGTTGAAGAAAATGAGACAAGAAATCCAGAAGAAGTCAATTGGCTAACAGAGATTAAGTTGATAGAAAGGTGGGGAACACACAAAACATTAGTGTGAGAGATCAACTTATTTGAAACGGAGCCAATAAGTGAGACTGGTAGAGAAGTGGCATCTGCAGTATGGATGGTGAGAGAGCTAGCAGGAGTATAACAATTATGAAGTTTGGAAACATCATTTGTCATATGATAAGATGCACCAGAATAAAAAATCCAGGTAGTATCATGTGTACCTGAAGGACCAGAAATGGTCATGGCAGAACCAGAGGCTGAGGGGGTAGTGGCCATCTGAGAAGCAGAACTAGTGGAGGAAGCCAGAAATAACTGTTGCATGCGCTCATCAATCATAGCCTGGATCTGAGAGGCAAGATCCACTTGTGGTGGCACAAAACTATCATCTTCAGTAACATTGGCAGCATAGGATCGATGTGAAGAAGATTGCATGGGACCATGGTTGGGATGGTGAACAGATTGTTTGTTCTTATTGTTTGGTCTTTGAGGTCTGTTGGGGCAGTCCCGTTTCCAGTGTCCTTTCTTCTTACAATAATTGCAAAAGTCATTGGTACCATAAGGAAAAAAGCGACCATTCTGTGGGGCACTAACATTTGCTGACAGTACATGTGTGGGCTCCTCATGTTTCTTCCTTGTAAGAGAAAGTTGAGTTTGTTCTTCTGCTAGAAGTTCTGAGAGTGTCGTATCAACGAAAGGCAGTGGTAACCGATGTAATAAGAGACCGCGAACATGTTCAAAGTCAGGGCGGAGCGCCATAAGAAACTGAACCAGGCGAGTCTGCTGCCGATAGACTTCGAAGGTATGGGCATCATCAGTGGTTTTAAAAGTGGGTTCCATTAGAGACAGTTGATCCCATAAAGCAGTCATTTTGATAAAAAAAAGTCATGAATGGAGTCATTTCCTTGGTCAGCATTTTTGATTTCCCATTCTAACTGATATCGGCGAGTAGCATTGGACTGAGTATACAATTTAGCTAAATAATCCCAAGCATCCTTAGGATAATTGAATTTAGCCAATTGGTTGCCAATAAATGGATTGACCGAATTGGCTATCCAAGAGTTTATCTTCCCTACTGAAGCTTCCCATTCCTCAAATGTGGTGTCTTTACTATCTGGTGTAGGGATCTGTTTAGCAATATATTTCCATAGTTTTTGTCCTTTGAGGAAATTTTGCATTAGATGGGACCAATAGGGATAATTTGTCCCATCGAGTATAACATTAATCCCCAAAGTGCGATCAGAAGACATCTTAACCAAAAATTGCCTAGATATGAAGTAAAAGCGCAGAAGAAATTTGAACAATGCTCACAGATTGTATAGATGGGAAATCCAGGCCCAGAAACCAAGTCATATCTGAAATCCAGCCACAAAAACTAACCAGATCTGAAAATTCCAAGGAATTAGGTCCAGGTTACCTTGAATCTGAGCACAGATCAATGCTATGGGGCCCACTGGTTGATCAGATGGAAGATCACAGCCACAGAGTGAAATCAAATAAGAAAATGCCAAAAAAAGGGTCCAGGCGACCTTGAATCTGAGCACAGGTATGATCTGTGGGGCCCACTGGATGATCAAAAGGAAGATCAGATCACACAGGGATCTCTGTCCCAAAAATTCAAAACACCTCTAACTGGTATTTCGAAGAAAGCTTGAGAATTTAGAATTTTGAACGGTCTTGATGAGATCTATTTGCACAAAGAAGACAAGTGCAGGTGGGAGAGAAAGGCCTACCTCAGATGATCAGAAAATCTCCAAAAAATGTTCAGAATTCCTAGGATAATTGGTCGACCAAAATGGAGAGATTTCGCTGATGCAAGGTGATCAACAGGTGGGCCACCTTTGATCACAGTAGTGTGCAGTGCTTCTCACGGCCGGAAAAAAAACAGAACTCCTCTTATCAGATGACCAGGGCTCCTCTTATGCTTGAAGGATCAGATTGTGCTCTGATACCATGTGAGATTATCCAAACCACAAACCAGAAGCATGCAAGAGAGAGAGTTTGCAAGAGAATTTTCGTATAGAGCTTGTATTGATGATGGGTATTTGTAATACAATGTTGCCTAGTTTAACAGATCTAATTACAAGATTACAGTAGTGTTTAAGGAAACTAATATCTACAATTAGATGTACAATCATAAGACAACTCATATAATCTTTTGACTTGTGGGCTGGCCCAATACATGGGTTGTGGGCTGACCCATTAGGTCGAGCTGACCTATATCTTTACAATATTCACCGTGCAAAGATCAATTTTCAGTGTGTATTTGGCAGCTATCTTTTAGTTGTCCTAAAAAGCTCCACTACTCTATCTCGTAAAAGAAGCAACCGACAATTAATAACTCTATTTCGTTTCTTCATTTGATAACCCTGTCAACACTCTTGCTTCTCCCTTACACAAAGACGCAATCTAAATATTGCATATCAACTTTCAGATATATCTTTCTGTCCTAGGTACTCACATGGCTAAAGTGGTAAGAAATATGTGCTCAATGCCTCCCCTATATAAACACATCTCCTGTGAATCAAGTACAAAATTATTTTGCAAACATTTTCATGAATTTATAAAATAGAATACCTACCTATATAAAAATTTCAAAAACTTGTTTGCGAACAAACTATTCAAAACTTGATATGGTTGTGGATAAGCATCAAGCACCTATGATGACCTGGTGGCATATTGCTAAGGGATCTTCACCTTGCGACCGACTCCGGATCACCTATCGCATTTGTTATACATTCACCTTGAGTGGACCAATAACAGCCCGCCACGTCATCCAAAAATTTAGATGATCAAAATCATCTAAATTTTTGGATGACGTGGCGGGCTGTTATTGGTCCACTCACGATGAAGATACAACAAATGCGATAGGTGATCCGGACTCTCACCTTGCACACACTAGTATTGACATCTCTATAAGAAAAGTCACTTTTAGTGGTGGAAAAGAAACTAGTTATAACATGAATATCTGTTATAAAAACCTTTAGCGCCTCCATGCTTCTCCGCCATAGCAAACAACAAACTAAGCCACCATCTAGACAGAGTAAGTCAACACTCTGTTTGCCCTAGCTACTCCTATAGCCTCATTGGATAGAATATGTACCTGGTACATCTAGAACCATACCCACCCTTACATACTCAATTAACTCTGCTTATCATCACAATCAAAGCCTTGTTCCAACTCTATTGGAGTACACGAGTTATGTTTCTCCATCCCGGTCTATCTTGGGCCAAATCCTCAAAAGATAACACTTGTTTAGATTCAACATTACTACTTCGATCCATGTCCTCTTTGGCCTTCCCTTTTCATTGGCAGGCTATCAACTTGCATAGAAGACTTATTAGCCTACTTTGCATATGTCCAAACCATCTCAAACACACTTACCCTGCTCAACAAGTACAAATCATTTTTGCAAAAATGTAAAGAAAGACATAACTTGGTGAATAGATGAGATCCAGATCAGATATCCTAGAGTCTTGCCTCTGATTTCATTGTATTATAAGACCAGAAAAGCTGTTAAGGTTTTAACTCCCCACTACTTGCGCTTGCATTTGTAATAAGTTACAAAGGTAGGATATATATTACAAGAAAAGGAAATAACTAATAAAAAGACTGGTAATCTAATCCCTGAATTAAGCTGCCTGATTCAAAGTACTCTACCTACACAGTAACCTCCTCTTTCTTAGAAGGGCACAATTTAGCTTTCCAGCTCAACAAGAAAATATAGAATGATGTGAATATCTCGTCATCAAGATCATCCAAAAAGGACAAATCAAAGTGCGCTAGTACGCCAAGATCACCACCCTGGTTAACAAAGCATCATGTTCCTATTGGCATTCAAGTATTGGAGTACAACTCTCTTGTACCTTTGTACTCTTTTTTGCTCATTGTATTGCTTCTCCCTTTTAATGAAATTCTTGTTACCTTTTCAAAAAAAAAAAAGTATTGGAGACTCAAATGGCATGGCACACTGGTAAACAATTTGGGTTACCCTGGAAACAATTGAAAAACCCAAATGCATAGCAGATGCCAGGATGCACACACAACATACATAAATAAGCTCCCAATGCCACTAGCATAGGATACAGTTGTCGTGACTTTGGTTCCAACTTCAACCAAGGGCATGGCCTTTTACTTACAATGCCATATAGCCATTAGGCAAAGCCCTAAGACACATTGTTTACAGTTCCAGGCACCAAGTAATTTTAAACCGTATAGGATGGAATTGGCCTTGGAAACTTGCTGTTTACCATGAAATATCCAACTAAGAAATAAAAATTTAAGAATAAATCCCCAACCAAAAGAGATTATTAAGAGGACAAGTGCAACTAGGAAACTTGGTTTGGAAGCAAAGCAAGAAAGGTGCATGGCACATTGTACACTGTGTCAGAATTTAAGAAAAACGACGGCCATAGACAGTAGTAAAAAAGACTGTAGTTTTTGTTAAACGACAGCTGTGGGCCATCGTATAATTAGCAATGTCGTTTAACAAAAACGATAGTCTTTTTTATGACTGTCTATGGCCGTCGTTTTTCTTAAATTCTGACATAGTGGTAGCTGGGGGCTAGACAAGTGCAATGACAAGTCGGCCCCAGTTTAATTGCCAAAAAATTCTAAGAGAAATTTCCTTGATTGCCATACGAGCATAGAGGTCAGTCTCTTTCACATGAATGTTTTTCTTACTGTACAAATCACATGATCAACAACTCGTGATGTTTTACTTTCTTTCATCAGTAACAGTCAGCATATTACTGAAGAAAAACTTTAAACTAATACAAATAAATAGGAAAGTATTCCCTTTAATTCGTTCTATGGTAATTCATTTGACATACCTGAAAATCCATAATCATTCCACAAGTATAACTTACAAAGATGGAGTAGATAGGCCCCAACTTGAATGTGTTGGATTAGGAGACGAGACAATAATGGAAGGCTGTGGATCCTGATCTGAAACCAAACTTGAAGTCCCCTTGTCTGAAAATAAGGGGTGAGCTTCTGATGAAGTAACATTCAGTCAGCTATGCTTTCCGAGGCAAGTGGCACCGGTCCTTTTGTCACTTGTCTGAAAATAAGAGGTGAGGATTTTAAATTATAAAATTCTTGTATATTACATACAACAACTTGTTCAGCAAAATCTGAATCAAGTGAAATTTATACCTAGTTCCTTCTCTTGCTTCCAAAAGTATTTCCTCCTCTTGGGAACACTCATGCTGACTGGAAATTTAAGCCATTTGATGTCCTAGGATGTTTAAAATCATTTGAATTTAGAACTGGACTGAAATTTCTCCGATGTAGATGATTCCTGAAATGATTAGTAGTCACTATGACAAGAATGTAAGAACAAGAAGCAGATACAAAAACCCAGAAGTAGATCCTACACAGCAAAGTTTAGCTACTTTTAGAACTCCAACTGTCTCAAGAAGACAGTGCGGCCATACATAGAAATTGAAAGATTTGAAATGTAAAGCCAAGTAGTCTGCCTAATATAAAAGAGGAATGTCCAGTGTGTTTTATGTAGTCCTCTATCTCACAACAAGCATGCTTTATATTAAACAAGACGGAATACAAAATGGTGATACCAAAGAATCTTCTTGCTCCTTGATGATCAAGTGCAGAGAGTTGGTGAACAAGGTGAGAACATGCCTCCCCTACTTCTCAGCAGCTGATAGATCAGAACTGTCACTCCATTCAAACACTTTATTGTCCCTCATTTCATTCATAAGAACCTCAGCCTCTTCCAATCGACCCTCACTTTTTAGGCCATTTTAACATTTCATTGCAAATAGAAGGACTGGGAAAGAAAACCATTCTCGACCATTTCCCGATAAAGTCCATATGCCCCATCATAATTGCTTAACTTGCAGTGGCCATCAATCAGCACTGAATAAGTAACACCACATGGAACGTGCCCCTTAATTGTCATATCATTCAAGAGATCATCTGCTTCTTGCAACTTGCCTTCTCTGCATCCCATGACCAAGCTAGTGTAAGTCATTTCATCTCCATCCACTCCTCGCGTCATCATCTCATTGTGCATATCAAATGCCTTGCGTACATATCCAAATTGAGCATAACAACGAATCAAGGCATTATAGATAATCCTGTTGGGAACAAGATTGTTCGCTAACATTTCCTGATATAGCGACTCTATTTCTTTCATCTTTCCTTCCCCACTTAGCCCATTTGTCAATACATGATAAGTTACTAAGGTTGGTTTGATATCTAACTTCTTCATGTTCTGGTATAATTCAAGAGCTTTTAGGGTATTGCTGACACGAACATAGCCCATGATGAGATAAGTGTACGTAATTACATCAGGAGTCAAGCCTTCAGTTCTAATCCTAAAAACCAATTCTTCAGCTTCTGATACCCTGCCTTCCTTGCAGAGACCATTTATTAAACAGTTGTAAGTTACAACTGTCAGAGCAGTACCTTTCACAGTCATTTCCTTAAGCAATTTGAGGGCCTCAAGCAACTTACCCATCTTACAGTAGCCATCAGTGAGCATGTTATAGACTTTTACATTTGGAGAAACTCCTCTATCAGCCATATCTTCAAGGAGGATTTCAGCCTCAACAACTTTACCATTCTTCCACAACCCATTTATAAGAGAGCCATATCTCACAACATTGGGCTCAACCCCCTTCTCTTTCATTTCTTTAAAAATCTGAAAACACCGATCAAACTGAAAAACCCGGGCATGCCCATCAATTAGGGTGTTATAAGTCTCCATGTAGGGCACCACACCCCTCTCTAATTCCATCTCCCTCACCAATGCCTCTGCCTCGGCCGTATTATTCATCTTGCATAACCCACTTATGATTGAATTGTACGTAATGCAGCTAGCCTTTACCCCATTGATTTCCATCAGTTTAACCATTTCGAGGGCACTGCTCATGTCCCCTATCCGACAGTATCCATCGATGATTGCATTATAAATCACAGTCGTCGGAACCAAACACTTCTTCTCCATCAACTGCTTTAAAACCCCTCCTACCACAGACACCTTCCCATCCTTGCAGAGCCCGTTCAACAGAACACTACAAGCATAACCTCCAATCTGAATTCCCTTCTCCATAGTCTCCTCAAAGAATCCCACCAACGCATCGGAATCCCCCAATCTTGAATATCCATCAAACAAAATGCTTCAAGTGTACCCATCCAGAGCCAATCTCTGCTCCTTCATCTCTTCCAAAAAAGCCTTTGCCTCTTCTACCCGTCCCGCCCGGCAAAGCCCCCCAATCACTGTATTATACGTCACAAGATTCAGCTTCACACCCACCTCCCGCATCTGCTCCCTCACGCTAAAAGCACCCTCTAAGTCCCCAGCCTTACAAAGCCCATCAATCATCGTATTGTAAGCAACCTGCTTTCGGGTTACCCGTCTCTCAAGCATTTCATCAAACAGCTTCCAGGCATCATCCAATCGCCTCTCATTACAAAACCCAGACATCAAAATGCTGTAGGTGAACGAATCGGGCTTTATCCGGTTCCCCTCCATGGGATTCTTCAACCCGGCCGCCATTTCCAAGTCACCCAACTTCACAGCCGACCGAACCGCCTTGTTGTAAGTGAATTCATCCAAAGAGACACCACCCCAGTTTTGAATTTCTGAGAAGAGGTCGAAGGTGTTAAGGAGAAATAGTCAATGCCTGTTCTCTCTCTCCAGAACTGAACTCAACAACTTATTCTTATCCATATCTCAACAGATGATCTTATCTCTTATTTGTTGTAAGAGCATTCACTTATTATATCTATGATTACTCTCACAGTAACATACAGGGAGAAAGATATTAATACAGAAACTCTTTAGAATTCAACTTGGTATCAGAGCCTTATCCACCATGGCCGGTTCTTCTTCTTCATCTTCATCAACAGCTGTCCCATCATCACCATTTTCTTCCTTCATCTTCTCTACTTTACTCCCAATATTTCCCATGCTCTTCCAGTCAAACTTGATCGCAATAACTTCCTACTGTGGCGCTCTCAATTTCTATCTGTTCTGCATCTTCATAATGCCATGGGCTTTATTGATGGCATCTCCCCATGTCCCTCTCAATTTGTCCTTGGTAATCATGAAAACCCAACTGATACAGTTAATCCCGAGTTTCTGAAATGGCAAACTCTAGACTAGACTCTGTTACGCTGGTTCATTTCATCTCTCACTGAGCCTGTGCTTGCTCAAGTGGTAGGTTTGTCTATAGCCAGAGATGCTTGGCAGTCTCTTGAGAAAACATACTCGGCTCAATCTCGAGCCAAAATCATGAATCTAAAGTACCAGCTGCATACCCTTAAGAAAGGGTCTCTCTCTGTCTGATTATGTTCAAAAGAAGAAATCAATTGCCGACAATCATGCTGCTGTGGCTCAGCCAGTTTCTGATTTTGATCTGGCTTCTAGTCTTCTTAGTGGTCTTAGCTCCGAATATGTGGCTTTCATCACCTCAATAACCACTCGTGTAGAACCCATTTCTCTTGATGACTTAACTGGGTTTCTATTCTCTCAAGAAGCACGAATTGAAGAAACATTTGCGACAGTTGAAGTTCCCACGGTGAATTTGGCAACTAATTCTATTGATACAAATAGAGGAAGAGGGCGGTCTCCTAGTAACAATCGAGGCCGCGGACGTGGCCGTGGTCGTGGCCGCTATCAATATGGACAAAGACCTTCTGGTCGATCTTTTAGTGGTCGTCCAACTTGCCAAGTTTGTCACAAGTGTGGTCATTCAGCCACTCAATGCTATCACAGGTATGACCCAGATTATCAAAGTGAAAATCCAGCCCCTGCTGCACTGCTTGCTGGTTCTCCCATTGGTTCTGATGCTGCGTGGTACCCAGACTCCGGTGCGACTCATCACCTGACTGTTGACATGGCCAATTTGTCCACTCATTCTGAGTATCATGGTCCTGACCAGGTTCATGTTGGTAATGGTAATGCCCTGTCTATTACACATGTTGGATCCTCTTTGCTTCACACTCCTTCACAATCCTTTCGTTTGAATAATTTATTGCGTGTGCCCAATATTACTAAAAATCTTCTTTCTGGTCGACAATTCTCAAAGGATAATAATGTTGTTTTTGAATTTCATCCCTCTTGTTCCTATGTTAAGGATCAAATGAGCAGCCAAATCCTTCTACGTGGGACGCTTAAGGACGGTTTCTATGTTCTTGACCTTCTGGATTCTGCTTCTCCAACTGCACTTGTAGATGAGCGCACATCTGCTGATGTCTGGCATAAAGTTATTGCAAGAGTTTGGTCCCAGTATCATTTACCATTTTCTTCTTTTGTTAGTTCTTTTTTATGCCTTCATTGTAATAAAAGCAAGAGATTGCCATTTACTTCCTCGTTTTCTACTTGTAATCGTCCATTGGAATTATTACATTCTGATCTTTCGGGACCCTCTCCAGTTACTGCTACTAGTGGACATCGTTATTACATCCATTTCACTGATCATTTTAGTCGTTTTATGTGGGTGTTTCCATTGCATCGCAAATCTAATGCTCTTTCTGTTTTTATTTTTTTTTAAACACAAATTGAAAGTTACTTGGGCTACCAATCAAGCAGCTCCAAACTGATGGTGGTGGTGAGTTCAAAAAATTTTCTTCCATTTTTATACTCTCATGGAATTTCTTATCGGTTCTCTTGTCCTTATACTCATGCCCAGAATGGACACACTGAAAGAAAGCACCGCCACTTGGTTGAAACTGGCCTCACCCTTTTGGCCCGTGCCTCCATTCCATTGCACTATTGGGTCGATGCTTTTGCAACTGCTGCATACTTAATTAATCGGATGCCAACACCTATTTTATCTAATAAATCTCCTTATGAAAAACTTTTTTGTAAAACTTGAGTATTCTTTCCTTCGTGTTTTTGGTTGCGCGTGTTATCCAAATCCCAGGCCTTATAACAAAAACAAATTGCAACCAAGATCCATTCGATGTGTCTTTCTTGGCTACTCCAATATGCATAAAGGATATAAATGTTTACATCAAGAAACTGGTCGTCTCTATATATCCAGAGATGTTTTCAATGAAGACAATTTTCCCTTTTCCAAGCTTGTTCTTTCTTCTTCCTCTCCTCCACCTTCACCTCTTTTTCTCTCCATTCATACAACTACACCTCTGACTGAGGGGGTGGGATTTTCCTCTTCTCTCGCTGGTGTTAACTCACTTCCGCATACAGCAACCACACCAACATATCAGTCCATTGCAGTTTCTACTATCCAACCGGTTTTATCTCCAATCTTCCACAATACATCTGAACCACTGCTTCCATCTTATCCAATGGTCACTTGAACTCATGATCACACCAGACGACCTAAGACATATCCGGACTTTTGTTACTTGGCACCCCCTCCCTCGTGGATTGATTGCCCACTGTCATCAGGATGAGGTTGAGCCCACATGTTTTACTCAAGCCAACAAGAATCCAAAATGGAGGACTGCTATGGAGGAGGAATTCAATGCACTCATGTGCAATGGGACTTGGCAGCTTGTACCCTCGCCTTCTAACATGAACTTGGTTGGCTGTAAGTGGGTCTTTCGCATCAAGCGGAAGGCCGATGGCTCGGTTCAGCGGTATAAGGCTCGCTTGGTTGCTAAGGGGTTTCATCAACAGCCAGGGGTGGATTTTCAAGAGACCTTCAATCCAGTGATAAAACCTACTACAATTCGTCTCATTTTGAGTCTTGCTTTGACATTCAAGTGGCCCCTACGACAGCTGCACGTACAAAATGCATTTTTACATGGCTACTTATATGAGGACGTCTACATGGTTCAACAACTAGGCTTTCAAAATAAACACTTTCCTACTCATGTTTGTAAGCTAAAAGGGGCTTTATATGGTCTCAAACAGGTCCCTCGTGCTTGGTATCAGTTGGCTTTTCTACTTCTCAGTTGGATACATCTCTCTTCTATAAGAGAACAGGGGATTTCATTCTTCTTATTTTGATATATGTTGACGATATTATCCCTGGGAATAACATGCCTCAGCTTAATACACTGTTACGATTGTTAGGTGATGAATTTGCACTTAAGGACTTGGGGTCCCTCACTTTCTTCCTTGGCATTGAAATCTTGCATCAACAAAAAGGGTTTCTGCTGTCTCAGTGCATGTACATACATGACCTACTGCTTAAAACAAAACTGGATGGTGTAAAACCTGTTAGCACTCTAATGGCAACAGGAATCCCACTCAGTCGTTTCTCTGGTTTGCCTTTCTCTGATCCATACCTCTATCTAAGTACAGTAGGCGCACTCCAATATCTTACCATTACTAGGCCCGACATAGCCTACTCTGTCAGTAAAGTTTCTCAGTTTATGCAATCTCCAACTGATGTTCATTGGACGGCTGTGAAACTCATCTTGCGGTATCTCAAGCATACTATCATGTATGGTCTCCTATTGCAGCCTATTTCTAATTTTCAACTCCATGGTTTTAGTGATATTGATTGGGCTGGTTGCCCAGATGATCGCAAATCTACTGGTGGGTATGGTGTTTTTCTTGGTTCAAATCTTTTCAGCTTGAGCTCGAAGAAGCAAGCTACTGTATCCAGGTCCAGTATCGAGGCTGAATATCCCGGTGTTGCTCTTGTTTCTTGTGAGCTACTTTGGCTTCAACAACTGCTCCGTGAACTTGTTTTTTCCCTACAACGTCCTGCTGTAATTTGGTGTGATAATAATGGCTCTATTTATGTTTCCGCCAATCCAGTCTTCCATGGTAGAACCAAGCATGTTGAGGTGGATGTGCATTTTGTACGTGACCTTGTCAGGAAGGGTCGACTGCAAGTAATGTATCTTTTTACTAGAGATTAGCTTGCAGACATTTTTACGAAACCTCTAAGCTCTACTCGTTTCTCTACTCTGCACAACAAGCTCACTGTTCATGCTGACCAGTCTCGCTTGAGGGGGCGTGTTAAGGAGAAACAGTCAATGCCTGTTCCCTCTCTCCAGAACTGAACTCAACAACTCATTCTTATCCATATCTCAACAGATGATCTCATCTCTTATTTGTTGTAACAGCATTCACTTATTATATATATGATTGCTCTCACAGTAAGATACAGTGAGAAAGATATTAATACAGAAACTCTTTAGAATTCAACTGAGAGCATCTTTGTATCTCCTCTGGGAGACGAGTGACTTAAGGAGTCGATTGAGAGAGAGGAGTAGTGGGGTAATTATGCCGTCTCTCATCTTATGAAGGATTTTGATTGCTTGAAAGGGTCTGTTGAGGTCAATGTAGGAAGAGAGAATGAGATGTGGAGCGTTTGAAGAGACGTTGAAGAGGGTTTTGCAGACATGGGAAGGAGAAGAGAATATGGTTTGGGACTAAAGGAGGGATTGAAGGAGGGTTTGGGCGGATTCCAATCGGTTCTTTTAGAGGAGGATTTGGAGCTGCCTCACCTGATCGGAGTCTCCAGTCAGGTGACCTTGTTCTTCTACTTCTGTTGCTGCTGCTAATTGTTCTTGTTCTCGTTCTTGTTCTTGTGTGGGAGATGAGGGAAGTCTGAGGGCCGGGAGGTGAGAAGTCTGTTGAGGAGGGGAGGGATTGGAAGAGGGCTTTTGAACTTGTTGAGAGCATTTTGGGGGAGTCTGAACATTTTGGAAGAGAGAGAGAGGAGGGAATTAGAAACTCTATTAGCAACAAAGCCCGAGGTTAGCCCAAAAAACATTCTTTACCAATTAAAAGCCAGTGGTTAGCCCAAAAACCCATTCTTTATCCAAAAAAAAAAAAAACGTGTTGTTAGCCGGGGCCCAAAAATAAAAATAGGGGATTTAATAGAAAAACCCCTCCTAAACGGGCATAACATTAATTTGGCCCTAATAAAAATGGGTAGACAGAAGGAGTCCATTAGACCACTTAGCTTTTTTTTTTTTTTTTTTATGTTTTTTTTGTAATAGTCGATATCGACTATCCCCTATACAAAAAGGCGACACGCCACTTTTACTCTCACTTTGTCTTCATCTTCTTTTCCCCTTTCCCTTTCATCCTTATTGGCAACTGTTCTCTTCTCAACAGTTGTCAAAGCGGTGGCCCCAAGGTAACATTCGCTCCAACTTTTCAAAGATTCTCCACAATTTGATGCACATAGAGGTATGTTTGTTTTCGTTCTCATTGTTGTATTTGTGCCCTAAATTTGGCGTGGGATTTATGGGTTTTGCATGGGTTTGATCGTTCGGAATGGAGCGACCTTGCAATCTCCTTCACACTTTGTAGTTTGCCCATCTTCTCATTTAATTTATCTCGCACTCGGTTATGAAGATGCTTTTTTTTCTAGATTTATTTGTTAGGTTGTTTGGACTTTGGCAAGAGCTCATATTAGAAAATTGAGAACTAAATTTATTGATTTAAATGAATATTTCAATTTTATGATTAACCCCTCAAATCACTCATCATCAATGGTTGCTTCTTTTTTTTAAATGCCTGCTAAAATCATTAGTTTTGCATGGGTTTGATCATTTGGAATAAAGCAACCTTGCAATCTCCTTCACACTATGTAGTTTTACCATCTTCTCATTTCTCTGGCACTCGGTCTATGAAGATACTTTTTTTTTTAATTTATTCTTTAGGTTGTTTGGACTTTGGAAAGAGCTCGGATTAGAAAATTGAGAACTAAATTTATTGATTTAAATGAATATTTCAATTCTAAGATTAACCCCTCAAATCCCTCATCATCAATGGTTGCTTTTTTTTTTAAATGCCTGCTAAAGTCATTAGTTTTGCATGGGTTTGATCGTTCGGAGTGGAGCGACCTTGCAATCTCCTTCACACTCTGTAGTTTGCCCATCTTCTCATTTCTCTGGCACTCGGTTTATGAAGATACCTTTGGGTGATTCTAAACTCACCCACCTCTTTTGCTATATCCACCCACATTTTGAATAATACCTAAAATACCCTCATCTTCTCCTCTCTCCTTCTGGTTTCCTGCTTCGGCCACATCCGACGAACCTGCTCCAGCCACGTCCGCCCAACCCTGTCGCCGCCTATCCCTCTCCCTCTCTCTATCTCTCTCGCTCGCCGCCTGCATCCCCCGGTTAGAGAAGAAGAACAAGGGAAGGAGAGGAGAAGGTGGGAGCGGTGATCCAGGGGGTGGTGCGAGGGTGCAGCGGTGACAGGGAGGAGAGAAGAAGAAGGAGAAAAACAGAGGAGAGAGGAAAAAAAGAGAGAGAAAAGGAAGGAGAAGAGGAAGAATAAGAGAAGTGCAAGAAGAAGGAGACAGGGGGGATAACGCTCCTCCCTCTCCCCGCCCTCCAGAGGTGCAGGTCGCGATCGACGAGAGCGGGAAGACGACGGTGATAAACCGTGCAATTGATAAACGCACGGGTTTTTCCAACCGTGCAATTGATAAATGCACGGGGTTTTTTCAGCCGTGCATCTCTCTATATGCACGGTTCGAAAACTTCGTGCACATTTGGAGAAGGCTGCGATCTGTGCACGGATATGATAAACCGTGCAAATGAAAAATGCACGGGATTTTTCGGCCGTGCACCTCTCTATGTGCACGGCTCCAAAACTTCGTGCACCTCTGGAGAATACTGCAATCAAGAGAGGGCGGAGAGAGTTGCAGTGGAGGGGAAAATGGAGATAGAAGGAGAGATATGGTAAAGCAGGGACAGAGAGAAACAAAGGAAGGAGAAGAGAGGGAGGGGGGAGAGATGAAGGAAAGAGGCGTGCGGAGGTGCGGAAGATGGTGGCGAGATCGAGAGGGAGAAGAAGATGGGGGCGCTGCACTTGGTGGTCGTGAGATGGAGGGAGAAGAAAACGATGGTGGGGAGTGGGTTCTGCACGCTGGGGTCAGAGAGACGAGGATGGAGATGTGGGGGGAGGTGAAGTGCTGGGTGAGGACGATGGGGTCTGGCTGGGGGTGCCGCCGGAGCAGGGAGAGGAAGAGGGGGTCTGGCTGGGGTGCCCCCGGAGCAGGGAGAGGAAGAGGGGTATTTTCGTCATGTATAATTAAAAAAAAAATTTGTGGGTGGATTCAGCAAAAGAGGTGGGTGAGTTTAGAATCACCCGATACCTTTTTTTTTTCTGAAGAAGACTTTTTTCTGGATTTATTTGTTAGGTTGTTTGGACTTTGGAAAGAACTCATATTAGAAAATTGAGAACTAAATTTATTGATTTAAATGAATATTTCAATTCTAAGATTAACCCCTCAAATCACTCATCATCAATGGTTGCTTCTTTTTTTTAAATGCCTGCTAAAATCATTAGTTTTGCATGGGTTTTGATCGTTCGGAATGGAGCGACCTTGCAATCTCCTTCATACTTTGTAGTTTGCTCAGCTTCTCATTTCTCTGTCACTCGGTTTAAACGACTCAAAAATATGTTAGTTAGCACATTACCATGATACTTATTAAGAACCTCGATGGGTTCCTTAGCAATATATTCTTTGTTTGCATCCAAAATAAATGAGCAATCATGGTGGGCAACACGTATGGCACTAAGCACTTCTATGTCCGCTCTTAAATCTTTTCCCACCTTAAGCTTTAGAGTCCCAAATCCCTGTTTTCAATACTTAGAATCTAATTCAGCAGCTTCAGTTGGTGATACAATTGGAATCTGAACAATTGAAAAGAGAATTTCATATCGACAATTTCATGTACATAATTGAGACAAATTCATTCCTCTGAGCAATGATAGGAACTGAGAACGGTTGAAAAGAGAATTTCATATGGGAGGTAATTAAGAAAATTAAGGACTGAACTGTTATATCAGTGGTTATGGAATCTGAAACCCTACGAAACAATCTCCACAAAGGTACATGACTGCTATTAGCAACTGCATCGATCAACGCCATCTCAGCTCCTGCTCTAACCTTCAATCATAAATTCAACTAAACACATCGCAATGAGAACCTAAATTAATCATTTTAAACTAAATACATGAACAGGTAACTAAAAGTCTTATAACTTAGATGTGGGCATTCCACTTAGATGTGGTGGTTTGTTAATGACCACTCTAGAGAGAGTGATGTAATATGGTATTATAATATGCAGGCACTCCAGAGAGAGAATTATAATATGGTGTGTGTGTGTTGGGGAGGGGGGTGGGGGGCAAGGAGAGCATCATTCCAATAGTTTTCATTAGATTAAGGGAGAGGTTGTTTGAACTATCTTGTAGGTGATAAGTGTTAGACCCTGCCCAAACCAACTCAATTAGTGTTAGCTAAGTGACTGTTTAGTCTTAAGTGGGTTTAGTGATTGTTTGGTTAGAATATGATTGGTTTTAGTCTTGGATATAGCTTTGGAAATTTTGAGAACGTTTAGTTTTAGTCAGACAAGCTCAGGGAGGCCCTGAGTGCACGCGTAAGAATGGGAGGTTCATCCTAGTTTTTGTGATTTTGATCATGGTTTTGATTTCAGTTGATGGTTTTATTTTATTCTACAACTTTCGTTTTCAGCCCGTCTGTGTGTTTGAAGCCTAGAAACCTAAGTTTTGGCCCCAAAAAGGTAAAATCCACTTTCCACACTAAATCCAGGCACAAATTTCGAAATCTCAAAACCATGTCAACTTAATACTTTTCGGAAACTAGATTTTTCAAGGATCATTTTATCCTTCTTCGCCGATCTCGTCCGGAGCCCACAAGACCATGTTCTAGCCCATACAAATTTTAGACCTGTTGTGGGGCCCACTTCCAAGTCACTTAAACTATCTTCTTCCCTCCCATCCGTTCATTCTTCTTGCCTGGAAAATTTCTGCAACTGAGCTGAGAAGAGAAAACTCTTCTTCTCCACCTTGCATGCCATAGCTAGGAAGCTACAAATGAAGATTTGTGACCATCTTTCTCTTCCTCTCTTTCCAAGCTTCAACTAGGTACCAATTGTGCAAGAAACCTACAGATTCTCTTCTTCCTTCCAGCCATTTTCTTTTGTTTGCATAGCTTCAGGTGAGAGCTTCATGTCAGGTTTTTAATAGGGTCTTTTGAGCTACTAAAGAGTATTTTTTTTCAAGCATGCAAGTCCATTTTCGAAGTGGGTTCTTGTTTTCCCAAGTTTTTGGGTTTTTGAATGAGTTTTTCTTGGGGTTTTTGTAGCTCCTTGGCTCAGCTTTTGGGTAGGATCCTTGAGGAGAGACTTATTTGGCTTATTGAGCAAAGAGGCAAGTAATCTTTATGGGTTTTTGCATGCTGTGTGTTATTAATTGCTTTCCATTCTCTAATTGCATGGTTTCAAATATTTGATTCATAATCTAAGTCATACTTAGATCTCCTTTAATGTTAATTTCAGCCTCTCTATATTCATTAACATTAATGTTTTTCCAAATCTCTGGAATTCTGTTTTAGTTTGACAATGTTAAGTTAAATTCAGCACTTGGGTTGTTTGATGAATGGAATGGTTCAAATTACGAAATGCATGGTTTATAAATGTTAATCTTGATCCCTTGGAGAGCATGGTGGCTCAGGGAATGCAGGTTGATTTTAGAAATGAGAAGAAGAGGAGATGAGTAGTGAAGATTCTGATTGAAATGCACTACCCGTACAGGTCGGTCAACCATCGGTTAGCTGTCGGCTAGCCAAAATGCCCATTTCGGCTAACCAAGATCCAACCGAAACCTGTCGGTTCCTTTTCCAGAAGCGTGCATCCTGTCAGGGACTTGTCGGTCAACTGACGACTAACCGAACTACACACTTCGGTCAGTCGACAGCCAACCGAGTTCAATTTTGACTCCTTTTCCCAAGAGCTGAAGTTTCTGATCTGGGTCCAGGCGGTCAGCCGTCGGTCATCTAGCGGCTAGCCGACATACTCCACTTCGGCTAGCCGACAGGTGACCGAGAGCTAACTGAATTTACAAGATAAACCATTTTTTAAAGGAATTCTATAGAAATGAAAATCAGACTAAGCTAAGGACTTTTAACTTGACTTTGTGCATTTGAAATCTAAAATGCCCTTTTTAACTTCGGAGGCACCAATCCGTTTTATTTTCCCGGCATCTGGGTTTAAGTTACACAAAGGTCAATGAATGGTCTTAGCATATGCTTGATGGACTTCATTTTCGAACTTCAGTTTTGATACAAGAAATATCATCGTGTACTCATTTTGAATTTAAGTATAAGTTTGTTTGAAGATTTATTTTTAGAATAAAAAAGGGGATCACTTCTTAAGCTTGTTATGCATATATCTTATGCTATTTTGCTAGCCGTGCTTTGTTTCGTTTTGACAAGTGATTTCTCCTTAATTTTCGATAAGTTTGATAAGTATACCGTCGTGTTTGTGCATTCATGGATTCAAGTGAACACCACTGAGCTTGGACTGCCCCTCCAGTCTGATCCATTAGTTCGGGGGTCCTTAAACATAAGGACTATCTGTAGATTACTCGTGTATTTTATACACATCTTTGCTTGTCCCAGTTCCGCGGCCGGCCTCCCCTCCCAGCTTGTGTGGCACGGGCTCTTGCTTTGTCTTGTTTAGCTTTCTTGTCTTTGCTTACTCTTATCATCATGTATGATGGAGAAAGGATAAGCTTATTTACTATTCATGATATTATAAGTACTCATGTTAGTTTGTATATTTGAAAAGAATATCTAGTCATGAGATTTTTGAATTCAATAAATCATTTTAGTACTATTCTGTCAAAACTATAATTGTTCCATGCTCATGCCTAAATTGATTACCTGCCAAACTATAGTGTTTGATACTTGTTATTTTGGTGCCTAGGTGCAGGAGACGTTGCCTTTGAGGAGGAGCGTCAGGAGGAGGCTATTGAGCCACCCCCAGCTCGCGAGTGGCAGCCCGACGATGTCAACTAGACATCGAGCGGGTTTATAAGATCTCTCATTTTGCTTTGGGACTTTAGATATGAACTTTTCGATATGTATTGGCCTTTGTTGGCCTCTTATGGGTTGTAACTTGAATTAATACACTTTGTCTAACTTTCAAACTTGAATCATGATGGGAATGCTATGATATATTTCCTTCTTCTGATATTAAGTCTTGATGTTTATTTTACTTATGCATCTTCCTTGAAAATGATTAAGTTATGTTTGACACATTTTGCTACACGCTTCTGCATACTTGATCGTGTGAGATAAATTCCCGTGTCTTGGGATCCTCACCACGAGAACGTGTGGTAAACACACGTCACGGGCCCTGATGGACCGCGCGTTCTAGTTGGTGCTACCTGATGGACCGCGCCCCGGATGCTCGGGTTCCTACCGAGGTCGGCGGACGTGGGAGTCCGTTTGGTTCCGACCCTTTCGTAACCGGGGGGCAAGGGGGCGTGCATCAACATTTCTTTTTTTTGTGGGTGTGCCAGATTTTCTATTTTTACTTGGAATTGCAAGTGGTGATCCGGAGATCAACCTTCGTAAGTAAAAAGGAAATCAACTTCTTTCAAGTTTTCCATTGCACATATATTTAAGAAAAGAGACATTTTTCTTAGTTTGCCGTGAAAGGCGATTTTTTTTGGCATTTATAGCCGATTTTGGCGTTTATAGCCGATTTTTGGCGTTTATAGCCGATTTTGGCGTTTATAGCCGATTTACAATCCTTATCAACAATGAAAGACAAGAATTGTGATTTTTGTCTCTTTTGAAAAAAATACAAACTACAATGAAAAGCAAGAAAAGGAGGATCTAACTTTTCAGGAGATTGTGGGGGACCCGTTTAGATTGATGGTCGCAAGCCATATGTGGGCTTCGCCATCATCCATGCAGATGAGAACAGAAGATGCTATTGATTCGCTTGGCTTGGCTATAACCTCAGGTTTTTAGAAGACAAGACCAAAAGGAGGTCCTATATCCAATAAAAAGCCGAGTAGACGGGCTGAAAAGCCACATCTAAGCCATTGGAGGCAGGAGGAGAAGGCAAGGACCTTGGGGGGGGGGGGTACCCCCCAAGTGACTTTTGTCACCTTGTTGCGGTGGCCGGTGTAGAACTTCCGCAGAGTTTTCTCTCTTTTTCCTTTCTCTGGATTTCTGTCTGTGTGCTTGTGCTTTTTTTCTCTGATGTTTCTGATGCTCTCTGTGATGTCCTTTCTTCTTGGAGAGCCCTCCTATTTATAGGCTTTTAGGTAGCCTTTTAGGTGGGTTTATGGGCTTTTATTGTCATTAAGCCGCATAATGGGAGGAGTTACAAAATTGAATTGTTTATTTTGTAACTCCTTTTTCTTGGCTTCTGATTGGCCGGAGGAGATTGAGGGCATTTAATCGCCTTTAATCGCCATGATGGGAGGAGTTTCATGGGTTAAATGCCATGAATCTCTTGACTTGTAAACTCCCGAATGCTTACGTCTGATTGGGCCGTCCAAAGAAATGGATTAATGACTGTAATAAAGCTAGTCAATTAATCGCATTAAGTGGTCGCCGAGCAGCTGAAGAGTCGCGGGCCGTGCCACGTCTTTTGGGATTCTTCTGTTGATGATCATCGATGGATCTTCATGTAGATCGACATCTGATGATCATGTAATTTTAGGTGTTTGTTGCCAACAGCGGGTCGGTGCCATCTGTCCTGTCGATTTCTCGATCGGTCGGTAGAAAGCACAACTTTTTTTGGTTGACCGGGTGGCGATCAATATTGTTTTCAATACTCTTGATGATTTACCCGTGTTTTGGACGGATGTCAGAGGACTTGGTGTCTCAAAAGCATGAATTTTGGAAAGTACCAGAGGCTGGGCTCTCGAATCGCGAAAAAACGGCGAAACCGGGGTTTCCGGGGCCTTCCCGGCGACCCCGGGTTCCAAGGTCGCCGGCGACCCTGGCCCAGGGTCGCAGGGGTCTGCGACCCTGGGGGGTTTTCCCCTTTCGTGTCCCGTTTTGCGTCCGTTTTTGCTGTTTTTCGATTCTTTTTTCTCCTGTACTTTTTCTTGACATTTTCACCATTTATTGGCCTAATTTCTTTGTAGGAAACCTGATGAGAATCCTTGCATTTTATTTTGCAAAGTTTCCAATTTCCTGAGAAAGCCGAAGACTTTGTCGCGCAGAGCTGCCGATTTTCCGTCAGAAGCTGAAACTCGGTCAAACGATGTCGGAATGACCTGAAATTTGTGTGAAGCCTCCTGAGCAATAAATAAGACCAACCATAGGCTTTTGTTTGAGTTTTGAAGCCGTTTGGGGTCCTATCACCTGTAGACTTGCTTTTTGTCGCGATGAAGATGTCGCGGTTTGATGTGCGGTCAACCGATGTCCGATTGACTTGAAATTTGACAGGGAACCTATTGGAGTCATTTTAAGATGATCCATAGGCTCTGTCTTGGAAACCATGGTCCAGGAGAGCTTTGCCGCCGAGTGCTCCTTTTCAGCTGTCGGAGAAGCGAAGTTAGGCCAAATGATTTTGAAATGGCCCGAAACTTCTTGTGTACTTCTCTTTTGGCTGTCTGGAAGAATCTTGCAGTTTTTGTTTGATTCTGACAAGATTTGATTTTTGGAAGCAGCATTGCCTATTTATGGCAGGTTGCGACTTCATGTAGCTCTTTGGATCTTGAAAAGGCAAAGTGACATTTTTGGTGTCAACAAATGCCCCCTCGAGGTACAGCGGCGAGTTGCTTAACTTTTGTAGTCGATGTGCCTCGAAGAGATTTTTGAAGGAGAGCATGTGACTTGACCAAGAGTCTTTGAGCAGTCTTTCTTTTTGGTATTTGTAGCCTTTTGAGCTTCCAGGGGAATTTTATGGTAGTGAAAGGGATCACGTACCATCTCGAGGCAAAGTTTTGAAGATGACATCAGGGATGTGGATTTGGGTTTTGACCTTGTGACCTAACATGCTATATGTGGCAGGTTAGGGGGTCGGGTTTGGTTTTGATCGTGTGACCCAACAAGCTGTATGTGGAATGTTAGGGGATCAATTTTGGTTTTGATCTTGTGACCTAACAGGCTGTATGTGGCAAGTTAGGGGATCAGGTTTTGATTTTTGGTTTTTGGTCTTGTGACCTAACAGGCTGTATGTGGCAAGTTAGGGGACCAGGATTTGGTTTGATTTTTGTGGAATGTCAATTTCAAGATTTTGGCTCAATTTGGTAGATGAGGCTGGATGGTTTGATTTTTGGAAGCTCATGGGGCTTGGAATTTTCTTTGTATGGTCCAATCAACTCAAAAGAGGCATGGAACCATTTTTGTATGCTCTTGGTAAGAGGGATTTCTCTTTGACTAAAAGCCCAAATTTTATTTTTTTTTGTGTGCCTAGGTGGTCAGACCTGGCTCATATGGGCTAACCCATGGGACCTTAAGCTTTTGAAATGGCTTAGATCTCATATGGTGTCATTTTTGTAAAGAATATCCAAAAATATCTCATTTGGATAGAGAATATCCAAGAATATCTTTACTTGGAGAGAATCTCTCATGATCCCTTTATTTTGGGATAGAATATCTCAAGATATCTTTCTTTTGGGAAAGAATCCGTCATAGATTTCTTTTTGGGAGAAAATCCTTCAAGATATCTTTCTTTTGGGAAAGAATCTTTCTAATCTCTTTCTTTTGGTAAGGATACTAATTAGTAACACTTACCTTTTTCTTCTTTCCTTCTTTGGTTTGCTCTCCTCTATAAAAGTAAGGAGAAGGTTGGATCTCTTGCTCTTATTACTTTCTTTTGCAAACATCTCAAGAGGGCTTCAAGACCAAGAGTTCTTCTTCTTCAAGATCTTCAAGACTTTTCTTCTTCTTCTCCATCAATGGCTTCAAGTAAGTTCTCCTTTTTTTTTTTTTCAAGAAAAACTCCATTGTAGGAAAAAATAAAGTTCTTTCTTTTTTTTTTGTTTCTTTCTTTTCTTTTCTTCTTTTTTTTTTCCACGTGTTTGCCCCCCTTTTTTTTTCACACGTTTTTTTTTCTTTCTTTTTTTTTTCATGTTTTTTTGTTGTTTTTTTTTTGTTTGTGGGCCGTACGGACAGATCCGTGCGGATCTGGCCGTACGGCCACGTGGCCTGTGGGCCAGCCCTCTCTTTTTTCTTTTTTTTTCTTTTCTTTCTTCTTTTTTTTTCCCTTTTTTTTGAGAGAGTTTCTTTTCTTTCTTTTTTTTTTGTTTTCTTTCCCCTCTCTTTTTTTTAGAGAAAGTTTCTTTTCTTTTCCTTTTTGTTTTCTTTCCCCTCTTTTTTTTAGAGAAAGTTTCTTTTTTTTTTTTTTTTGCTCATCATGATTATGCATTTTTTTTTTTGCAAACCAAGATGTTCATGCATGCATTCAATTGTAAATTAAATTTGTAGCATGATGTGATAGCATACCTGAAAGTTTTTACAAATTTGGGAACTTGGAGCTGCAGTGATGTTGAGCCCTTCCTGATTTGCGGAGACTTTGAGGTTTCGAAAGTTTGGAGTTTCGGAGCTCGCAGCGATGTTGAGCCCATCTTCAAGCTTTCTATTTCTTTCGGAATAGTTCATTTTCTTCGGAATCGCCCCGTCATCATGTCAAAATTTCGCCAGATTTTTTTTTAGCGAGATTCTGTCATTTGATGTTTGATCTTTTCTTTTCCATTCTTTTCAGGTGGTTCCTCCAGAGCGAACAAGGGTAAAGAGCCTGCTACAAGCGTACCTCGTCGATCTTCTAGATCTTCTAATCCGGCCGTTCAGCAGGCTTTTGAGAAGGTCCAGTATGTTGAGAGAAATCTGGAAGAGTGCGACTCCCTCAACAGAGATGAGATGAGGGCAGCGACTGATTGCTCTCAAGGGAGAGGAATTCTATAAGATCATGGTAAGCAGTCGTCCATGGGTGATGGAAGATCAGAGCGTTTTGCCCAAGCCTACCTTCTTCTTTGGTGATGCAGTCCCTGATGACATGACATACCAGAGGAGATGTTTTCAGTTTTCCTTCACAGCAGATGGTGAGAAGAAGACTGTTGCTACCCGGTCGACGTTTGAATCGCACCGTCTCGATTCTGAAGCCTTGCCCCCACGTGCCCTAAGAGGGAAGATCCTCCAAGCTGGGTGAGAAGGACAAATGTAATCAAGACCGGGTTTTTGTTGGCGGTTCTCCTGGATATACGGAGAGGTCGCCTGTTGACATGGACCTGTTGATGCCATCCAGCGGCTACCAGGGCTCTGATTATCCGCGGTCGATTTTGAGAACCGAGTGGCCTTGTGTTTTCAGTGGTGACGGCAGCAATTGGATCAAGCCTTTCCGACTTCGTGGCCGCTTCAATGCTGACTCCGAGTGGAAGTCGTGGACTGATCGCGTCCTGCTTCTTGGTGGGCGCCGTTTTTGAAGGAAGCCGGGATTTTTGATTGCGGTCCGCGCCTTTAGGGAGACCGTGATCTTTTCCGACGAGGCCTTCATGGCTATGCTGGAGTCATTCCTCCCACAAACCAATACCTTCGTTGTGACGAATGGTGAGATTGGTTTTTCTTTGAAGGAGCTGAGCGCCATTACTGGATTGCCCATCCTCGGCAAACTCTATGAGGAGTTTATGCCGATTGACAGCGTCCTTGAGGGGCAGTCTGAGGAGTTCAGGCTTCTATACTTTCAGCTTGTCGCCTTCTATGATTTTTTGAAGGAGAAGGAGGGTTTGAAAGTTAGATCCAGCAGTTGGAAGAGTTTTAGCTCTTCATTCCCCAACTTTTTTGATAACAGGGAGCCTTCTGATAGCGTGACCCAAGAAGCCGGAGCTCAAGATCCAAGTTCAAAGAAGATCTTGGCCATGCAAGAAGAGTTGAGAGATTTCTGTGCAAGTACAAATGCCATATGTCCTGACATTGCACTGCGGAGAGATCTCGCTGTTTACCTCACTTATTGGCTTGGTGAGGCTGTTTTTGCTGGAGGAGATGGAACGCACATCAGGCCGCATTGTATTTTTCCCGGCTTGTCAGATGGCGTTTGGAGAGCAGCTTGCTTTGGTGCCAGCTCTTTACTCCTACCGTGTACCGAACTGCAGGCTGCTGCTTTTTCTGTTCGGCTTGGGCTTCCCATGAATAGGGTATTTTTAGCCCATATCTTGTATTCGTGGTATGTATACCACTGTCCTGGCTTCCATCGGCTGGTGCTGCACAGATTATGATTCTCTGATGATTCGACTGGGCTAAGGGCAAAGCCGTGTGCGAATCACTTTTGTTTGCCCGCTATGAGGATCCGACGGTTCAGGACCGTCTAGATGGGACAATCTTCAGTGAAGCTTCGTCTGGAGTTGCGGAAGAGGCTTTGATTTTGGTGCCCTCCCGAGGACTCTACCAGGCGGGGTCGGAAGGCATTATTCCTTGACAAATGCGAGAGAGAGAGTGCTTTTTAGCATAAGTGTCGGCACAATGGTGTACCGTAGACATCTTTTCGTCGACAATCCAGCCTGTATGTACCTTCTCGCTTTGCTTTGCAGCTGGGCTTTTCTCAAGGCGTTGTTGGAGCGCCTTCAAGCATGGTGAAGCGCTTTGGAGGCTTACAGGACGGGAGAAATGCATGGGCTTTCTATAGTGCTGAAGACACTACAGCCTGATTTCTTATCCATGTGTTGCTGACTTCCCGGACTGCCGGTTTTGCGAAGTGGTTCGCGGAGAGCTTCTCGGCATATCGGGGGCTTTCCAAGAAGGAGCTTGATGTGAAAGCTGGCATCTGGAAAGGGCCTTGGAAAGTCGGATGGCATCCGGCGAGAGGAAGTTTGGGCCTTCCTTTCTGGAGAGAAGCACAAGATAGGCTTTCTCGGTGACCAGGGCGTCATTGGTTCTGAAGCTGTTCAAGAATACCTTGACGAGGCTTTGGAGCAGCTAGAACAGGAGGAAGCCGAACTTGGTGCTTGGATGCAAGCGGCACAGAGGCAAGCTTCCGTGGAGTCTACTGGCAAGAGCAGACCATCCAGTGAGGAGTCGAGTGGGAAACCTGACTCTGACAGCGGGGTAGGTTCTTCTAAGAAGCGAACCGCCGGAGTAAGAGGGGAGGAGTCATCATCGCAGCAAGGGGCAGCATGAGGACTCTCCTAACTTGGAAGTTCCTCTTACTATCAATGAGGATGTGCCAGTGAATGCTGACGAGGCCTCCAGAGAAGAGAAGCCGAGAAGAAGAGACCGTCGGTGAAGGTATGATTCTTCCTTTTCTCTTTCCATTTCTTTTATGGGATTTTTCCATGTTATAGATTTGCTTCTTGTTTCTGCTTTCTTCTTTTTTTTTTAGCAGAGGAAGACTTGTGTGATCGCCTTAGGTCACAACCGATGAAGGTGGTGATGGATCCTGTTGAGGCACATGAAGAAGAACGAGGGACTCTGAAGTAAATCCAGAATCCTCCAATTGGGTACGACTCTTTTGCTCCTTTTTTTTTTGAGTTTGTGACTCGTGTTTGCTAACACATTTTTTTTTTGCCAGCTGACTTGCCACAGGATTCCGATGACTTTGAACCATCGATAGACGCAAATGTTGATGATGCTTCCGATGAGTTCATGGAGGAGGAAAGTGTTCCACCAGTCGTCGAAGAAGGTATTTTGTAGTTATAACCCTGATATTGATTTTCAAACAGGGTCATATTCATACCTTTTTGTGTTTCTTTTGCAGGTTTTGAAGTGACAGAGGAGGGTCCGTCGCTTCCAGAGCAAGGGATGCCAGAGGTTAATCCAGAGGTAGAGACTCCTGGGACCAGCTCTGACAATGTTGAGGAGATTCCTCGCGCTGAGATTCCTTCCCGAGCAGGAGCAGCTTCAACTGGAAAGAGTTCTTTTGTTACTCTTTCAACAGATGATGACATGAGCAGCCGACCAACGGAGTTGGGCGAATCTTCAGCTGGGCCATCTCTTCTTTTTGCGAAGAAGGTGGTGGTGCGAGTTCTGAGCTCTTGGATTGAGACTCTCTTTTCTGGGCACTTGGAAGCCGGATTTAGCATGATCCAGCATGTGCGTGAGATTCTCGGTGATGCTGAAGAAGCTGGTCTGGATGTCACATATGCCAGGGCGATCGTTAATAGGATCATTGAGCTGGGTGACAAGTGGTTTGAGACCATGGGTTTTCCTGACGATCAGTTCTTCAAGGAGATGTTCTCGGACCCTGCGGATAAGGCTCAATCTGACCTGGATGAGGCTACAGAAAGCAAGAAGCAGGCAGTCCGAGAGAGGAACTTAGAAGAAATAACCATCATTAGGCTGACACATGACCTTAACATCCTTGATAGGGAGGTCGATGAGGCCAGGAAACGTCTTGAGCATCTGCAGGCACAAGTCGCTGCCAAGTGGACTGAAATAACAGAGGCTCGTG
Organism: Litsea cubeba; assembly: GCA_012931725.1. NCBI lineage: Eukaryota > Viridiplantae > Streptophyta > Magnoliopsida > Laurales > Lauraceae > Litsea > Litsea cubeba. Next base: position 52,715,870 of record CM022948.1, read on the forward strand.
AAAGGGAGACTGCTCTGATTCACCGAGTTGAGGATGCCCTTCGAGTTCTCAAAAGGAAGTCTGATGAGGACAAACAATGGAAAACCGCTCGAAGGAAGCTTCCCAGTGCAGAAGAAGGGTTACAACCCACCGCCCACATCTCATGGCAGGTTCCTGAAGAAGCGTGCCTTGGAATCCTTGACGGATGAAGCCAAAAGCTTGCTTAAGGAGCTGAACTCTTGGCTGGAGACCGTTTTTGATTGAGCTCCTGTATACAGAAACCATCCTTCTTTCTTTTTTTTTTTTGGTACCACTTGTATTTTTTTGGTACTTTTTTTTTGTAGTGCTTGTGAGCACTTTTCTCTTTTTTTTTTTGGTACCACATGTATTTTTTTGGTACTCTTCTTTTTTTTGTTATCCCTACGTTCACTTGAATTTTTTTGTGATAAAAGTAATTGCTAAATGGGATGCTCTTTTTTTTTGTTATCCCTACGCTCACTTGAATCTTTTTGTGATAAAAGTAATTGCTAAATGGGATGTTCTCTTTTTTTTTTTGTTATCCCAACGCTCACTTGAATCTTTTTGTGATAAAAGTAATTGCTAAATGAGATTTGATCAAAAGGTTGTCTTTTTGTGAAAATCTTTCGTCAAGTAATTGTTTTGGCATGAAAGCCAGGTTTTTGTTTGTGGCATGGAAGCCAATTTTGGCATGAGAGCCAGCTTTTCTTGTGGCATTGATAGCCGAGTTTTTTTTTTTTGTGGCATCTATAGCCAGTTTTGGTGGCATTGATAGCCGGTTTGTGGCATTGATAGCCTGTTTTGTTTTGGTGGCATTGATAGCCGGTTTTTTTTTTGAAATCCAAGTTTTTTTTTTGTGGCATTGATAGCCGGTTTTGTTTTGGTGGCATCGATAGCCGGTTTGTGGCATTTATAGCCTGTTTTGATGGCATTTATAGCCTGTTTGTGGCATTTATAGCCTGTTTTGATGGCATTTATAGCCGGTTTGGTTTTCAAAAAAATGCAAGTATCGACTAAAAGTCGCCTCCCTGCTGAATGTTCTTGCAAGTATCGATGGAATGTCGCATCCTTGCTCATTCGGTTGCGAGTATCGATGGAATGTCGCATCCTCGCGGATTTGGGTGCAAGTATCGATGGAATGTCGCATCCTTGCTTTTCAAAATTTTGGTTTTGCGGGTACTGACTTGATGTCGTTTCCCCACGATTTTTGAAATTTGTGGTTTTCTCGATCCTTTGGGTTATGGATATCAACTGAAATGTTGCGTCTCCACAGTTTTTTAGGTTTTTTCGAACCTTTGAAATTTGGGTTGTGGATATCAACTGAAATGTTGCGTCTCCACAGTTTTTTAGGTTTTTTCGAACCTTTGAAATTTGGGTTGTGGATATCAACTGAAATGTTGCGTTTCCACGTTTTGTAGGTTTTTTCGAACCTTTGAAATTTGGGTTGTGGATATCAACTGAAATGTTGCGTTTCCACGGTTTTGGATTTTGCAAGTATCGACGAAATGTCGCTTCCCTGCGATTTTGGAAGTGTCGAACGTGGTTCGCTTGCTTCCGATTTGTGCAGTATCGACTAAGCGTCGCTTCCTCACGGTTTTTAAAAAACCATTTTTTTTGTTTAAAGACACGAGGGTCATAAATTTTGACCTAAAACCATTTTGGCGGTAAAAGGCAGGGTGGACTAGGGTGGAAATCCCTGAATCCGGATTTTTGTTTCAAACCATGAATTTTGGGTTCAAGGGTTGAAAATTTTGGTCAAGTTAGGGAAAGGTTCCTAAACTTGGATATATTTTTTTTTGAACAATGAAACGATGAAAGTAAGCATTGTTTTTAATTTCTAGAAATTTCAACATTTGATATGAAAATTCTAAAAAAAGGGTGGGTTTAGCGAGCGTGTACCTGGAAATCGGTTTTGGCCATACAGGCATTGCTCTTACCCAGTTGGGTAAGTCTTCAAGGGTAGTACCGCTTTAAGAACTTGCCGTTGATGGGCAGCATACATCTGTCACCTTCCATGTTTAGGAGTGCGTATGCGCCATTGGAGAAAACTTTGTCGATGACGTAGGGTCCCTCCCATTTCGGCTCAAATTTGCCTTTGGACTTGTGAGCGAAGACCATTGGTCTTTTTACCGCAAGAACCAAGTCATTCTTTTTGTAGGCGCGTTGCCTGACCTTTTTATCGAAAGATCCTGCCATGCGTGCTTGGTAAAGTTCAATGCTTTGTTGAGCTTCGAGCCGTCTCTCATCGAGATTGTCCAGCTCATGGAGCCGCAATTTGACATTGCTTTCTTGAGTCATGTCATTTTGCAAGGATACCCTCAAGGAAGGAATTTGTACTTCCAAGGGCACGACAGCTTCGCATCCATAGACCAAGGAGAATGGTGTGCTATGGGTTGGTCCTCGAACGGTAGTTCGATAGGCCCACAAAGCTTCAGACATTTTGTCGCTCCAGTCTCTTTGTGATTAGAGACCATTTTTTTGAGGATTTTGCAGAGTGTCTTGTTGAAAGCTTCTGCTAACCCGTTTGCTGCCGGATTGTATGGAGTCGAAGGACAGCTTTGGATTTTGTATTTGTCGCAGAACCTGTAGAATCGATGATCCCGGAACTGTGGTCCGTTATCATGGACGAATCTTTTGGGTATGCCGAAACGACAAATGATGTTGGTGCGTAGGAACTGAAGGACTGATGAGGTCTTCATTTCGTTAAACGCAAATGCTTCTGACCACTTGGAGAAGTAATCCGTAGCGGCGAAGATGAAGCGATGACCTTTGCTTGAAGGGGGAGAAATAGGACCTATAATGTCCATACCCCAGGCTTCGAAAGGCCATGAGATCGCTGTAGGATGCAGCCATTCTGGAGGCATGTGAATGTAATCTCCATGAACTTGGCATTGTTGGCAGCGCTTAGCAAATTGCATTGCATCAGCTACCATGGTAGGCCAGTAATATCCTAACCTTTTTATCTGATCATAGAGCTTAGGTCCAGCCTGATGAGCTCCACAAAGACCAGCATGAACTTCTTTGAGTGTTTCTTCAGCCTTTTGTTGTGACAAGCAGCGTAGAAGTACTCCGTTGAAGGATTTCCTGTAAAGGATTTTTGAAGG